>SWKT01000001.1:1061281-1526432 GCA_011058875.1 Neopestalotiopsis sp. 37M | reverse complement strand
CCAAGACTCCCTCATCCAAGACTCCCTCATCCAAGACTCCCTCATCCAAGACTCCCTCATCCAAGACTCCCTCATCCAAGACTCCCTCATCCAAGACTCCCTCATCCAACACCACCAAGAAAAGGTCCGAGCCTGCGAGTCGCGCCAGCCGCTCTCCTCGGCCTGTTCCATGCTTGGGCTGCCTAAAGAGTGCCCTGCAGGGCCAATTCGAGCCATCTTGGCAAGAACGCTGCCATGGCCTACCAGAAACACCGTGATGAGCACCGTGCCGCTTTCATAAAGAAGACACTCGAAATAATTTGTCTTTTTCTCTTTTTTACTTTTTTTTTTTTATTTAATATTTTTCCTAAATAAGAGAGAAAATCAATTAAAATTATATATAATAGGAATACGTAGAAAATTAATATATTTGCTCTCTAATATTATCGGAAAAGTACGCAGCTTAGCGAAATTGTGAGAACTTTATTGGAACTTGAGTGAAACGCTAGCTTCCTAATGTTCCTCGAACTTCTCTTTTCAAGGCCCTTCACCAGGTCAAAGATCTTGTTGGGGTAGTTCCAGTTTAGTCGCAGTCCTTTCAGGATTTCGCCTTCTTCAGTCGGCCTGTAAGGCCCTGCAAGGGCGGCGAAGTCACTGGTACACGTGGAACGATCAAGGAACGAAGTGAAAGTGAACGAGTGAATGTATCTAGCTGCAAGAGGCCACACAGTAGGAGTGAGCAGGGCAAAACTGATCAATCTACGGTGGCAAAGTGTGCAAGCTAAAGTGGGTGAAAGGGAGAAAAAGGCGGAAATGCCGTGGTGGCTGGAGGTGCTGGTACTAGTACCTTGTGAACAACGACTGCCAGCAGGGTAACCAGTAGCGAGAGGAGAACAACCTTGATAGTTGTGCGTCGATCATCATTGACTTGTTCCATGCACCGGAGCCGGATGCGTCTAATGCCCTCATGGGCCGGGACTTCGGGATCTCGTGCACCGGGAATGTCCGGGAATGGTGCCATGGGAACTGGGAATTGTCCGTACGGTCTGTGAGCTTCGATGACTTCGTCCATTCTCTCGAGCTGGCGATGGATTGACGCATTATCATTGTACAAGTGGCCGTACCTGTCGCCATAGATAACGAGTAACCGTTAGGCCAAGAAACCATGTTAATTGATATTAACTGCTCCTTCTCTAAGTCTGACCATATAACACCCCAACCAGTGCTCTCTTCCATCCTCAAACTGATACCACGATGCCCAGCGCACTTCCTTCTGCTCCAAATGATGAGCTCCTTGCTCTAGGTCTGTTGTGTAATTCTTGAGTTCATAGATAATATCGTAATACGACGCGAGAGGACTTGCAAAATTATATAGGTGGGCAGGCTATCTTCTGTGATCAATTCTGACTAGTATGTAGGACATGAGAAGCTGAATGCGATATCTTTATTCAATATACGTGGAACCAGCGGGTTGATAACTACAGATCGAAGCTCACTGATACTTGATTCCATCTTGCAATTCTGGGAGCTTATGAGCCGGCGCCGTGGTAAAGGCACAATGTCCGACGCCGCCCGTGACCTCGACGACGCCCCACTGGACGGGCAGCAGGTAGCCATTCTGCCGGTCCCCTTCCAGGACGTGGCAGGCCGCGCTGATGGCCCGGCTGTTCGTCGAGACCATTCTCATGGTGCCGTCGTATTTTCTCATTGCTACGGCTATAATGCCGAGCACTAGCACGAGACCGACGAGCATTGCTGGTTGAGAGAGAGACGGCGTCAGCTTTTTATTTTTGCAATAGTTTTGTGCATATGACACACTACAGGGAACGGGCTTTCGCTTACTTATGAATATGGCAAATGGACTGTATCCGCACGTGGAGAAGGAATAAGTGCTGTCATCCTGACCATCAGGGTCAATGGCCGTGATGCGCGCGAGGAACAGGCTCTGAGAGATGAGCCAATGCATGAGACCCGCCGTCGCGTAGAGGGGAATGCCGTAGCGGAGTGGGAGGCTGATAAAGTACGTCGACCGCTGGATGCCCATCGGCTCCGAGACGCGCAGCGGTTTGCGCCGCTCGGCTTTGTACATGAGGGAGAATTCCCGCTGTACGAGGAATGTGCTGAGCATGGCGTTGTAGAATATGTAGACAATCGAGATGAGGAGCTGCGGCAGGTTGGCGATCAAGACATTAGAAATTAGACCTGCCGGGTCCTGGCGCGGCAGATCGAGTACTATATATGTAAAAGGTGTCAGAGCGCCAAAGCCGAGACGCCAGAAGCCAAGTATGCTTGTATCGATTTTGCGGTGACGAAGTGAGACCGAGGCCAGGCCCAGGAGTCCACCAGTAACGGCTAGCATGACGCAACATCTGTATTTGTTAGCTTTTTTTGTCGTTGGTATTTGTAATTATCGAATTGTCCGCTGTTTGTTTAAGCTCACATGAAGAGAAGAATAGCCCATCGTTTTAGACTTGCGGCAGACATCCATCGTCTTTCCGTATATACCCACGGCCGAGCTTCTGTCGAAGGCACCGGGGTTTCCTTGCGTAGTTTGCCAGCCCAAGTTCGATGTGTCAAGAAGTCTTCCCTGGGAGCCAGACACATGTCCTTGGTTGTCGCATCGGGGCTACGCATAAAGGAAGCAATGGCGTCGCCAAGGGTATAAATCACCTGGTCCTGGAGCGCCTGCTCCTTGGCTGCTTCACTCTGCCCGGCCAAGTCCCTATTCTGCCATTTCCTCATGACCCAGACACAGATCATGACGCTTGCCTTGAGGATGTTGAGTATGCAGACGGTGATCATGATCTGAGGAGAGTATTCGAAGCGACAGCGTGCCGCCGAGCTGTCGACTGGTTTGATCAGACAATGCGATACCTCGTAGCGAGGCGGCCCGAGAAACCAAGTGGTGACGGGCCCGCTGGGTGAGTTGGCTACAAAGCGTCCCGTCCCATTGCCGAGCGCCCACATATTCTTGGCCCAGTCGTCGGAACGCGGGACAATGGAGACGTACATGAGCAGACCGGGACCATCTGGGACCTGTACGCTCTCGTTCTTTACGAATATCAGCGCGTTACTCTGAGGAGCCCAATAGTCGTCATAGAAATCAAAACATTCTGTGACGTTGAGTTCGTCGTAGGCTCCCAGCGTGGCTTCTTTTTGCATCTCTTGAATGATACGACTATAGTTTTGCGGTGGGTTGACTCTGCCATCGTCCCATCCATTGTCTCCTTTCCTGTTTCTCTCTGCTCCGACCAGATCAAAGGATGTACCATTGAGAAATGAGTCCTGAACTACAGCTATGGTGTAGTCATTCGATGCAAGTGACTGAAACACTGCCGAGTTGTATCTGAATCGCAACGTCATTAGCTTCAGGTTCCCGTTCACGAAAGTCTCTCTTTGAATCACTAACAGAAGATGAAGCGGTATGGAGCTCAGAGCTAGCAGAGTCCATGTGAACCTCCTCCATCGGCTGATATAGCCAAGATTTCTCAGACTAGGCACGCCGATGTCCAGCCAAGTCTTGCGCACATGTGCCTCGTTTACGTCCCTGCGTGTCGGCGCCGCTTGCAGCTGCATGCAGTAGTTCGAAGCGGACAGCAATCCAGTGCTGAGCAGATTGATAAGGAGGTGAATCCACTGGTCGAGCTTGGCCACAGTGTCGCAGTCACCACTGTAGATGAGCCCGACGCCGTTCTGGCTTGGGAACCGCGAGACTGCCGCGGAGGTCAGGCCGAGATTGACAAGGAAGATGGTGCTGGCAATGATGATCTGCAGCATGAGGGCGCGGCTGCGTCTCGACATCCAGATGCGCATGCTCTTCTTCTCATCATTGTTGATCTGTGGGAACCACCATGATAGAGTCTCTCTCTCGGCCAGCGGTGCCGCCCTGATCGTCTTTTCCGCTTGGCGTATCTCATCTGTCGACTCTGCGCCAGTCTGGGTAACCTTGACCACGGATGGTGCTTCTTTTGATGTTGAACTGGTAGGATCATCGTGATCTCTCGTTTCTTCGGAGCTCCGACTGCTATCTGTCGAATTGTACTCCATAATGAGGTATTTGAAACTTCGTCTCTGAGCCTCGTGTATTGCTCGACTCGTGTCACAGCTTATTTTGCGTCGCCGTTATGCATCATGGGTCGTGTTGGTCAAGGAAACATTAGACACTCTCTCACGGACCGGCCTGGGAGCTGAAGAACGATCATGTATTTTGAGGCAGGAATTTTACCATCAGAAAGGAAAACAAAGGGCCTAGAAATCAAATTTCTGGGCGCTGTTCAGCCTTGCCCCAGGAATCAGGTTATCATGTCTATTGTTCCAAGCGCCCAAGTGGAACAGCTATGCCGAGGACGACGAATGAGCAGGCTCAGAAGCATGCCTGCTTCGTGTCTTCCTACCGCGCAGCCTGGCGTACTCATGGCGATCACTTCACAGGTTCTGTATCAGAATAGAGCCTTGTCGACTGCAATTGTCTATAAAGTCTCCGGCTCGGGTCCGAGAGTCTTGGCAGCAAAAGGTCCTTGCCTCGTACGAAACAAGACGAGTACCAAAACAGGAAGTTGGACCTTCCAAAAGACATTCCATCGCATGACACCGATGAAAAAGAAAAGATGCACGCTCATACTGAGCAGGGATTCATGGCTCTCAAGTCTATAGCATACAGTGTTTCAAGTCTGCGCTGTGGGCAAACATGATTGGCGCAAGAACAAGCATAGAAAACCAATGCTGTCTTTGAAGGATTCCAGGGGCTGGCGGGACAGTTTTGGAATCGTGCATACGAGAGGCGCATATAATGCCCACAGCCCTGCCACTGCGTTAAACACTCCAGTATTCTGTAGACCACCACTGCCAATCACTAGAAGGCCAGAAATAATGGCCGCCAAGTCTGATTGTCTCAGCCGCTGCGCCAGAGTCCAGTCTGGGGTCCAAAAACGGTCGTGGCACAAAGGATTTACCATCTGAAAAAAGTATTGCTTCTATACTGGCATGCTAGACATATTTTGGGGCGCAATAATAGTTGGCCATCTTGACAATGAATGCAGAGGGGGTTTTTTCTTCTTTCTTTCTTTCTATGTTGCCTTGACTATCTGCTTGGGTTAATTTGAATACCTGGTATTTATAATTTGTTCAGTGGCGACGAATGGATATAGTGGATGAGCATTTTGAGAGCTGTGATTGGCAAACAAATCATAGCAAGACAGGTATAGTCTGGGCAAAACGAACTTCTTTTTTTTTTCTTTTTTCTTTTTTTTTAACATCAATGCAAACTCTTATTGCCACTGGCAATTGTTTCCTGGGACACTTATCATGGACTGTGAACCCTCCCAGATTATTTGTGTTTAACCTGGAGAACAATGGGAGCATAGCTGACCTAAGCGCGACGGCAAGATGTCATATCTGCAACCCAAATAACTTTGGCGTGCGACACAATTGATCCATATGTCTAAGGCTGAAGTGGGAGTAGACATTGGAAATCCTACATGCCTTTACTGCCGATTTGATACTATTACCTCATTGTTCTTTGTTGTAAGCTAAGTTATCATGCAGTTGATAGGATAGCACGTGTAAGGTCAGGCACAGAAGAAGGGGGTCATAAGTATAACTTAGGAATCATGCATAGCCGGATCTAGACCTGGACCATCGCCAGCTCGCCACTCATGCCAACTTGCTCCAAGCCTCGACGGTTTCAAAGCCGTTGGTTCCTTACGTCAAGTAGACAAACAGCCTTGCTTTTCGGGCAGTCGAAAAGAGCAGAGTCTTTGCTAGTGATATGACGGAAAAAGAGACAATTCCCAAAGGCGGCTTGACCCTAGCGGCCGCTGCCAAGGTTGTCCTCTCCACTGACTTTGTCATGATCGTTCGGTGACAGAATACAGCTCGAGCAGGAACTTATTCGACGGATGATAGCTGAGGTTGGAAACACAATGATTGACAAATTGTGCAACTCTATAAATATATTGTTATAGATTGCGGCCGTCTGCAAGTATTGTGTGTCTACGAGAGGCGATCGCTATTCGTCGCGAGAAACGAAATCCCAAGTCTAAGCCATCTTTTAAGCGCTGTGGAGGTAAGACATTCTCGTCCTTTTTTAGTGCCTTGATACTGCCGGCCACGCCCAGAAACCCCCAAAAATGTCAGCACTGGCAGGGGCTTATGTCTGGCATGTGTAACCCGATTAGCAGTTAGCTTTGGACCAAAGATGGTTGGCGAGCTTGCGCACAGAGACTAAAATTTTCCGAAAGACGAAGAGAACGTGGCACTAAATTCACGATGCCTGTAATAGTCAAAAGTCAGATCTCCAGGTCTTCTGTACTCCCGCGACAACGTGTACTACATGACGAGAATTGGCAAAGTTTCGTTCTTGTCAAGAGTCGGCAAGGGTCTGTCTTATGAATTAGGGAGTTGGATGGAGGGCAGAGATTGATAGTAAACGTCGAGTAAATAGACTTCGGTAGTATTCATTTCGTTGAAGATCCAAAGTCATGGATGCGACAAGGCCGCTTGCAAGCAATAAGGTTGCATGACTTGTATATCAATTACTTGGCGGGCTCTTTTAGGTCGTATGTGGTGTCTTTCCTACTCTCTGCTCAGGGGTCCTTGGTCCCTAATAGGCTGGGTTACGGTTTGAAAGGGTCAGAGGTGAGATATCAGCATCGTGGTCCCCCATCGCCATTTTTTGTGTACACCAGCAGAACGAAAGGGACTCCAAACAATCAACAGCTGTGTCGCCCTACACAGCAGACAACTGTCATGGGGGCCGTTTCGTGGAGGCATGGAGCTTTTAAAGCTTGTAGGCGATTGCCGATTCTAGTAATGAGGTATCCACCAGGCTGGGTTCTAGGTCATCTCTCAACCATGATCAGCCCTCAAAGCCCCTGTTCTCTGCGGCAGATCTGTCCCTGTCCCGTCGAAAGTTTTCTGTAGTGTAATGTGCCCTTCGTATGCACAAGAGTGGCTCCCTCACCTTCAGCCTATCGTCAGCTGTCTGCAAGCCCATTTTCCCCAACGTCCAAGCCAAGGAGTGAGTGCCTGGGAGACCAAGAGAAGCAAGAAAAAAGCAGCCTAATTACTACGGGGTAGCCTGTACGCCAGCGTGTATTGTATTACAGGGCATGCTTGCATATCCCAGGTCATGGCCTTACCCGAGCTGAGCTTGGTAGTCATAGATAATGGGCTCTGGGTCCCATCTTGAACTGGGGACATTGATGAGGGGGACGTACGGGACACATTGAAAAGCCGCTTTTTGCTTACTTGCTTCCTTCGCTCATCTTTCTAGCGCTCCGCTCGTTGATGTCTTCAAACACCGGCCTCTGCTTTCTGATTTGCGACACACCATTGGAAGGGTCCGTTCGTTCCTTCATGGCTTTGCGTTGTTGATTCTCGTTGTTTTTCGATGCTTCTTACTTCTGCTCTTCTTGAATGATGGCACCGAGGGTGAGTCCCATGAATACACACACACACACACAAAACACCTAGAGTGACTACTACCGGCGCAGAAAACTGAATTATAATGCCGCTACAGTACGATGAAGCCCCCGAAGTAGCAGCATCTGTCTCGCCTGAGGTGCACCACCCGCCTACAGGGCCCGAGTTTAATCCCTATGGATTTCAACAACATCAACAACAGATAGGCGGTTCGCCCATCAAGCCTGATGTTTCTCCTATACAGCCGCCGGGAGGAGGTTACGCACTGCCAGCCTACGGAACCTCGGGTTATGGGACGCCCAATGCGCCTGGGTCATATTACGGACATCATGGCCAATCCGCTGGCTACGCACCCTTGCCGCCGCCCAGCCCGGGACGGCAGTCCAAGGCCAAGACCATTTGCGGATGCACGGTCGCCGTGTTCATCCTCTCCATGATCATCGCCCTGCTGTCAGTGGCCGTGGTAGGGCTGGCGGCGGGCACGGGAGTCGAGGCCAGCCGCGCGAGCGACGCCGAGTCGAGCCTGGCCGCGTACAAGGCGTCGCACACGAGCACGGCGCCGTCATCGACGTCGACGGGGGACTTTAGCGCGCTGGACCGCAACTGCTCGTCGGACCCGAGCGGCACCACGGGCGACACGTACGCGTCGGCCTTTTTTACCGAGTCGCAGTACACCGTCTACTGCAACCGCGACACGCCCAACGCGCCGCTGTCCTCCCTCTTCGTCGCCAACCTCGACGACTGCATGGACGCCTGCTCCTCGTGGAGCTACTACACGCCCACCGACTTTGCCAACGGCACCTCGGCCAACCAGACGTGCGCCGGCGTCAGCTTCATCCCGGCCTGGACCAACCGGACCACGGCCGTGGCTGGTACCGCGCCGGGCAACTGCTACTTGAAACCGGGACCACAGAATGAGTCGTCGCTGTACACGCCCAACAATGGACAGGAGACGCATGCCGCCATTATTCTCGATTCTTAGCGCCTATCTATGCATATCATGTTTCTTGGAGGGTGACGGGAAAGGGAGTTGTATTGAGCGCCTTGTGCAAGGAGAGAGAGAGTGAATTTTTATGAAAGAGCGAAAAGTCAGCGCCCGAGATGTCGATATAACAAAGACATTTCCAACCTGTCTACTACTATTTGCAATACTAGGCGCCCATACAAGAAAAGGGTGCTCATGATACCAAGAAAATATGTCCCTTTATTTGGCGATATATATACTATAATAACAAGATACGATATTACTATTGCAGTCCAATGAGATAGATGCGGCTCCCAGTGATCGGCTGCTTTTTCCCTTCTTGGACGATAATGTTGCATTTCACTGGAGGATGCATGAGCAAGCGAGCGCGGGGTTGAATTTCTTGTTGGAAATCGGATTATGAACATGTGCAGATGGCACACCCTCTAATCTTGGTATCGCAACCCTCATACATTTTGTTGTTGTGCGCAATTGCGCGGCGTTGCATGGTGATCTTATTGATCTAAATGTGTTTCCGGGGTATCAAGACCTTTTAAAATGCATGTTGCGGCTGCTGAACTCTCAGCGCATGGCCACCACTACGACGAGCTGGAAAATTATCGTGACGGTAAACGTGACGATGTCTCCAGCCTTCAGTATGTATCTACACGATACAATGAGGTCCGAGATGCATAAAATTCTTCCTGTTTTTGCCTACCTGTCAACGCTTACGCTTTTATTTGCTTTCGAGGTGAGACTGACTGTCTGCAAACTCTTTTTCTCCTCGGATCGCGACGCATGAATTGAGACTAACCAATAACGCTTTCGGATCCCCGCAAAAGAATTGAGTGCGGCCGAGATTCGCAAGCCCCTCCCATCCAGCATCTGCTTGGTTCCCCGGCAAGACAACGCGCGTGTTCTGCTCCACCTATGTCCGTGTTTGCAAAGTGCCCATATGAACCGACACAGACCGATTGGCATCGGCCATGGATGGCAAAGTGCTACTGCTACTATGCTCGGCTTCAGATCTTCTCCGTGCCTCCATGAGATTCTAGGTGCAGTATCCTCGAGCCGACATTCTCAAACCGGGAGAAGAATTTTTGTCTCGGTCAAGCCGTACTGTATCAGTGGCCGTGGAGAGATACTGTATTCCTCGAGTAGGTACACGTAGTAGTCCTATTATGGTCCGCCGGGAACTGGCGCAGAGCTTGTGAATCTGCAAAAATGCTCACCACCACGGGAATAACATCATGTCTGCCGAGACATGGTCAGAGTTATGACATATAATAGTCACTCACTCGAGCCGGGTGTATCTGACGGGACACACCGCTCAAAGCGCAGATGCGTGGGGTGAATTCCATGGATATTCATAGGCAATAGGCAGACGGGCATGGGAATTTTTATTTCTAGAAAGGCGTGCCTAGCCTCCGAAGATAACCTTCGGCTTGGGTCAAGCCGCGCTTCTGTGGTTTTTCTTGGCATGACTGATCATGTTTTGCTGCCGCGGTCGACGCACAGAGGACGGTTGACAGTCTAGTTGGCAAATGGGAGCGATTCCGGGGAATGAAATCAATAGGCTTCTGTAGGTCGCAAAGAAGCGTTTTGAGCTCCGGCTCCGCAGTACCGTCGTTTCTGTATACAGTGTCTTGCCGTCTGCGCCGTACGGTCGCAGTAGTCTGCGATAATGGAACCTAGGACATGCAAAAAGAGACGAAGAGACGGTAGGCCCAGTTGAGCCAGCAGCCAGTAGCCACCCTCGAAAGGTCGCGCGGGCCCCGCCTGTCCTGAATGGCTGGCTGGCTGGCTGGGTGCTGAGTGAGTGTGAGTGTGAGTGAGTAGTCCAATGGGTGGCCCTTCCAGAGTTGACAAGCGCGGCGCCTTTTGCTTGTCGACGAAGGGCGCAGACTTGACATGACGTGGGGCCCGACGCCCACGATCACCCACGGCCCTATACCCCTTCCGGCCTCTGGTCTTACGGATCTCCTCGCCTGCCCGTCCACTTCAGCAGCAACAGCAGTGCAATTCAGTGCAATTCAGCGAATTTGTCGGACTGGAACCCTGACGCAAATCTGGCGATTGTCTATGTCTTGGCCAGTAATAGCTGTGCCCGTGACTAAACTTGCTTGCTCCTATCGAACGGTTTTATCCGCTCTTTGCTTGCTTGACCTTGTCTTATGACTCTTTCTCGTAATTCTTCTACTTGATAGGTTCCTAGTATCGAAAGGAAAGGGACCCGCTTGCCGAGAAGGAACTACTTGACTTTACTTCCACCTTCCCAGTCTTCCTTTTCATATCTGGTTTCTTTCCGGTATCAACTTACTGGAATTTTGCTGAGTCAAAAACAGCAAGACTCATTATTATACCTTCTGACTTGTCTGGTCTGTCCATTCTGTCTTGACAAAAGGGCGCGGCAAGGTTGTCAAGTTTCCACACATGTCAGCTACCTAGCGGCCATACGCTCGTCGCCATTTCATCATCCGGTTCTCGCCCTGTGGTCATCCACGCCCTTAAATGACGACTATTCTAGAGGAGTCCGCAATGGACTTCATCAACTGGGACGCAGCTGGTGCTGAAACCGGCTTTGACCTTCAGTCACCTACGACGGAGGGCGCAATCAACCCGTCAGACGACACCAACATGAACATGGTGCTCGGTGACGTGGACGGCGATGACTTTTCCTATTGGGCTCTCGAGCACTTTGACTCGACACAGATTCCCCAAGACTTTCCCATGACCTCTGGTGGCGATGATGTCTTTGGACCTCTCCCTGTGGAGGGGACTTTCGATCCTCCCCTGCCGGCTCAGATGTCGTGGGAGTTTCCCGAGGCGCCTTGCAGTCACTGCCGTTCAGGTGGATATGAATGCAAGCGTATTAGAGAGGGTAAATACAAGGGTTACTGTACGAGTTGTGTTGCTCTGAGGTGCGAGTGCAGCTTCGGCCCCAAGGGAAACCATGCTGGGTCCGAGGCTGGAGAAACTTTTCCAGCAAACCCGTGGCCGACGATGGGCGATCGTCCAGAGACGTCCATCCTTCACGAAGATGAACTTGCGGCCCTGTCGAACCGTACCATCAATGTCTCGCAGCCCCTCATGCCCATCGATGGCGAGACACAATTCCCGGCCGGCAAGCCAGCAGCCAAGATTGGAGCCCGATTCTCTCGAGAGTCTGTCAGAATTCTCAAGAACTGGGTATCAACGCACAGCCGCCACCCTTATCCATCAGAAGAAGAAAAGGAGAGTCTTCAGAAGATTACTGGTCTGAACAAGACCCAAATCACAAATTGGCTTGCCAATGCTCGGCGGCGAGGCAAGATTCAGCCAACACGCTCGATATCTCCGCACGTGGGTATGGGCTATGCACAGGCAATGGATATTCCACAGCGCAGAGGAACACCCAGGTCAATGGAGCACATGAACCCTCTACAGCGTTGGGCCAATTCGCCCCCTGAAAACGAACCCGCCTCGGTAACTGCCATTGCCCGTGCCGTTACCGCATCGAGCGGGTCTGCCATCTCATCCAGCTCAGGACGCAACAGTCCTTACATCTCTGGCTATTCGGACGATGGCTCGAGCAGATCGCTGTGCAACCAGTCGTCGGCCAGCAGTTTCTCCAACTCGCACGGATCCAGTGGAGGCTCTTTTGCTTCAACCTTTTCACACCAGTCGCGCGGCTCCTTTGGATCTGTGCCTTCATTTGCCCGCAACCACCGTGGTCGAAGAAGGCGCAGAAGGGCACCGCCGAAGCGAGCCGATGAGGCATTTGCTCAGCCCCTCAAGACATTCCAGTGTACTTTCTGCACGGAAACATTCAGAACAAAGCACGACTGGCAGCGGCACGAGAAGTCTCTCCATCTCTCACTTGAGCGATGGGTCTGCTCGCCAGATGGTGCAAAGGCAATCAATCCTACGACTGGCGTCATGAGCTGCGTCTTTTGTGGAGAGGCCAACCCCGACGACGCTCACATCGAGTCTCACAACTTTACTGCATGCACCGAGAGGACATTGGAGGAGCGCACATTCTACCGAAAGGATCATCTCCGTCAACACCTCAAGTTGGTTCACGACGTCAAGTTCTTGCCGTGGGCCATGGACCTGTGGCGTGTGGCCACACCTGCCATTCGATCCCGCTGTGGTTTCTGTGGCACTGTCATGGACAGTTGGTCCATTCGTGTGGACCATCTCGCCGAGCACTTCAAGACCGGTTACACCATGGCTGACTGGAAAGGTGACTGGGGTTTCGACACTCCTGTGCTTGATATGGTCGAGAATTCCGTGCCGCCATGTGAGAGACCCCAGCTGATAAACACCCTTTCGGTATCTAATCATACGCCTATGTAGACCTGATCCACGACGAACGAAACAGCGCCCTGCCCTTTACAGCCAACGCAATCAACCCGTCGACTCCGAGGGACGCCTATGAACTGCTCAAGCTGGAGCTGACCTACTGGGCCCAGAAACAAAAAGAGGACACTGGCCGATCTCCCACAGATGACGAGCTCCAACAAGAAGCTTGCCGAATTATCTTCAGTGCCGACATCGTCTCCAACACTTCTTCTCAGACGGCTGCATCATGGCTTAGGGATCTAGTCAAGGGCAGAAATGATCTGACTCAGACTGCCATGCTTCAGCCCATCCGAAAATCGTCTGAGAACGAGCTGTACAACCTTCGAATCAATGGAAAGGACAACATTTTCGAAAACTGCGAGTTCGAGTCTCAGCTCCAGGACTTTGTCAAGGCTCGTCAATTACTTGGCTTAACCGCCATGGACCACGAGCTCCAGACCGAAGCCTGTAAGATTATCGGTAGGATCGAGGAAAAGTCCTCGAGCACTTCCGAGGACGTGGCCAATTGGTTGGTGCGTCTGATTTTGAGCTCCACGACTTGGCTTGCCGACTTCCGCAAGCGTGCCCAGCTGCCGCGGAGTGAGGATATCGTGGATGACAATGTCCGAGGCAAAGATCCCATGCTTATCGACTCGACCGTCCACAACTTTAGTAGGCTTGACCGTGAATTGGGAGAGTTCTTGCAGACGCAGAGATCGATGGGAATGGAGCCCACCGACGCCGACTTGCAGCTTCAAGCTCGGCTTATCATCTACGATGAGGCTGATGATTGGAACCAAACTGCCGCTGACGATGCCGCCTGGCTGGTGCAGTTTAGGCAGCGTCATCCACCACTGAACACACCCGTGACCATCTCTACTACTGACAGCTCACCCAATAGCCAAGGCCGGCCTTTTATGTCGACGCTCAAGCCGGCGGCTAGTACCTCGTCTGGTGCAAACACCTCTCCGGGTGGCTTCCTGCCACCGCCACGCTCCATGAGGCCCGGACCGTTCTTCCTCAACGATGCCAACTGCTACCAACGTCTTGCCAAACACCTCGGCCGCTTTGTTGCTTCTACAATGTCCGCAAATAATCCAAACCGTCATGTACCTACCGACGAAGAGCTTCAACATCAAGCACGATGGATCGTCTATGATGAGTATGCACATTCTCCCTGTCTTGATTTGGTATCTTGTCGCAGCTACTAACCAGCATAATAGTGATGATCCATGGAACCAAACGGCGGCAGACAATGCAGAGTGGCTGATAAGGTTCAAGCGCGATACAGGAATTTTGCAATCGCCAGGACCTGGCCTAACACAAGATGTGGTACAATGGAAGGTTGCAGACGGTGGCACTGGCTTTGCTCCTCCTTATGTGTGCTTGAGCCCACAAGTCACGTTGGAGCCACTGCAGGAGAACCCAAAGATCTTCTGCCGCGAAGAGTCCAAGCCGTTTGAGCCTGATGCTGCAACGGCAAACCGCTTCCTCAAGACCTTGAACCAGCGCTACGCTGTTCCTGCCAAGGTCTTCTGCTCCCGAGAACTGGAGAATGGTCTCACAGAATACGTCAAGCGAGAGATGAGCAAGACAGGCGTACTGCCGACGGACGACGAGCTCCGCGACCGCGCCCGGCAGATCATGAGTATGCAAAAGACGGCGGCCGACGACCCCATCCTGCTAGAGAAGTTCAAGACGGCGATGCAGTCTATGCTCATTCCTTCCGAGACACAAATTGCAGACATGGCGACGACCATGTTCCCCACCACCTCGACCATGGTTGCTCCGGCTTTTCCAATGGAAGTGACGCCACTCGATCAACTGGATTTCTCGAGTACTCTGCCCATGCCGGCAGATATCAACTTGACGGACGAGCAAGTTAGCTTTATTCTGGGAGATGTCAATTTCAGCAGCTTTTGATTTTCAAGAAAACGAGGGAGTTTGGTTTTCTATTGGGATGATGACATATCATGGGAGTTATGCGGTGTTATGATCTGGTCTGCATGATTCAAGGATTTCCATGGGCGGGCGTTTCGATCTTGACATGAAAAGAAACACCATAAAAGGCGGTTATAGCATAATACAAATGATAATACCAGTGAGTGCTATCCCATTTTACGTGACGAAAATCGACGTATCAACCACCTCAGTCTGTCAGTTCTCCACTTGGTTATCGAGGCAATTGCCTGACTGGATGATGTCGCCGTGGAGTGTGTTAGCTGTTGTGAATGTTCGACATAGGGTCCCTCGGATTGAATTGTTAGATATCTCTTTCAAAAGTCCCAGTTCCAATGCCATCGTGGCTGGATTGTACATAGCTCTTGCCAGGATGTAAGCAACACCATGAAAGGCTCGAAACATGGTTGATCCTGCTCAGAAATCGATCCCATTTCTAAACGCAACTGCCACGAAACGTAATGTGATACGCCGGCGACAGCCCAAAATGGTGAGAGGATTCACTTGTAGCAACTGCCACGCAAAGGACCTCTGCATACACGGCAGTAATGCATTTTTTATTTACTCTGTTTCTCAAAAGATCGCCTTGTCGCATTGATGCATCAAAGTCTTCTGGATTCTTACACAACTAGTACGATCGTTTGGAGAGCCACAATTATCTTTCTCTCTGTCCAGCAACCGGCTCTTGTCATATCTCTCGACTACACCGAATATTCCGACAGCCTCATTACTCCTTTTTATTGGACTTCACTATCCTTGATCTTGCGGGTCTTGCTCTTAACTTCATATTTTGCGAAGGTCATGGAAGGCAGAGTCCCACCTCACAATGCCCCTGGGCCAGACGTCCTAAAGTGCCCTATTATTATCCACCGGGCTCATCGGCCTCGCATCAATTTGTCCAATAACACCCATAAAAAGGCTGATAGCGAAAGATATGGCTTTCAAAAAATGCCACCAGAGTTGTCCAACTGCATAATCGACATGGCCTATCTCAATGACAGAGCATCAGCCGATGAAGGAGAAGTTGTCTTATCCTCTATTAAGCAGCTGTCACTGGTAAATAGATGGTGGCGCAAGCAATGCGTTGCCAAACTGTTCTATCGCACCATGCTTGCGGGAAAAGACTACTCCGGCAATCAAAATATCCTTCCAAAGCTGCGCGGGTTTTCCAAAGCAGGCCGACATTCTGAGCTTCCCGACATACGTGGTCACGTCAGGTATGTTTCACCGTCTATTCGAAAAGGGCTCAGGTAGCTATCTGACATATCTATGCGCGGGTTCAGGCACCTCAGTATTGTCATTTACCCCCGAAGTCCGGGATATCGGCATGTATATCCTCTCATTGACCTTATCGACCTTGCCCGGGCCATAGACGCAGTCGCTGGAAGCCACAGGCGAAATATACTAGCGAGCCTTTGGCTCGACATCCGTGGTCTCCATTCCCGTTGGAGTTTCTCAGAATACCACAAAAAATTCCGGTTTCGAATAGCATCTCTCAGCTTGCCAGTAAACTTTTCTCCAAATCCGCCTTTCCAGTTCATTTCTGCATTTCTACAGTGTTGCGAGAAAAAGTATTTGGAGCGACTGGATTCGCCTGCCATCTCTGCACACGACGCCAATGCATGGGATGGGTACAAATCCTTTCCAGTGTCCAATTTGAAGTATCTCAAGATCAGCATTGAAAGTGAATATCACAGTTGGCCTCCACCGGAAGATTGTATTGCTCTGAAGCTGGTTCCCGAGGTCTCCCCGAATTTGGAAGAACTGGACATCGGTGGTGGTAAAATCTTTTCAATCTATACATTCGATGCGGACAAGGGTAATAAGAACACAAAGGTACGTGGAACATTGACATATGACTGGATATAAACCAAGAAGGCTGATCAATTCTGATAGAGGCTGATCGAAAAAATCAAAGGCTTGAAATATTTAAAACGTTTGACTGTGCCACTGCGAACAGCAGCCTGGAACATTCCTCAAGCTCCAGAAACAATCATAGCCATCATTCAGTTGTATTTCGAAGAGCTAAAGGAACTCGGTAAGCTCGCACTAAGGCTCGTTGTAGGAATCGGAATTGTAATTGTGGAGGGCCGGGATATTGTCAGGCAACTGACACCAGAGAATCTGCCGCAATTCCGTTACTACAAGTATGATGTCAATGCATGGCCAGAGAACGCTTGGAGATACGACGGAGATGTGCGTGTCCGACCAACAGCGCGGGCCGCCACTTTGACTATAGGCACATTGGAGTCATGGCTGCTCCCTGAATGGCGCCCCAGGTCTATTTGTCGTAGCGCTCAATGTGGTGTATAGTTCAGCATTCACTTTTCCCCAAACAACTGTCTTTAATAATACATGTTTTGCTCTCCTTGGTGGGTTCTTCGCAACTGTTCTTGTATGAGTGATGAAGACAAAAAAGAAATCAAATCATTCAACTCTTTGTAGATCTAAGACTTGTCTTGTCTACTTTTACCAACTATGGTGGCAACCTGCGCTCAAGAAGATTTGGTCCCGGAGAAGTTCTTTCACGGTTAACATACGACCACCATCTTCTTCGTCTTTGGCCTCATCTGCAGCGCTCTCTGATTTACCCTTTGCCACCTTGATGTTTTTCATTCTCCATACGAGAGCTCGTAAGTCGCTTTCTTCGCTCTTCAATTCGTCCTCCAGATTCATGTTCTTGATGTAGTCACCCTCTTTTGGCATATTCTTCTTGTACAGGGCTCGGCCTTCTAGCAGACCGACAAACTTGTTGCAATGCAATGTTAGTAAGGAGATCCCCAGGCTTGTTGAAATATCACTTCATATTGGAAGCCAATCAATTTCTATCCAATGACGACGAGACTCACCAAACGACCAATCCACTGGATATCCCGCTCGGGCGGGTACGGCTCGTCGGCGCGCATGCTGTCGCTCTCGCGCAGGAAGCGCATGTGCTCGAGCTCAAAGGCGTCGGGGCTGAGGCGCGAGTTGCCAAAGTCGATGAGCACGGGCGGGGCGCCGCGCGGCGTCGACGTCGTTAGCGAGGACGACGACAATGGCAGCTCCTCGACCGCCCGCGACTCGTAAATGACCCGGCCCCCGTCTAGCTTGCGGTTGCTGGGCTGCGTGGCCTCGAGCTCGTCGAGGGCCTGGAGGACTCTTCGGTCTGGAATGGTGCAGAGGACGTTGGGGGGCCATATGTCTGTTCAAGGGTGTTTGAGCTCGTCTCGTTCACATGGTTTAAGGGAAGAAGAGAGACAAGAGGAAGAGGGTAAAACTCCTTACCACCATGCACAATATGCGCCTCGGTGTGCAGGAAATCCACGGCCTGCAAGAGGCGATAGAGCTGCTCCTTGAGCCAGTCGATGTCGAGGGAGCGGACCTCGGGGCGGACGCGGACGGCGAGGCTGGGCCCGAGGACGTTGGTCACGAGGCACAGGTAGGCGTGGCCGTGGCGGTGGACGCGGAAGTGGTCGAGGAGCGTCGCGACGTTTTGGGCGCCCGGGTGGTCCGAGTACAGGCGGGTGATGTGCAGGAGAAAGTCGAGCTCGCGCAGGCGCTGGTCGTTTGGGTTGGCGCAGACTTTGAGGCTTACGTAGCGTGCGTTGCTATATAGAGAGGAAGATCAGGAAAAGGTTCAGCTATACTATTTCCCCTGATCATGAGAAAAGCAACTTGTATGTGTCTTCTTACGTACCACAAGTCCTTGGCCAGCCAGACCGTCGAAGTGTCGCCCCAGCCAATCTTGGTGCACACCTGGTACCTATCATTGATGACCTCGCCAATGTGGACGTGATACCACGTGTCGGCTCGGTAGCCGGGGTTTCTCTCCTCTTCCAGCTTCTTGTCCAGGGGCAACCGCTTCCAGGTTGGCGGGTCCGGTCTCGTCTCGGTGTCGGCCTTGCGGCGCCAAGCCTCTGCATCATAGGGAGGAGAGGGTGTAACAACGGGGGCAGTGGTCTCTGGAGGCGGCGAGGGTTGGGGCTCTGGCGGAGCTTGGGTGCTTGCATCGTCTCTGGCTTCTGGCACGGGCTTTGTGCTTTTGCCGAGTCTGAAGCAGAGGAAGCTTTTTAAAAATGCCATTGCTGCTTACTGGGGTGGTGCTGATGCTGCTGCTGTGAGAGGGCTTGGTTTGTGGTGTTTTGATGGTTGAGGGTGTCCTTTGCCTGAGGAAACAAGAATATTTCTGGGATTTATAGGAAACGCTGCCTGGGCCGACGACATGGCGGCGGTTATAATGTTCTCGACTCCTCAAATTTCGTCATGGTAGCCGGTAACAATGGGAACAGTATAACGGACAATGCACGGAGCATGTGTTGAAATTGAATCGATTTCTTATGAATATTGAGCATATTACGTGAATCATCGCCGCCTCAACCTTGGAGGCTTCTTTACCCTGATAGGGAAATTTCACGGAGCCTTCGTGAATCGACAGTAAATGAGCATTATAGCTTGTGTTATCACTATTGAATCCATCTGTCATATCGGCCATCTGTGGTTATTCATTCTCCTTGTTGCTCCCTAGTCTGTGCAAGTAGAAACTGGGGGTAAAAGGACAGTGAAGCATTCACTTAGAAAATAGAAAAGAAACAAATAGCCGTGGCTAGAGTATAATGCTGCTGAAGCTCTCTGCAAATCCTCAGTGAGAGCTGGCTGATGAAATTTTGACAAGAGGACAGAAAAGTTTCATATAAAGGTTCCAGGGCGGTTAAGTCAACTTTCATTAGGATCATAATGTGTGAAGTAAGAGTTCCTGGTATACTCTGCTAGATATAATGATGGCACTAACTCATCTTTCGCGTCTGGAAGCGCCATAGGCAGAGACATAGCAAAATCGCACGACGCTGTTATATATGTTTAGGCTGTTATTTCCAAGATAGAGTCACGTAGATACTTTTAAGAATACACTACTCATCATCTTACCCAATTGTGTCGCTTAGTTGTATCAAAAAGATAAGGCCAGAATTCAAATCTTAGAAACAGCAAAGCACGTCAATATAGACAGTAATTGGGGACCGAGAGCACTTGGAGTATTGTCATACAGTACACTCTTTCGAGTATAGCGATACAGCTTGTGGGCAGAGAATAGACGGCTTAATGCAAAATCAGCATTTGCAATCCTTCGTTCTTGACACGTGGAATATGCCCGTGGCCGAATCTTTATCGAATCCAAACCATAACTGCACCCAAAGCGTCCTGTTGCTTCCACGGATGCGGCCAAATATCGGCAATCAGACATGTTCACGAATCAAACTACCAACCTTTATAAGGTAAAATAAACTGACTGCCTTTAACCTCCCACGAAACCACAGGTCACAGTGGTGTAGTGGTTACGCTCCGCTCTCCTAGAAATCTTGTATCTCTATCTCTCTCTCTGGCTGGGGCCGTCCTCCCCCAGTCTTTTTGCGTTTTGCGTTCGATTCCCCGTCGTTTCTACTTTCTTCCTTTTTCATCCCTTCTGCTATAGTCTATCATGTGGTGGACAGATTTTCATAGTCACGAAAGAGATGACTTCCATCAGCTATCCTTCAACCACAGTATCGATGTCATACCTGTTGATTGTCAACAATGTCCGCGTAAAATAGTCAAAGCCAGGACCGGAGGGCAGCACAGAGCGATGCGGGTATCATGACCACGACTGGTAATATCATCACCTCTATTTCTTTACTATTGAGTGCTGGGTCTCCTATCCAAATGACGGTCAGAACATGATCTCCCAGAGACCTTTGAAGAGGCCAATACTTTGTTGTTTTTGCAATTTGCAAGTGACGAAGTTTTCGAGCGCTCGGTGAGGAGGAGACAAACCGTAAAAGCATCAAGGTTCTTCTAGTCCGCTGTGTGCCTGGATATCATGCCACTACAAGAGCCAGTCAACCTGACAGTTATTGTGGAGACCCCTAAATCGAGACTGTTCATATTGGTGCCCATTTGAAGAATATCAGCTCCATGACATTTTCTTCCCATCTATTCGTATATGTCTTGGCGTGGGATTATAAGTAGATGATCAGCAAATTGTCTCTTCGTAGACCATACATCATGATCCTTTGCCAATGCTGATCTCGGACTTTCGGTGATAATTCTTTAGTAGGTGTTTGTGAGCTTCCACGCCCAACCCCCTGCATATGCCTGCTTGGCGACAAGACCCCCAACCCAGATCGAAAACTCTAAATCATTTGGGCCGACTACCCAACCAGTTCCCTGGTTCTAGATGTCCACGGACTTTTTCCATCAATACTAAACCAGTTGATATATACCTGCGATTGCTAAGCATGAATCTCCAGGACAGCTCGGAACTGCTGGAAGATCGACGATTTCCCTGCTAGTATAACCCGCCAAGCAGCCCTAAACGCGCCATGGCGGAGCCCTTGTATTGATTCTATGGGTCCCTCAGGGCCCTCTACCGACAGGGCGGGAATCGATTGCATCATTGACTTGCAAACGTCGTGCACACCACTGACATCAACGTTTGATTTTCTACGCGTGTCCAGCATCGATCTGTGTGCCATTTGTACGATTCAGCCTACAAGACATACAACACATCGTTATTCTTGTTTGCAAATACCGGCACTACGGACTTTTCGGACTGCTCTCGAGCCCGATAATATGGATCTTTAGTGAATGCCATGGGATTCTGGACCTATCATTTATTGCTTGTTGCTTGCACTGGCGCTAGACTTGGAAACAAACAAATGTCTTGGTATCTGATATATGTGCTCATCCGTGTTCCTACTGTTTTCGCATGATCCAAATCTTCCAGCATTCCTAAAAGTGAACTTGTCTACGCCTCATGTCTTGACTGCCCTGTCGTGACCGTCGTATACCCAGACCTTCAACCCGCTGGTGACGACTTCCCGACTCGGTTGTAATCAGAATTCCGTAGATCGGGCAAATATGGACAGACCAACGCCAGCAGATACGGATATCCCAGGTGGTTTCCCAGAAACACCTGCGTCGATACTTCCATCCTCACAAGCTACACCAGCCACTCATAACCACCCTCAAGGTCATGTAACAAACCTGCCGGCAGCAGGAACACTTCACGATGATGGAGAAAAGACTCCCACACAACAAAACTCAAGGCACTCTGGCTCTTACTTTGCAACGGCCACGACAGGTCCCTTTGACACCAAGACTTCTCAAGAACCAGCCGCACTTTCATCGAGCCCGACCTCGAGTACACCGGGATCCGAGAAGACACTGGCCACACCAGCCGACGAACTGAACCAACATGAAGCAAAGAAGAGCCAACACGCCGTCAAGGGCGGCGCCGACGACGAGACGCCCGAGGCGGACCCTCAGTTCGAGGAGATGAAGGCCGGCACGGAGAGCCGACCGCCACTCGGACCGACGCGCAGCACCATCAGATCCGAGGAGGACCTGTTTCGCGTACTCTCGCGACGCCGTACTACGGGTGCGGACTCGGTGGCCGAGGAAGATCACGAAATCGAGCGCCTCATGTCACGACTCTTTGGGCAAAAGCGTCAGCAACAGAGCGAGGAGGAAAAGACGCGACACTCTGGCGTCGTGTTCCGGGATCTGACGGTCAAGGGCGTTGGACTGGGAGCCAGTCTTCAGCCGACCGTCGGTGACATCTTCCTGGGTCTGCCGCGATTCTTGAAGAACTTGGTCACCAAGGGTCCGAAAGCCGCGGTGGGCAAGCCTCCTGTGAGAGAACTCATCAGTCACTTTGACGGATGTGTGCGGCCAGGTGAAATGCTGCTCGTCCTCGGCAGACCGGGCAGTGGTTGCACGACCTTTCTGAAGGCCTTCTGTAACCAGCGGGCAGGTTTCGAAGATGTGCTCGGCGATGTCACTTACGGTGGCACCGATGCCGCAAAGATGGCAAAGGACTATAGAGGCGAGATCATTTACAACCCGGAAGATGACCTGCACTACGCGACTCTGTCGGTCAAGCGAACTCTCACTTTTGCTTTGCGCACACGCACACCCGGCAAGGAGTCCCGCCTCGAGGGCGAAAGTCGCGAAGACTATGTCAATGAGTTCCTGCGCGTGGCTGCCAAGCTGTTGTGGATTGAACACACCATGGACACCAAGGTCGGCAATGAATACATCCGCGGTGTCAGTGGAGGTGAGCGCAAGCGTGTCAGCATTGCTGAGGCGCTCATCACCCGTGCCAGCGTCCAGGGCTGGGACAACTCGAGCAAGGGTCTCGATGCTTCGACGGCCGTCGAATACGTTCAGTCTCTGCGCACACTCACCAACATGGCTCAAGTCTCGACCGCCGTCAGTTTGTACCAAGCTGGAGAAAGCTTGTATGACTTGGTCGACAAGGTGCTTCTAATCGACCAGGGACAGTGCTTGTACTATGGCTCCTCTGATCACGCCAAGCAATACTTCCAAGACCTCGGATTCGACTGCCCTGACCGATGGACTACTGCCGATTTCCTGACATCCGTCACGGATCCTTTCGAGCGAAGC
The DNA here is from genome assembly GCA_011058875.1 of Neopestalotiopsis sp. 37M. Lineage (NCBI taxonomy): Eukaryota > Fungi > Ascomycota > Sordariomycetes > Amphisphaeriales > Sporocadaceae > Neopestalotiopsis > Neopestalotiopsis sp. 37M. The sequence goes on along the minus strand of SWKT01000001.1, from coordinate 1,503,364 downwards.
ATTCGACCGGGATGGGAAGATCGCATTCCTCGATCAGCCGAAGATTTCGCCGCTGTTTACAAGAAGTCGGATGCCTACAAGCGAAACATTGAGGATGTCGAAGACTTCGAGTCTCAACTCCAGGAGCAGATGCGCGCCCGGGCTGAAAATCAGTCAAAGAAGAATAAGAAGAAGAACTACACCATTCCTTTCCATCAACAAGTTGTCGCATTGGCCCAACGTCAACTAATGGTAACGCTGGGAGACAAGGCATCGCTAATTGGAAAATGGGGAGGTATCATCTTTCAAGGTCTCATTGTCGGTTCGCTCTTTTACAATCTTCCGGACAACACCAATGGTGCCTTCACCCGAGGTGGTGTTCTCTTCTTCATCCTCTTGTTCAATGCTCTCCTGGCCCTCGCTGAGCAGACTGCTGCTTTCGAATCCAAACCAATCCTGTTGAAGCACAAGAACTTTTCTTTCTACCGACCCTCAGCTTATGCGGTTGCGCAGACACTGGTCGATGTGCCCTTGGTTGCTATACAAGTCATCCTATTCGATGTCATCATATACTGGATGGCCGGTCTGGCGGCGACTGCGTCTCAATTCTTCATCTCGCTTCTCATTCTTTGGACTGTCACAATGGTTACATATTCCTTCTTTCGTGCCATCTCGGCCATCTTCAAGACTCTGGACGATGCAACCAAGGTTACGGGTGTCGCTATCCAAATCTTGGTCGTCTACACGGGCTATTTGATTCCTCCCTCCAGCATGCGACCTTGGTTCGGCTGGCTGCGCTGGATCAACTGGATCCAGTATGGCTTCGAGTGTCTCATGGCCAATGAATTCTACGATCTGGAAATGCCCTGTGTGACCCCTTACTTGGTACCCCAGGGACCGGGTGCCACCCCTGAGTACCAGTCCTGCGCCTTGGCCGGATCTGTCCCCGGATCGACTACAGTCTCGGGATCTTCGTACATTCAAGAGTCCTTAAGTTACTCCCGTGGCCACTTGTGGCGCAATTTTGGATTTCTGTGGGCCTTCTTTGCCTTCTTCCTTGCCATTTCCATGATTGGTATGGAATTGATGAAGCCAAATGCTGGAGGTGCTGCTGTGACTGTTTACAAGCGCGGTCAAGTGCCAAAGTCGATCCAAAAGTCCATCGAAACGGGCGGTCGCAAGAAGAACGGCGGAGACGAAGAGTCTGGTTCCGCGACCCAGGGCGACGTCACCCGGGATCATGCCAAGGAGCAAGACGAGAAGGACCAGCAGGCCATGAAGGACGTTGCCGGCAACGAGACCATCTTCACCTTTCAAAATGTCAACTACACCATCCCATATCAGGGCGGAGAGCGCAAGTTGCTTGATCAGGTTCAGGGCTTCGTGCGACCAGGCAAATTGACTGCACTCATGGGAGCATCCGGTGCTGGCAAGACAACCTTGTTGAACACCTTGGCACAAAGAATTAATTTTGGTGTAATCACGGGCGACTTTCTCGTCGATGGCCGACCGCTTCCCAAGTCCTTCCAGAGAGCTACTGGCTTCGCTGAGCAGATGGATGTTCACGAACCCACTGCGACCGTCCGAGAGGCGCTGCAATTCTCGGCTCTTCTTCGCCAACCTCGAGAGGTATCCAAGGAGGAAAAGTATGCGTACTGCGAGACCATTATTGAGCTTCTTGAGATGCAGGACATTGCCGGCGCAACCATTGGAAACGTTGGTGAGGGTCTGAACCAGGAACAGCGCAAGCGCCTCACCATTGGTGTTGAGCTTGCTTCCAAGCCTGAGCTGTTGATGTTTTTGGACGAGCCCACCTCTGGACTCGACTCTGGCGCCGCTTTCAACATTGTCCGATTCCTGCGCAAGCTGGCTGATGCCGGACAGGCCATTCTGTGTACGATTCACCAGCCTTCTGCCGTCTTGTTTGAGCACTTTGATGAGTTGATCCTGCTCAAGTCTGGTGGTCGCGTTGTGTACGCTGGCGAGCTCGGAAAGGATAGTCAGAAGATGATCAAGTACTTTGAAACCAACGGCGGACCCAAGTGTCCTTCCGATGAGAACCCTGCCGAATGGATGCTTGAAGTTATCGGAGCCGGTAACCCAGATTATAAGGGTCAAGACTGGGGCGATGTGTGGTTGAAATCAAACAACTACGAAGAGCAGTCTCGGGAGATATCCACCATGAACGAGAAACGCCGCAACGTAGAACACTCGAAGAACGTACAGGACGATCGCGAATATGCAATGCCCTTGACGACACAGACCATGGCAGTGGTGAAGAGATCCTTCATCAGCTATTGGCGAACCCCCAACTACATCATGGGCAAGCTCATTCTCCACATCTTTACTGGTCTTTTCAACACTTTTACCTTTTACAAGTTGGGTAATGCCAATATTGACATGCAGTCCCGCCTGTTTTCCATCTTCATGACGCTCACCATTTCTCCGCCCCTGATTCAGCAGCTGCAGCCGGTATTCCTTCACTCGCGCTCCATCTTCCAGTCGCGCGAGAACAATGCCAAGATCTACAGCTGGGTGGCCTGGACCACCGGAGCCGTCCTTGTCGAGATTCCCTACGCCATTGTAGCTGGAGGTATCTACTTCAACTGCTGGTGGTGGGGCATAGCCGGCTACAAGATGTCGAGCTTCGCCTCTGGCTTCACCTTCCTGTGCGTTATCCTGTTCGAACTGTACTATGTCGGCTTTGGACAGGCCATTGCCGCCTTCAGCCCCAACGAGCTGCTGGCGTCGCTTCTGGTGCCCATCTTCTTCCTCTTCGTCGTCTCCTTTTGCGGTGTCGTTGTGCCGGCGGCGCAGCTTCCCACCTTTTGGCGCGAGTGGATGTACTGGCTCACGCCCTTTCACTACCTGCTCGAGGCCTTTTTGGCCGTTGCCATTCACGACCAGCCCGTGCGATGCGACACGGGCGAGTTTGCGACCTTTTCCGCGCCGCCTGGCCAGACCTGTGCGTCCTACGTGCAGCCCTACATTGAGCAGGCGGGTGGATATGTGCAGACGGCGGCCGACGGCATGTGCCAGTTTTGCCAGTATGCCAGTGGCGACGAGTTTGGTAGCAGCTTTAGTGTCTACTACAGCCACATTTGGCGCGACTTTGGTATCGTCTGCGGCTTCATTGTCTTCAACTATGCTGTCGTCTACTTTGCCACCTTTCTCAGATTCAAGGGCAAGAACCCGCTCAAGGGCATCATGGGTAAAATGAAGCAGAAGAAGCAGCAGAAGTAGGTTGTGCAAGTAGATTATATGAGTCTTGGTGGGAGTTATGCCTTTAGAATAATTATAATATATTTCACTTTTGAAAGCATATTGTTTCCATCACTTATGACGAAGAGCAGGTTGAGCAGTGTGAAGAAGTGAAATGGTTGTGGAGCTTTTTTGCTCTTTGATTTGTAAAATGTGAAATAGTTTTTACCCGTTTAAAACGCCCAAAAATGCTTTGACTAAATTTATGCCTTGTATCGATTTCCTTTCAGAAAAGACATAATGTCTGTGAAATATCCTTCGCTCTCCAACTTGAAAAACGTACTAAGAAGTCGTAAACCATGGTGTCCTCGTATAACCGTTTCGCCCCGTATTATCTACATTTCCATCGTCGCTAATGTTATCATCAAGATCGTAAAATAATTAAAAAATCAGGAAAAGGAAAAAAGAAAAATCAAGACTACTCTCTAGTAGTTGATCCCCTTCATCGCGACGCTATGCAAAGATCTCAGATCATAGTCGCTTTGCCCGCCGGTGGATGCCCTGTTGGGGTCATGCTTACCTTGCAGCTGTTCACTGGCCTCTTCGGCCGCCGTCTTTCTGTTCCCTCTGGATGTGGGTAATCGTCCGGCCGAGGACGGGGCCCGTCTCTCAGCCCTCCGCTCCTCGGCCGAGGACCTGATGGAGCGTATAGAGCGCTGCTCACGCGGCGTGGGAATGTCCATGGGCATGGCAGCCGTCGCCATTGCGTAATTTGTTTCGTCAACAGAAGGGTCGACCTCTTCCTCTTCCTCGTCCTCCTGGTCATCATCCTCAAGTGGCGCGCCAGCTCCGACAACCGAGGGCTCAATCTTGGGCGGGGAAGCATTTTGCTTGTCGCGCTTCGTCTTGTACTCGGTGAGGGCTCGCTTTAGGATGTTGCGCATGACGGCCTTGTTGACGCTACGGCGAAGACGATCAAAGTACCTGGCGACGGTTCCGATAACCATGACCTGGGCGTCGTGGTCGATCTCGATAATGTCGGCATAGTTGGCGCGCGAGTCTTCCTTGACCCTGAATTTGCCGCGGGCAAGCTCAATACCGACTGGAGGGTAGTACAGGCGATGGCGCTCAGACAGCTTCTCATGCCACTGGTCCGGGCTATTGTCGTCAAATATGAAGCCCTGCTGACTTGAATCTATTCCAGGCTTTGCAAAGTTGTGCTTGCTGCCGACTGATATAGGACTATACAAGGTTTGGAGTTAGCTATACGTACATTTGCCGGGCGGTCCATGTGCCGCTTTGGGGGGGCCACTTACATGCATACAGCATGGTGAGGGAATGTGTCGCTATGCCTCAGCACGATAAATCGAACATATCCCAGGCATTTCCATTCCCACTCAAACTCATTCGAGTCTGCCCATAGGAACTCGAATACGTCTCCAACCTCGAGTCGCGCAGCAGTGCCTATCTCGTAGCCCTTCTTGGCTGGAGTCGTAGTAGGTGGTCAGCAAGCGTGCAAGCTTCAGAATGCCAAGAAAATGCGCCCAAGAGATCAACAAACAAACAAATGCAACTCACCAAGTGGGTGATCAGGAGTGAGATCTGTAGGCTGGGTTGATCCAGAGGCAGCGTCGTCGCCAAACCCAGAATCACTCTTTTTACTCTTGTAGCTCGCCATTGGTTGAGAGAAAGGAAATCTCTAGCAGAGGGAGAGCTGAGCAGCAGCAGCAGCAACAAGAGGACTTATCTAGCGGCGGCGGGGTGGTAGGAAAGAAATTGTATGATGAAAGCTTTATGTCAGGTAACAACTGACGACAGGTTCGTTCTTTTCGTCGGAGCGAACCTTCTACCACTGCACCAGGTGCATGACCACACTTGACTAACAGTACGACTGCGCCATGTGTCAAGTCGGGGAAAGAGTCGAGAGGTAGTGCTGCCCGAATAGACTCCACCGCTCCACCGAGATGCTGCGCATAGTGGCATTCGCGATGCGACGCGATCCGTGATACGCTGGTTGACCTATTTTCCAGGCCTGCATGAGGTCTCGAACCAATCCTCTGGCGAAAGCCTCACCAGGGGTCAGCCGGGACCCATATCGTGCTCGATTACCTCTCACTACTGTGTACGATATACTTGCTTCATGTGTTGGCAACTGTTCGGCTAGTACCGCATCCTCCGACCAACCGACCTCTTTCACCGCTCCGCTAATCTCAAACGGTCTGATGCGAATAGCGTGCGCAGCTTTCAGATGCAACTCGCCACTGCAAAACCCACTGACCGAAGAGTCGGTGACACAAGCCCTGAATTATATTAGTAAACGCGTTTTGCCCTTGGCTTGGGCTCAGAGTTCTGCCTTTTCATCATTCCATCTGCTCCGCTGAAATCGTGTTTAGCATTGACCAGGTAACGTCTTTTGTTACGATCCCGATCCTGGGGGAGATCAGATAGTAGCGTATTTTATACCCTGTAGTAGGTGTAGAATGACACTCTATTGTTGGGTGCTGAATGCAGCTGACATTGGGTATACTCGGAGAATTCTTGTGCCCGTGTCCATCTGGCCAAGGCAGGTTTGTATTCGCGACCGAGAGTGTGTATTTTATTGTGCATGACATGATGAATAATCCTTCTTTATGTTAACAGCTGACGGTTGTTTGGATTGTTGGTTTTGATCACTTGGTCCGATCGGTCCCAGCGCAATTGATTCCGTCCATGGGGGTTATTGTGGAGGCTTCCAACTTTGGTGCTGCTCAGCGTGCATGAGAGTGGATGGTCCCTTTCAGAGGAGGACTTCCATAGGTAGACTGTAATCAACTGTGCATCTGGGCCTGGCTTGCTTCCAGGCTGGTCGTCATCTCGATATTCCAGGATTTGACCGTCTCCCAAATGTCGGTTTGCTTTTGTTGGCAAATTTTCTGGTTGGGCATTGTAAAATGGTAGTCATCAATTCTGGTAGCTGGCCACGCGATCAAGGTGCTGGTTGTACATAGTCGGTGGAAGGAAAGTGAACCTAATGACGGATTGGGCAATTCTGCAATGGTGGGATGGGCTGCAACATGTCTCGGTAGTGGCAGTCGTTGAGGGAAGTGCATGATCTTTCCTCTACCCAATCAGCACTTGCTATTCTTCGAAGAAGCGAGGAAGAAATTGCTCAGGTGAAAATGGAAGATGGAAAGTCCAGCTAATTCATGGTAGGGCACAAGCCAATATACTAATCTGGAGCTCCCAGCCATGTAAACATCGTCATGTGTTCAGAAGAACCCTTTGGGTGTCATCCTACTCTAACCAATATGTCCCAAAAGCCTGCTAGAAGAAGCCAGCTATCTGGGTAAGCTCTCTGAATTCAGGGCTCAACAGTGCATGAACGTTGAATCTTGCACTCTGTTCATCTGAATCACTTGCAAGACAACCAATAATGCACGTCTGTTCATGTTGGGCTGCACACACGTAAATCCAATGGCTCTCTCTTTCATCTTGCTACCGATGACGCCTATCGAGGCTCGCGATTGAGTAATCTGTACCTTATCCACGCAGGCCAGTGAGAGATTGTCCATCGATAAGCACCCAAGAGGCACCACCCAGGCCGCTGGAGTCATCCCCTGAATTGAGCTGCGGAGCACTAAACAAGGCTGGCATTGGTGTTACCCCAAAAAAGCTCCTGGAGGTTTTCCAATGGATTGATGCAGCCTTCCAAATTAAGCCATTGGTGCCAAAGTGTCACCAAAGCCGCAGTAGGAGATAATTGCATCTTCTCCTTCTTCTGCCTGGGAGCTCAAGGTCCCGACACGAGCTACATTCGCTTGTAGCTCCCAACAATCGCAAGGCCTCATCCCACCAAGGGGAGATAGCTCGCGACTCCATTGTCCCTTACAATGTTGTCCACAGCCCAAGTACTGCTGGGCGCAACCGCCCTCCTTGCGCGCCTCGCGGCAGCGACCAGCTCGCATCAAGAGGGCGCTCTCCCTTCATACCACTTTGGTGCCGCGATACCGGTCGAGTGTATGAAACGAAACATGTATGTGGTCATGGTTGACGTGGCCTATTTGAAAGAAGGCTACTCTTGTTCGCCTAGATGGCTTTAGCTAACCGTGTTGTTGCGCAGAGAAACGGGCGAGCACATCCAGAACGAAAAGGACGAGATCGAATGGATGCCCTTTCCCGTGTGCGAGGAAACGGGAAAGCCGCTCGAATTCCATTATGGCATTGAAACGGAGCAAAACTGCACGGTTCCCATGATTGACGACCCTTTCTTCCACCTGCTCGAGTTCTACATCCACAACGACGCGCCCCTGGCATGTCGACTGCCTGCCCGCCCTGCCCCCCATGTCGAGGCCGTCGGCGAGAAACCCTACGAACAGGAGTACATACCTCTTGTCTTTGCCCTCGCCGGAACCCTCCAATTGAGCCATTTGCACATCAGCACGCACCTCAATGTCTTGCTGCACAGCACGCCGAAACACCACGTCCACCCGCACGATAGTGGTGTCCTCGACTCGGGTGCCGCATATAGCACGAGTCCGCTCAGCCACATGCAGGGCAGCCAGACCAAGAGATTGGTCATTGGCGACCCTCTACCCTTCAGCTTCAGCGTTCGATGGTTCCCAACACCAGCCCTGCCCAAGACCGAGGGCAAGGTCGAGTGGCAAGGCATGGGTGGCCACATCTACTTCAGCACCGTCTTCTATGGCCTCGTTTCGTTCATTGCGGGCGCGCTGGCAAGCACCATGTACTTCTTTGGAGTCGTTATGCCTAAGAAGCTCAAGGGCAGGGGACTGGGAGGAGCCACGCCCTTGGGCTACGGCATGAATGGAAAGGGCGTGGGCAATGGATGGGGTATCGCGAAACGCATTGACTAAAAAGCATGTTCATGACCATTTTATACATCTTGTAATCGGGCCCCTGAGCGGGAGGTCCAAATTTTCAAACTTCTTTGTATACTTATGTTTTACTCATCATCTTGGGGGTGAGTTGTCACGTTGAATGAAGTGTATGGACTATGTAACGCATTAATTTGGCACTCAATTGGAGTTCTGGGCCGGTTCCGATCTAGATCTCGATACGGGAACGGGTAGAATGGAAGGTCTTTCCGAAGCTGAGGTTCTATCGCAGTTTTGTACATTGGCAGACTGGACCTGCTGGCAGCTGCGCGTGGCAGATCAATCTGCAAAGATATCTTACAAGTGATATATAAGCAATGGCTTATTGCGTCTTCTTCTTTGCATCCACGACATCAAACCTCTTCCATAGTCGGTGATACATGTCGACACTCAGCACAGCCGCTATATTGGGTCAACGTCCATCATTTCTTTGAAAGATAGGGAGTGAATCAAGACTTACCAAGGGCAAAGTATGAACCATAGAGACCTCCGAGAAGCACAGCCTTCTCATTGAGGCTGATGAGCGCCTCCTCCCACTGCAAAGATCAAAGTCAGCCACTACCATTACAATGGACTTGGAAATATCCATTCAAGGAAAGTATGATACTTACGAGCCACGCCTCCCACATGCACGTGCCAGTAGTGAGAACAGTCTCGATGCCATAGACTAGAAGCAGGAGTTCAGCCCGGCCGTCGAGTCCGGGGCCGCCAGACGCCCAGAGCCGGCGCACCGCCCACACCGAGACGGGCAGGTGAAAGACGAGCTCCAGCGCGCTGAAGAGCGCGAAGAAGGACGCGATGGGTGCCGGAGGCGGCGCGAAAAATTGGTCCTTGTACGTCTGTTTGGGGACATGTTAGTTACATCATGCCTGCTGGACAGGAGAAGCAGGTGCAAGACCCTTAAGAGGAGCAACGTACCTCGAGGTAGTAGACGCGAATGTCACCCAAGAAGGACAGAGGCGCGTCGCTCGTGGCCCATAGCGAGCGAGGGTAGAAGGGGACGAGGTCGACCACTTTGGGGGTAAATATTGTCAGTATTCAATTTGGTGGTTATCCTTGAACTCAGGGGTAAAAAAAAGTCGTCATGCTTTGCGGTGCTTACAGAAGAGAATTTGCTTACAAAACAGAATCGGAATATGCAGCGCGAAATAAACAAGATAGACCTTGTCGAGCCATGAGCGTTGCTGCGTGGAAGCCATGATTGAGTCGCGCTGTTGAGTCGTCAGGATATTTCGGTCAATGAGGCAAGCAGTTGGTTGGTTCTGATGTTGAGGTTTATAGCAGAAATGCACTAAGAAATTCCCCGGGTGAGATGAGCAGGGGTGATTGCAGGTGCAGTACAAACCAAATTACACACTGTGAAAACGCACTGTAAGTCAAGAAGAAGGTATTGCTCTTGTGCGCGCAGAACATATTCGTTGTGAACTTGGTGGATTTCATTTTGTATTAGCCCATCTCGTACGATAAAATTAAATCGAGAGACAAACTTTTAAATGGAATTACTCGATGCTCATCTTCAGGAGAACGAAGCATAACAACGTTTTGATCTGGTGATTTCTGTTTGACATTTGGTCATAGAGATTTCATTGAAGAAACAAATATTACAAATGAGTGTGGTAGGGCTAAAGAGTATGAAAACCAGACTTCAGGCTCAGTCTGTAGTTTAAGACAAATTGCTCAATCAAACGCCGTATCGAACCTCGCAATCTATGCCATGTTGGGTGATACTACCATGTGTCGTCCCTCCCCGTAATTCAGGTCTTGCCTTCAATGGCAATCTCGCCAGCGAACAGAGATCTCAGGTACTTCTCACTCCAGCTGAAATCATTTACAGGTGCGTCACTGACGGTGGGATCGTCCTCAACCACTTCGGTCTCTTCCTGCTTCCCGCCACCGAGAACAGAGCCTAGGGAGTCCAGGGTGTTGGTCACAGGAGACGTGACAGTATCAACTAGGCTCTCTGCTGCCTTGACGAGCTCAGCCCATTCACTCTCTTCTTGGGGCACTGCCGTATCTTTCAGCACTTGCTCAGCCATGGTGAAATACATGCTCGGCCCGACTTCGTCCAGTGTCACGGTGTCAGCGAGCTGCTCATTATCGATCTCATCCTCCAGTCGAATGTCGTCTGTAGTTACTACGGCGCTCTTTGTAGTGTCTGCCGTGAAGATCGCAATGTCCTCAGCTGCTCTGTCATCACTCACAAGTGCGGCGAGTGCGGCCTCCAAGTCTTGCCCGTTCAGAGCCTTGAGCTCATCAATGATACTTGTCTCTGCCTCGGAGACAAGGGACTCAGGTCGAGGGTCCGTCTCAGGCTCACTTGTCAGAGCAGCCATTCTCATAGTTGTTGCAGTCCTAGGACCCGACAAGAACTTTGGACCCAGAGCCGACTGCTCCCATCCCTCTGGCAGGTACTTCTGGACATTCTTTGACGAGCTGTCCCCTATGGAGCTGAGCAGCTCTACAACCTTCAGCTGCAGATCGACGCCAGGACACACGTTTCTCAAGGTGTCCACAAAGTTATCAGGGTCAGCAATGGCCGTCCAAGCGAGTGGGAATGCGATCGCGGCGATCGGACCGATGCCGGGAATGAAGCCCACAGCAACCGTGAGAGAGTTCTTGAGAAAGTTCTCCATCCAATCCTGCTTCTTGATTGAGGGCTTCCACTGGATGGCCAGGCCATAGTTCGCGCTGGCCACCTTTGCCCAGTCAAAGTCTGCGTCGTCACTGTAGCTGTGCTCGATGCGAGGTGAAGCCACCAGGTCCTTGTCGATCATGATGACGTTTCCAGAGGAGAATGCGTTTTGGGCGCGCAGCTGACGGGGGAGGGAGAGCAGCTCGACCAGTCCGTTGAAGTTGATCCCAACCGTCAGGGACCACCAGTCCGGAAGCCCCAGAGTTTTGTTCAGGGACACATCTCGCCAGGTCACGGTGGGTTTTCTCGCTGATCCAGAATGATGAAGAATCTTCACTTTATTGTTGGCAACGGCGAAGTTGACCTGGTAAAAAGTGCAAAGCTCAGGGTGGTCCTCAGACGCTTGCTGAGCAATGGGAATGTAGATTGCTCGAATGTTTGTCACGCGCTGGAGAAGCATCGTCAATGATTGCTCGGTTCTTGCAAGAGGAACCGAGTTATGCTTACATCGATGAAAGCCCAACCTTCCTCCCTCTTTGGCATTGGCATGGTCATGAACCATGACTACCACGATCCGTTAGCTCCAATATCACATCATATGACAGGAAAAGCCGAGACAATTCTTACCTCCATGGCATCTCCGTTCATCTGCTTCTCGAGGCGCTCATCGTAGGTGCATAGATTGTGCTGAACTCGGCGGTGTTTACCCTTGCTATAGTGGGAACCGTACACGATGGGCAACTGCTTCCAAGCACCGATGAATGGGCCGCGGCGGGGGAAACGCCAATGGCGAATGCTCTTGTCGATCAATTTGTAGGACGTGCGTGGATGATTGCGGCTCTTTAGAGCTTCATCTCCTGTATGACTTGGTTTGTTCCAGATGAATTCAAGCAGGAAATTACCATAGAAATGGTCTGGACGGTCTGCCTGGTACCACGCCTTGTTGGACGAGTTCAGGGCAGATCTCCGAAAGAAGCATTCGCCTTCTGGGTAAGCAAGCGCCATAGTGACTTAATGTATGATGTAATGGAAGGACTATAGATGAAATTTGTTGAATTGTCAACTGCTCAGAATGTCAAGTGAGTCTTCAGAGCATTGAGGAAGGAGAAATTCGGGTGCTTTTATAGACACGAGAGAGATTCGATCCGGTTCGGTATTCGTTCCATAGAACTATTACTTCCGTCGTTATGCTGTCGAACAGACTCCGTGTCAAAAGCTCATCGTTGCCACATGCTCTAAGCCACCCAGATGCAGCATAGACCTGATCAGTAACGTGACACCTATACTGATGTCATTGTGTTTCTGCAGACTGCTAAAGATGTCGGAAATCAATGTCGATAGATAGGTGTTGGCTTGGGGCAATTCTCACACTTTTACTTTTAGCGAGGCGTGCACAGCAGCTCTTGGGTATGGTATCATGACACCAAGATGGCATTCTCATTAGCAAACCGTGAGCAGATCTCATGTTGTGTGAACTGATTATCCACCAATCCATCGATGTTGAAAAGCGCCAAATCACCGCAGCGTCATCATCGAAAATTGCCTGATGTATGAGAAGATTGATTGTCAGGATCAACTGTCATAGGACCAAGTGATCAGCTCAACACAACTCTGCTAAATTTATACTCGGTTCCAAGATCAGTCAGGACTTTGTACTACGATGTTTTGCCTTTGTGCTCCATATAGTTATATCAACAGCTTCGTACGAGCACACAGCAACTGTTATTCATTCATGTATGGATCCATAAAAGACTGCCCGAGTGCGCAATCATGAGAATGGTAAATATACGTCCATGGATCGTTGACAGGAGATTTGAAATCCACCACACTCTTCTATGATGATACGAACTAAAACCTTTTTGGGGAAGGTTGCAGGAAAAAGTATCATGTTGTGTATCCAGGCCAATGCGATACAATCTGCAACTTCTCCGCTTTATGACCACCCATCTGAACACTCATCATCTCATTGATTTCGGGACGGGCCGCTTACCTAGGACGATCCACTGCTTTGCAGAAGCCTGAGATCAACGCAAACATTGTATCTTCAACGTATTACGAATCCGTGCATCTAGAATAATCGCGCATCACACTTCTATATCAATACTCTATTTACTCGCTTAAATCTTTCCGAGGCTTGAGCCTTACTGATTTTGAATCCAATCCAACATACGCCGGTAAGCAGTGTCGCCTCGCCTCCATTCAGCCAATCGCGTTATCAGGCTGTGTACCATACACCCAGTGAGTAGTTCATGCATGTGGTCAAATTTGTATCGAGTGGCGTCTAGCGTTTTTTCACATGTTGGCTCATAACATCCGCCGATGGCAGCCGCACCCTCCAAAGTGATGTCACTGGGTATTGGGGCTATCACGGCGGCGATGTTTGCGATACAACGGTTCCTTTCACCAGCTGGTATCCAACGATGACGGTGATACGTCAACCGGTGTGGTGGCCCTACAACACCATGAATATTTCCCTTTGCAGATGCTGTTGCGCATTCAAGCACCAAGCAGATCGAAACACGATATCAAATCGATATCTTCCAAGGTGCTTCTGTCATGCAACTATCCGGGGGTGGACAACATGCCAGCAAGGTTCTAAAACGACACGAATGCCCTCATTACCCAGGGGGCGCTGGCATCCTCCTAGTGTTGAATCATTGATTTTCCCACGATGTATGATGCCAATGCAAACACTCGGAGTTTATGAATCTTCTCTCGTGCAACTGCGTATGAAGACAATGAGGAGCCCCCTAACTGTCCAGCCTGAGCGTTTACAACTACTGGGGTGGCTTTGATTTGCAACAGCACAAAAGTAATGAAGCAACCGCTTCAACAACGGAGGAAAGTCTAAGTACTACGGCTTGGATTAATTCGAATCAGTAAGAATGCATATCAGAATAATGAAAAAGAAGAAAGGATATAAAACATATTGTTTCCTATAATCAAGAAAAAGAATTCATAAAAAGTCACGGTAATCAAGATATTGCTATCCACACGCAGACTTGTTCTCACCTGTTGTATCTTCTTGCGGCCATACAGAGAAATCCAAAGATACATCTTTATAAGGGTTCGTTGGACCATGAACCGCTTAGTCCATCCTTATATGTCGTCGAATTCGCGGGCTCAAGATTAGGCATTTCACTATTGTGATTTAGCGCACAATCATCCATAATTGTAAATTGTCGTTACTGGCTCAGTTGTTTGGGGCCTGAGTCGATGACATTACTGTAGACGTGTACATGTCGCTTGGCATAGTAGTAGTAAGGTTTTCCGCCAAGTCTTGAGACTCGAGCCATTCGTCGTTTGGGCGACTATTGGTCAAAGCCCCGCCGGATATTAGCCTTTAGATTATATTGAAGACATCTTCTATTCCCGCTGTCGATATCGGTACTCGCCAGATATCTCTGGGCGGAAGAGAATCAACCAAAAGAGGGGGGAAAGTTTCGTAATCCTGTGAACCAGGGTACGAGTTCAGGTTCCGACGAAGCCGAATTTTATTTATGGGAGCCCGTGAAATACATGCCAACACGTGAAACTGTCTTGGCTCCTGGAGGAGGAAACAAAAAAAGAGGCGGTTCTTAGAGATAGATCGCACAATTCTCAATCTTGACACATATCCCCGCCTGACGACCTTTATTGGAAAGGCATAATCAGTGGGCCGCTTAATGCAGACTTAATGCAGACTTAATTAATGCCCAAGGACTTGTTGTAAATCTTGTTATGGTACTACGACTTCACTGGGCAATTGACCTTTCCAAAGCGGCCATGAGAGAAAACTCATGCAATAAAAACTGTCCGAATCGGCTTGAAGAATGCAATGCGGCCGCTTTGGCAAGATGCGATGTCTACCGTACAACACAGCAATGAGGCGGGCTGGCGGGCTCAGCAGCGGCCGACGTGTGCACTATGTAAGTGACTTAAGCAAGCACGGGTAAACCCTAATGGGATAATTATAGTAATATGGACGGCGTTATGGTAGCGCCAATCCGAGAGAATCTGAGATATACATGTGCTGGTCAAAATAAGCATAGAAATTGAAACAAACGAGCAATCAGCCAATCGATTCGACGTTTCTTCGGAACATTGACAGGTCTTGATTGTGAAACGCCGATCGGCCTATAAAACGTCCATCTTGTCCATCTCTTCCAGAAGGAATCGACAGTCAATGCACCCGGGTAAGGAAGGTCCAGCGTCTGGGGGAGGGCTCCGACAGGACACACGAGTTTGAAATATCAAGTTTCGTGCCAGTGATGGGGGGTGTTCAGGTGTATGGGTGTGCTTGCCCAGCCTCGACCCCGTTGCATCTGCGCCTACCATTTGCATACACCCGGCGCTAGCTGCGACCCAATTGTGTGGACGGAGATGCTTGCGTTTAGGCCAATTGTCCGTCTCCCAAGACTGAACCCAAGTCGCACACTACAAACCCAACAACTTTTGCGCCGACCAGCTTGAGATTGAGACTACTACCTGGAGAGAGATGAAGAGCGACACAGAGGAACACTTATAGTGCATTCACGACTAATGCATGGCTTGTTTGTTTATTGTTGATGAGATTGTCATAAATTGATAGTATAAAAACAACAAAGAGAAAAAAAATTGTTGGCTAGAAAATAAATGGACGAGTTCCATTTGGAAGGATCAAGCATCTAGAATGGGGAGGTTATACCCAGAAACTCGTCGTCGTCGTCTGCTGAGACCCCGCCCTGAAGTATGATCCCTGTCACATGTGCAGACAGTGTCCCAGAAGGGTTGTATCTTTTTGCTGGTAGCCAGTAGAAGTGAGTACATGGCACAATGCTAAAAGGCGTGCACGCTAGGCACTACGTAATCTAGCTTTCCTGCCACCACCAACACATGCAGCAGACACATGCCCACTAATCGTGGCTGGTCAGTGGTCGCTGCCCGGGCGACGCAACCGATGGGCCCAGAACTTGGAACCGTGGCTCCGCCTCCACAAGCTGGTCTCTGCTCTCAAGTGTTCTCTCTCAGCTTCTCACGGGCCGTTACCTATGACATAGCGGGTCGCATCCCAATCCTACCTATCGAACCTCTTGTTGCTGCTACCAACTGCAGCCGAATTGTTAGAATACGATTTTGTGCTACAGGCGAAGGATTCATTGTGCTGCTGTGGTCCGTCTTTGTCGCCTCTCTATTCTTCTTGCTTTCATAAACCACGGCACAGTACGTATACGCGGCCCCCAGGAGCAGAGCAGTCCTTACACTTTGTTGCAACGCCTTTCGCATCGTCTGTTCGGGGGATTTCCTACTGCAGCTCTCCCACACCGCAACCCAGCGTCAACTCCAACGACTCCCGTTTCAAAGTCGGCAACCCCTTCTTGTCACTTCTTGGGACGAACAAAGACACTGCGCAGTATTGCTGCTAGAAATTCAACGAGTGAACTGCAGCCAAAACGGACGGATTGACGGACGGGAAACATCAAAGCGCCCGAGATCATCCTTCGACACGAATAGCGTTCCGTCGCGCAGGCACTGCCTGTCAACCTGGTCAGGTCATACTTACGAACCCTTCCCCACTGCCTCAACTGAACGTTCTCGGTCGAGCCGCCTTCTACCAACCCGACCAGACCAACCGCTCCCAGGGTCGTCCTTATCACCCAGCCCGCTCCGGGTCCCTGTGCTCATATTATCTTTTTTATGCTCCCGATCCACGATCCATACACAACAAATAGAAGATCTCGATTATAACAAAGTAAACAATACAACAAGAGTGTCGTCGCACAAATAAAAAAGAGGGAGAACAAGGTTGAGACCACATTCAAGTAACAACTCTATCGATCAAACGCAAACCAACACACACCAACCTCGAGATTTCGCGGCGTTTGCCACTGTAAGACGACGGCGACCACTCGCCGTCGCACAAGCGACTTTAAATCATGGAAAATGCCGGCCACGTGCTCGAGGTCGTCCACAATGTCTACGCAAGAGCCAACGACACCTCGACCGATGCCACCGAAGAGACACGACCTCCCGTCTTCAAGGTCGTCGGTATTTCTCTGGCCATTGCCTCGGGCGCATTCATTGGTACCTCTTTTGTGCTGAAAAAGGTGGGATTGCTAAAGGCAAACGAAAAGTACCAGGAGGTTGCTGGCGAGGGCTATGGCTATCTTAAGAACTTCTACTGGTGGTCGGGAATGATTCTCATGATCGTCGGAGAAATCTGCAATTTCGTCGCATATGCATTCACCGACGCCATTCTGGTCACGCCTCTTGGTGCGCTCTCGGTCGTCATCACTACCGTTCTCTCGGCAATCTTTCTCAAGGAACGACTAAGTATGGTTGGCAAGGTCGCCTGCTTCCTCTGTATCGTCGGTTCTGTTGTTATTGTCATGAACGCGCCGGAGGAATCATCGGTTGCCAACATTCAGGAAATGCAAAAGTTTGTCATAACACCAGGCTTTCTCAGCTATACTGGCGTCATTCTAGTCGGATCTGCCATAACCGCATTTTATGCAGGGCCGAGATGGGGAAAGAAGAATATGCTCGTCTACATTTCCATTTGTAGTTGGGTGGGAGGCTTGAGTGTCGTCGCCACACAGGGTTTGGGTGCTGCGATTGTGGCACAGATCCAGGGAACTTCCGGCGGTCAATTCACTCACTGGTTCATATATGTGCTACTGGTCTTTGTCATTGGCACATTGCTAACAGAAATCATTTTCCTCAATGTAAGTCTGTTCCTTTCAGTCCCGAGTATAGCGGTTTTGCTTATTCCCACAATAGAAAGCACTGAATTTGTTCAATGCGGCCATGGTTACGCCGACCTATTATGTGTACTTTACTAGTACAACCATTATCACTTCAGCAGTGCTGTTCCAAGGCTTCAAAGGAACTGCATCGTCTATCATTACCGTGGTCATGGGCTTCCTCGTCATTTGCTCTGGAGTGGTGCTTTTGCAGCTATCCAAGTCGGCCAAGGATGTACCTGATACCGCTGTGTTCAAGGGAGACCTGGACCAAATACAAACAATCGCCGAGCAAGAACAACCCGAGACGGAACCCAAGGCCGATGCTATTCGTGGTACTGCTGCTATTGTGCGGAGGATTTCCATGGCTCGCAAGAAGATGGAAATCAAGGAGCTCGAGCGTCTACACCAGGAGAAGGAGGCTCAGCGCTTGGAAACTCTCAGCGAGGATGGTCAAGAACAATTTGAGTGGGATGGATTGCGCAGGAGGAGAACAACCATGATGAGCCAACGTAGTAATCGCAGCCGTCCTGGGACTTCGCCGAATCCTTTCACACACCCTCCAGGTATCCCATTTACGCCTCCACCAAGAACACCTCACCCGCCATTGGGCATGTCGCAATTCCCGTCAGAGGAGGATGACATGGAAATAGATCGCCAGTCATCACCCGGCCTGTTGTCGAGCATTGCCGGCACCATCAGGAGCCGGGCAAGGAGCGTCATTCTGCCCGGACACCCAGACTTTCGTGGCGGGTCGAGTGATGGAAGGGTACAGAGTCCTATGCACCCTGTCCAATTAACCAATATCAATGTACCAGGTCAGAAGACGGGCGGAGACGAAACTCCATACGGCTCGACCAGGGAACATGTTTATGGCTTGCCAGAAGGCCTTCGACGTCAAGACACTGAATATGGTGGCGCCGCAGCAGCAGCTGCTGCTGGCAACAGTCGCCACATCCAGTTCGACAATCCAGTTGCCAGTACCAGCTCAGGCTCACTGGCAGTACCGCCAACGCCATCAGCACACAGAGGAGATGGACAGACCGCGCGGCGCCAATTCTCGTTCCAAAATCCGTTCAAGCGGCATGCTGCTGACGGGGCACAAGACCAAGATGTGCGCCCGCCGTCATCAAGCTACAGACCAGGCAGTCGGGTGGGCTTGGGAAGCAGAGGTTACTCGAATCCCAAGGTAAAGGACGCGACGGAAGAAGAGAGGTTAGGACTCGTTACGGGCGATTCGGCCACGTTGCCTGCCTTGGCCCGAAATAATGACTATTACGACGATGACGAAGAGGATCCTGATGTGTATCTGGAGGAGAAGAGAGCCCAACGCTATGGACGTGGCATCACCAGCAGCAGCCCTCCAAGGCGCGGTAGTGACGACAAAGCAGAAGAGGCTGCCGATTACGAAGCCAATAGAAGCAGGTGGAAGGGGAGGTCGAAACAGGGCAGCACGGCGAGGGGCTCACCACCAAGACAATCACCCCCACGACCAGCACCGGGGAGGAGGGATCCTCCACCCGGGAGCAACGGCGCTTTCATTTGATTTAATGACATCAGGACGATACTGAAGCCCATCCTGGGCAATTAGTGCAACGACTTTACTTACAGTACTTGGTTGGCATTTGGGCCAACCAGCAAAACCATGTAGAAATACGACCATGACGCGGCATACGAGACGAAGCGCAGGAGAAACAAGCTGGCAGAGCCTGCATGAACTTTTCTGTATACATTGCATTGCATGGCTGGTGGGAACTGTACCATAGATGATAATGGATTATTTGTTTTTCTTGGCTTGCTTGATGTGGCTCTTGGGATACCGGGGATTGGGGAAAAAAGAAGGTTGTGCCGGACGCCGGAAAGCTGTTCCCGGAGCTTAAGCTACATGTTTGGACATTGGGATATATGTACATGTTTTAGGACAACAGCAAGAATCCAAAAAGGAACCACGTTCCAGGACTTAATCTTACTGAGACATGCAGGAACGGTAATGCAGCATTTTGATATGAAACCTCATGTGGCAAAAAGGGCGTTGGTGACTTGTAGGGCGACATTAACCCAAGAGCTACCGAGCCGAACCTAGCACCATCCATGATATGCAGGAACATAACCTTTGGAACTGGCTTTTGGTGGGCAGCACAGCATAGTACTACTACTCACTACTACCTGCCAGACCTAGGTGTATGCAAGCGACGATGTATGACTCGAGCTGGTGCATGAGTCCTTGATTGGGCGCGCCTAGGATCGATCATGTCGGTACCGGCAGGCTGGTTTGACTATCCCACCCGTAGAACGGGTTTTCGGAACCCTTATTCTGGTAGTCTTGTCACACAAAAGCCACGCCCATAGGGCTCCAATGCATGGGTTGTACAAGCGGCGGGCGGGAATAATAATACATATGCAAGGACAAATTGTGGCAAGTGGCAAGTTGAATGCAAAAAGATAAAAAGGTATACGGGACCGAGTTTGAAGGAGCATTTAGCCGGGCTGGAGGGGAACTGGGGATGGGTAGAGGCATGCTTTGGCATGGCACGCACAACATCACCAACGATCGGCAACCTTATGTCGACTTCAGTGAAACGTAAGCGCCGAAGCATGGCATGGTTGAGGGGTTCACTCCCTCATTCATCATCATGACCCTCATCTCATCATCAGCAGGAGTAGTTAATATCCCATCAAGAATTTTTCCCTCCTTGGGCGCACACATTTGTCACATAGACAGACAAGAGCATTCCTCCTGCTCTCTGAGATCAAGGGGCCACCGGGTTGCAACCTAATCAAGACCCGCGCGCAAACATTGGTCTCGGGCAAATTTCGCGAAAGTCTCATCATCATCACCATTCAACATGTCCCCCTTTTGTTTTGTTTTTTTCCTTCTTTCGCGCCTTTGCTCTTGATGACGATGATTCTGAGTAATGGTAAAAAGCAAACATGAACACATTACTGAAGATTGATATGAGGTTTAGGGGCGCAAAGGGGGGTTCGAGGGCCAGCAGGCCAGGCGTGTAATACCTTTACTTTTCCCTTCCTCATGTCAAGCCAAAGTCCTTTTTTTTTGTTCCCTTCCCCGGCCGTTTTGCAAGCATGGAGCGAAACAGGTCCAACCTTGCAACGGCGACGGTGAAGAGGGAACGAGACAGGTGATTTAGAGTTGACGCCAGCGCAAGCCTCCAACGACAAAACCCGTGTTCGCGCCATGGAATATAATTTTTTTTCGCAATGGTTTTTTTCTTCTTGAGAGCCAGCGAGCCAAATATACAAACCCAAGTTTGGCAAGCAATTAGATGCAAGAAAACAAAGATGATACCAGGACCCAAGGGGAAAAAAAGGGTACTGACTGTAATGAACAATCAAAAGAAAAGAAAAAGCACTTGCCGGAAGCATGCCGCTGTCGCCGTCGGCCGGGATGTGACTCTGAGACAAGATTTGTACTCTCAGCAATTCATCAATCTAGTCCCGGAATTCCCTTCCCCTTATTGATGTGCGTGCAAGATTTGGGGGGGCCAGACGTAAGGTAGGCAGGCAGGCATGGGGGGATAGCCGGCAGCAATGGACCATGGTGATGATGACGATGATGGATGGCGTTTCGGTTGAGGTATGCGGCGCTCGCCACGCGTTGAAGCTGCAGGATCACGACCCATCAAAAAAAGAAGCATATCTGATGTGGCAGAGAGTCCCTGCCTTTTTTTGTCCTGGCTGGAGCTTTGTTCCAACCGGATCTTGATTCCAGAGGTGGACTCTGGTCTGTAAGTGAAGATGCTTTCTTTCCCTCGTCTTGCCGACTCACTGCAGCAGGGCATGGCCGGCAGGATCAGGATCATCTGCAAGGTACGGACGTGCCGGAAGCAGAGCGGAAAGCAAGTCTTCTCACTCTCCCCCGTCCAAAGATGCCGTTGTCGCCCATGTGGCTCCCGTTGTTTCTTTGCCGCGCCGCGATAAAATTTTTGATTACTCGTGTTTGAGGCAGAAGTCAAAATTTTTGAGTCGCTCGTTGCCAGCTGCATCGTGTCATGATTGTCATGGCTGTTGCAGCAAGCAAGCAAGCAACAGCAATTACACGACAATCACGGAAGGCGAAGAAAACAAAAAAAGTGTATCAAATTGCGCGAAAGAAAGTAGACGACAACGGAATAATAACGATTCAAAGTGACCACCAAAACCACCATAATCCATAATGGAACTGGGTACTCGAGTACTTTAAAATTCGTACCCTTTGATAAAGAAAAGCTAGTGTATGAGCTGGGATGCAAGCTTAACTTCCGCGAGGCACTGCACAGCTATGGCACAGGCGCAGGTCCAGTCCAGGGTCCCCGTATATTCCCAATCCCAGGGTATCGTGCCGTAATCCAGGGTTTCCCGATTGGGGCAAACTTCGTCATCAACAAAGAGAGAAAAGAGACCTAGAGACTCGAGAGCTTCACCTGATCTGTCAGACTCCAGACTCTTGGGCTGCTTCACTTGCTGTCTTTCTGCCTGGGCTAGTGCACTGAATCCTGATACCCTGATACCTTGTCAGGATAAGCCAAATTATCCCACACCCAAGGAAAGAGGTAAAAAAAAGTTGAACCAGTGCCAGACGGCCGACTGAACTGCCCAGTCCGCGTCCACTAGAAGGGGGGTCCGCTGTCACAGTCCGCATATCATGTGCGTCCATTCCGTACTTTCGCTCCCTATAGCGCCCCCCACTCCCTTTTTTTTTTCCTCTTTCCAATCTTTTTTGCTCTCTTTTCGCTTAAACGACGCCCCCCCAATAGGCATTCGCTGGGACTCGGGAACCTTGCCGGGGTGCCTGGGGTGTGTGTGTGCGTGTGTGCCTTTTTTCCCTCTGCTGCTACTGCTGCTGCTTCTGCTGCTATTGAGCTGCTCTCCAGCTTGCTCCCTGCTCCCCACAGCTTGACGCAGCCCTCTTTTCTGTCTGATCGCGACCGCGACACATACACACGCACACGCACACAGACACACGCCCCCCAGCCCTGCGAACTCTCTCTGCATTGGGTTGATGGATGCGATGGGATGGATTGTGGATGGATCCCCCCCATTTCTCGTCGTGCGTTTTACGGTACCTCGCCGCATCAGATCATGTTTCTCTTCAACGCGAACATGCTACAGTACATACAGTACCTACTAGTCCACCAGCGTCACCCGACATATGATGAACATGTTCAAAGCAGCAAAATACGTATCAACGGTTCCATGTGATGCAAGAATTTACTTCTTTTCCTACCACTTGGCTGTGGGGCAGCTGCTCGCCGGACGCGCTCAGGCTCGCTCCGTGTCAGGGGTGAAAAGGGATTGGAGATTTCCCAAATCAATGCTGCCCAGCAGTTACACAGTACTGTAAGTAGTAGTAGCTATGATATGTTTATGCTATGCAGTCGATCTCTCGTCAGGCTTTCAGAGGCCTCTCTCTCTGTCTGTGTACTGCACATGTGTGTATCTCTCACTGGCCCTCCGCCTACAGTCCGATAGTCAATCAATTGTTAAAGCGGCGGACGAAGGGAATAGACGACGGTGCCATAGGTAGAGGCTTTCATTGCCCAAACTAGACACGGTAGTAGTATGGTCACGGTCGACAGGTGAGTCCACTCCCAACCCAGGAAAACCATACATGCCGTCCACTTATTGCGCAAGATGGGGGGTTGCAAGCTTGCAAGGTCAAGGTTGCGGATGGGTACCAAGTAGTAATGATGGGTTCGAAATGGTTACAGGGAGGCCCGCCGTCACGAACAAGACGAACTTCTAGAATGTTTCGCGCTGTTTTTTCTCCCTCTCTTTTCTTCTTACTACACGTACGTACATACCTCATCACTTCATACACTCACTCGCTACAGTTCCTCTCTCGTTTTATTTTTTGTTTCTTTCCAGAGAATTACAGTACAGTACCTTATTCCTTGCGCCAGCCACGCAAGCCTGGGTACCCTGTTGCGTTTTGCCTCTTGTCTCTCTTTCACACAGACACGGACACGCGCTACTACATCTCGACATTCTTTTTTTGTTTCTACATCCCACACCCATCCCATCGTTAGGAAGCTACTGTATGTAGTAGATACGTACTGTTATTCTTTTTTTGGTTTAATTCTTTTTCTTTGCTACTCCTCTCATCTCTCCGTCCGGTCCTAGTCTGGAGGGAGGCGTGCGCTACGTACCGTCACGTAGTGTGTAGTCCAAGGACTGGGAACTTGACGCTACATCCATAACTTAGCACCATAATTCGAAAAATCTCCATTCTTGGCTCTAGGCCCGTTTAGCTCGGACTCCCAGCTACTACTCGGGCTACTGGCTACTGCCACCACGGCCACCACGGCCTACTCTTTTTACATATTAGGACCCGACTATCCCTTCCCTTTTCCACGTAGATCCTCTCTTCGACCTTGAGACGAAAAGACATTCCCCATTCAAGAGAGACCCTTCCGACCTTTCAGCAAAGACTACCATCTGACCTGAACCTCGAACACCTCTTCTGCTTGTTCGAAGGAGACATTCATTTTTTACTACTCTATCCAAACAAATCTTCAACTGTTGCTACTTACAACCACACTCACTCTTTCACTTACTGCTATTGTTGTTGTCATTCATCTTTCGTTCTTGAAAACAATCTTCCTTTATCATTTTCTATTCTCAGTACTGCTATCTTGCTATCTATATACTACAAACTGATCATCACCGTCGATCATCGCCCTTCATTCGTCATCTACAACAAATCTATCACAAATCAACTCTGGGAGGCAATATCTTTTTTCTATATATCTCATTTCTTTCGGTCCGGTCTTTTATAAAGCGAGACTATAATTTTCCTCCAAAATGAAGGCCACATTTATCACATCGTCGGTCCTCTTTGCATGCCTGGCATGCGCCCTCCCAGTCGCCCCCTCCACTCAGAACGAGGTCAGCGTGAGGACGGCGGCCAAGGCAGAGGCCTGGGACTATGGCGTGGCTGAGAAGCGCGGCAGCAACTCGACAACGTCGCCTTCGCACGGTCACGCCTCGCCCGACAAGGCTTGGGATTATGGCAAGCGCAGCAAAAAGGTCGACACGGATGAGGCTTGGGACTATGGAAAACGTGGCGAGCACAAGAAGGTGACACAGGACGAGGGTTGGGACTACGGAAAGCGTGGTGAGCACGGTGGCGATCACGGCAACCACAAGCCGGGTGGTGGTGACGAGGGATGGGACTACGGCAAGCGCAGCGACGACTCTACCGTCAACACCGATGAGGCATGGGACTATGGCAAGCGCAGCGACTCGACAGTGGACACGGACGAGGCTTGGGATTACGGCAAGCGAAGCGACTCCACGGTAGACACGGATGAGGCCTGGGACTATGGCAAGAAGCGCGGCGACCACCACAAGGTCGACACCGACGAGGCATGGGACTACGGCAAGCGCTCCGACTCGACTGTCGACACTGATGAGGCCTGGGACTACGGCAAGCGAGGTGACTCTGGCGACGACTCTGGTTCTGGTGACGGTGGTGACGAGGGCTGGGACTACGGCAAGAAGGCATGAAGGAGTTCCAGTCTAGCGGGTCAACAATCAGATCAAGTCTAGAGGGAGGAAGATCTGCGACATGCATGGGGGGATATAATGAGAAGGACCAAACGAAAGTCCGATCATATATGTTTCCCCCGTTCGACTTGTCTCATTTCTACCAAAGACCCCTCCCCGAGTCCCACGCGAGCCGTGGAGACGTCATATTGTGGACTACTGCGCACGCCTCCTAGCCGTGGTCCTCTGCCTTACATTGCGATATATCAAAGGGGTCTACGCTCAACCGCCAGCCGCTTCATCGCATCAATCACAATACCCTACCAATGATTCCGCCGCCCGTCGCTGGAGGTCGACTGGGCAAAAAAGTTTTTGCAACACCACCTGCAATCATCACCACCCGCCATCCCTTTACTGGATGGCCAATAACTCAACCTATCAATCTTAATCGTACCGACGTTCCCCTCGGCAGTCACGGTCCGTTTTTATTACTACTGGAGCCGGAGTGTATAGGATACAGAGGAAATTTTGTCGGCATTTGTTGTACTTGTATGTCTGACTGGTCTGTTTGTTTGTTTTATATTTAGCATAGCGTCCTGGGGTTAAAATTTTTATGTCTGTTATACTACAACAAAACTGTTTACAACCAAGAATCGTCTTATGATTTTCTTCGTGACAATGTCTATAGTACTTCTGTGCAACCCGAAAAAGACACTCTTTTGTGAATTCCTCGTGATGTTAAGATATATCGTACTTCTGTTCATGATATGACGTTCAAGGTTATAATGGAGTCTTCAACGGGTCATTGCATATATATTACTCCGAGCAGCATAATGCGTAACAAAGTAGCATCGCATATGTTGTTTTCCACGTGTCGTGCAAGGGGACTGGATTTACAAGGCATGGGGAGGGGTTGAACAGGCAGGGCAAGGCAGAGAGGGTGAGCGAGGGTCCAGTGCAGTAGGTTAGGTACTCCCCAGCAGGCCAGTCACTCATTTTTTTTCGGTTCTCGCGGCAGCAAGTAGGAAACGAACCGGGGGTAGGTACAGGTGGTTGATGGGTTGATGGCCCAGGACAGCCCAGAACTTGCACTGGACAGCACCACCACCACCTACCTATGTATGTACCAAGCAACACTCAGCCGCAATGCAGAATGCAATGCAATCAATCTTGACAGGATTTTTGACATGTTCAGCCACGGGCTCGGCTAGTCGGGGGGCCCGCGGTTGATTGGCCCCTACTTTCTTGATTTGTTTTCTTTTTTCTTTACCAAATGGCACCCAAGGCACCCGTCGCCCTGGCCTGTCAAACAGATTGTTGGTCTTTGTACGACGACAATCACGTAAGGTGAGGTAGTACTGTACCGACACTTCCGCTTTGGTGATCTGCTGGGGCTGGGGTGCGGGCAGCCATGGCGCGAAAGCGGCTTTCAACTGACTGACGTCAAATTAGTTGCGAAATGGGGTGCGTGATGCTACTGTATACACTAAGAAAAAGGATCGCACTGACATTTGTTTTAATGCTTGCATTGGACCAATTGGCAAAATCCTACCTCATCATGTTTGGTACGATTGACTTGTTCTGATAGTTTCAATTGACAAATTATTCCCAACTCTTGCAGGGCAAAGCTGGAACCGGGGGGGCCCTCAACTTCGATTCATGATTTCCCCAAAAGGCACATGGCAAGATGCATAGTACTCAAGTAGGGGCTCCTGTTGGCTGGTTTGGCCCTGTCCATTGGCTGGGGGGATTTATTGGTGTGGGAGGTGTACACTACAGATTATTTCGCTCTGGGTCTTGGCGACATGGCAGATGGGGCAAAAAGCTACGAGCGATGATACCTATATTTCGATTATGATCAATGAATCAATTGATCACCGATCCGAATCGCCTATTCCGGCGCAATAGATGGTCGGTTCTATTCCACCCCCTCTCCTGCAGGGAATTTGTCAAAGATGCCTGGATGCAACAGCGGCCGCCGATATTGTATGAAGACCGAGAAAAGGCCAAGGAAAATGCGGAGATCGTGGTGCTGGGTAGTGGTAGAAACCAAGGTGTAGCGTCCTCGGCGTCGTCGTAAACTGTTCGAGGTATTCATCATCAGAATGGAGAAGGGAGCCCCATAGAGGGGAGGTACAGCCAAGTGCCAGGTGCCAGGCCAGGGTTCATCGGCGTTCACTTTACTTTGTGATCGCAAGCATGGGTTCGCACGCGTTAGCCTCGTTCCGGTCGACTGGGGTTATATGTTCATTCGATTTTTTTCTTTCGTCAACACGCACACCCTTTCCACACTTCCCAACCCAGAACCCCGGCAGAGCGGACGCCCGGATGAGAAACCTTGAAAGCCAAGAGTCTTTACCCATTTCGCTCTGTTTCGGGGGGTGTTTGGTGATGAGTGGACCAGGGTTCTCTCAATGCTGGAGGATTTGATGCTTGATGCGCATTGCAAACTCCAAATTATTCAAGTCACAACCACCTCGCAATAGGGGCACGCATATCTGGATGAACGGTATCTCAGGATCCTCATTCACTATACGAGACTGCCCAAGCAAATCGTATTTCCATAGGTTGAACTCAAAAAAGTCTTTCCATAGAATATGAATGGAAGACAAGGCACTGGCTTAAAGCAGCAACAAGTTCTTGGCCGCTGCACTAGCTAAAATACGCTATCCATTGGCTCGGGTCTCTCGAGTTCCACAGGCTGATGAGGCCCGGTGACGCCCAAGGAGGAGGCACCAGCACTTGGTATGGAGGGCCGCAACGAAATACTAGACTCAGTTCGAAAAGAGAGCTGCCAAGATCCAAAGTGGCCAAGCTACATCTCCCAGACGTGGCAATGGTGGCTACGAGGTGGTCCAAAAGGGTAATCGGAAACAAGAAACTAAGGCAGCTCAGAAAATAGAAAAGATTGCGTGAGCGGCCATCCCCTGTAGCTAGTCGTTAGCCCTTCGGGACCGGCGCGGAAAAGAAATTATAGTATAGTCATTGGTGACTGCTGCTACGGGCTGCTACTGAGCCTACTATCACTGGTGTGGACGAAACTGCTCTCGGTAATAGCTAGCTTAGCCTGAATAAATTGTCTGAATAGGTAACACATACTACTTCATAACACAAGTGAATGACTGGTGTTCCTTGCACTGCCACCACGTGCGAAATGATATGACCCTCGGGCCGGTGGAGCAATTGCGCACCGCCAAGAACAGGGGATGGCCTCGGCGGATCGCATCCGGGATGTTCGTCCAAGTCATTGCTGCTTCAGATACATACTGGGCACAAAGTGGGTTTCCAGAGGCATCATTCTTTCGTCTCATCTGTACTGGCAGCCTGGTTTCCATCCTGACGCTACGTATCACCAATACAATCTGATAGAGCTGTCACTTGTTACAACTGTGACCTAGCAGCAAGACCGGCCCGAGGCTACAGAGGAAGAAGAATAAGTTTCAAACAGATTAAGGTAGACTAGCGGCCAGCCATAACCACGAAACCAACGCCAATGTGTTGAACGGCCGCCGGCTTTCTTTGCCAGCCACTTTGCGCCGTCGATTTTGTTTAATGGGCAGTTTATAACCCGCTTCTTGGTATTGTCCGAGGCTCCTACGTACACTGAACCGCTTCTTTCTCTAGCTCTTCTCTCGGCGCTCTGTTCGCGTCGGGTTTCTTCCTCAACTTCTCGGTGATAATGGAGACACCTATTTTAAAATGAAAGGAGACCTATAGCGGGCTGACGCCACACCTAAATGAGCTGGGAACAAGAGGGAAGGGGGAAATTTTCTACTACTTGTCAAAAATAAAGAAACCCCACAACTTCAACCCATGGGCCAGTCTTTGATGCAGGATTGGTTTATCCCCCGATTTTCCACCACCAAACCCCTGAACACTGGGCCGGGAACCAGAGACTCGGGTCACTGATTCAGGTCGCACAAGAAAAATAGTAGTCCCTCTATCAAAGTCCACCCAAACAACGTGCGGCAGGAGTAAGCCGATCGGACGGGGTCGGGCTTATTTTTATTTTTTTTATATCTCATATCTCATGACATGGCCATTCTGGACTTACGGTGCAGGTGCGATTATTAGTTCCAAGCCCTCAATGACTCCACGACCATCCGCAACGAGAGTCTGGAACCTTTCGTATTCTTATGCGACATGTCAGTCGGGGAGAGAGGATCGGCGCCGTTTCTTGCCAAACTGTTGATTACTCACTCCGAGAAGGTCTGGGTTGTCGATCCGGCCCAGACGGCAGCAGGCAACATCGGGGGATACTTGCTGACTACTCTATAGCTCTAGAGAAAAATGAAATGAGTGGCTTGCTTCTTCTCATCTCTCTCAAGGCGTAGCTACTGTGCTGTGTCTGTGTGTGCGTTGTGTGTATCAGGTTATCTTGGGGAGCTATCCACCAAGTTTAGGAACGGCCTGGCCCCAAAAAAACAACCCGAACCCATGGAAGAAGGGGGAAAACGATACCCAACGACACGGAAACTGCGACGATCAGTCCGCGGGAACGAAGACCATTGAGTATAAGATTGGCAATAGGGCAGGCTAACACCCGGGGGGTTTCTGCCTGCCCAGAAAGGATCTCAGCCCCAGACCACCTTCACGGTGTCTTGAGATATATACTATTGCCTCCTCTGCAGCTGCTGCAGAACCTGCTGCTCAGTCCGCAAGCGATGAGCTGGGATAACTCGGATGGGGGACCACATCCTGTCAGAACGGACTTGGAAACTTGGATGATGCCTCTGAAAAGGTGGCTGGCAATATTTCCAAGTCAGCAGTGCTTCCTCCTCAACAAGATTGGCACTTCCCATTCTGGGGGGTGTTTTTTTCTTCAACGGAGCTGTACACACTACCGAGCTCAGCTGAGCCTGAGACCTTGGGCCCGACCCCGACCAGACCAGGGGGGGTTGAATAGACGCCAAGCTGTCCATGTGTAGTAAATGGGTATAACTCCAAGACGCCCATTTTACTCCAAATTTTGCTTGCTGGGCCTGATGGATCCTGATTTACCATGGTAGCGTGAGCGCCACGTCGCGAGTAGTGGCAGAAATGTCTAGACGGGTAATCCTGTGTAGTGTAGAGGGTTCCACTGGGCATGGTCGAGATTTCGGAGAACACCAAAGCGAGTGAGCTCTGGGTCTTCTGACCCTTTGGTAGGGGAAAACGAGACGGGCTGAATTTTCAGCCGCGTTGAGTCTGTGTAAGAATAGGGCCTCTTGGCACAGACGTGGAGATTGCCCGTCAACGCCTGGTCACCGTTTTCTTGATCTCGCTTGCTTCTGTGCGGAATTATATGTCTTTGTCTGATGTCGGTCAACGGGTCCCCCAATATCCACCAGGCTTGACAAGCAGGATGGCAAGTCTTTGCGGACTATACTCCTGACCTTGCTCGTATATATCGCTCGTATATCGTATATACTACACATCAGTACATAGTATGTGGGCTTACTTGTTGCAGGGAGCGGACCTCTCAGTGGAGACTTGAGAAAACTACGCACGAAATACACGCACGACCTCCGTACCAATCCTTGCCAGATGGATTTATAAAGCATTTTTTTTTTCTAATGGTCACACAGACACAGCCGATGGATAACGGTGTCGTACTCCTTGGTCCATGGAGACTCCCCTCTCCGAAACGAAGCACCAGCTGTCGGTCCGTCCGCACGTTGCAAATATAGTAATGAAGAGACGGGGATATTCCCCGAAGCTTATAGTAGTACATAGTAAGGTAATATGTAGTAGCACAGATTATCCGTCGTGGGAAGTGCGAGAGACATCGCAATGATCCATAATGGTGGGATACAAACCAAAAGATGCGTACACGTACGAAGATTCGGAGAAGTATTTGTCTTTTTGCCATTAA
Organism: Neopestalotiopsis sp. 37M; assembly: GCA_011058875.1. Classification (NCBI taxonomy): domain Eukaryota; kingdom Fungi; phylum Ascomycota; class Sordariomycetes; order Amphisphaeriales; family Sporocadaceae; genus Neopestalotiopsis; species Neopestalotiopsis sp. 37M. Next base: position 1,472,638 of record SWKT01000001.1, on the reverse strand, counting down.
CAGAAAGCACGTAGGTCGCGCTTCTGCGTTTTGTCCTGTCTAATTGACATATTTGCGATGGTTTCTCAAAGACGGCGATGTTTTCGTACGGGAAAACTCTTGCCCCGACTTGGTGACACAGAGCCTCGTCAGGCTGTCATACTTCCGTTCGATATACTTGACTCTTGACCCCAACAAGCTTCCTATACTTGCACCACAAATTCAGAACAGACATAAGCTAGCTTGTCTCCAAATCGAATATCTCAGAGCCAAAGTAGGACAGCATTGTATCTGAGAGGTCATACATGGCGGAATATGTTCCCTAACAAGCGGTACAAGAAAACTTACTCTCATTGATTGATACTATTGCTATGGGTTCTCATAAGCGGTCTTGATGCATTGGCATGAATATATCAGTGTGTACTGCAGCATGCCGCATATCAACATTGTAGAATGGGGGTTGAGCACACTAAAAAATCAAACAAATCGGTCTCTGCGTACGCTGCATAATACCTTCGGATGTGCGACTGAGCACCATGTGTTGGCGTTGGCTGGGGTAGATTCCCGGATTCTTTTCGATCATACCAGAGTCGCCTTCAAGACAATTCTGAGCACTTCAATTATCTTCAGCATTCTACACTTTTCCAAAATTGAACACCGCGCTTGAATATGCAAAACATACTGTATCATGGTAAAACAATGTATATTCGTACATGGATCACAACTTGACATGGAGGCACCAACAGAAAATTACCCTCACTGTCCCATCAAGCTCCTCGGGTTACAACATGTCATCCTAACATAGTCATAGCAGACATGGTTGGGACAATAGAGACACATCTGCCCAACGCCAGATCACACCCTCTTACCATCACTGAGACTAATGGGTACAAGCTTGTCGCAAAGACGGCATTTCTTGAATCTCTGCAAGCTAGCATTGTCCATTCGCACCGAGAAATTCATACAACGAAAATCCTTATCAGTATAGAATGGATCTAAATAGAACCCATGCAGCCTGAAAGAGTCAAAGCGGCTGACACGCTGCATATGGGCGTAGACTATATATGCGCCTCCAAGATGCATCATGCAGCCCTTTCGCACGTTCATTCTATGTATTGATGATTGCCGCTTATAATGGGATGGTCAATACGGCTAGAGCAGATCCTTCCAATGTTCCTCCCGGGGGTCACACATGGCAATCAAGGAGGGGTTACTTGTGACCCGGCCGTTGCAGAAGAGAGCTGAAGAAAAGTTCGAGAGGGGTCTGGAAATCCATATCATGTCTATACGGATGCAAACATCCGAGTAAGGTAGGGACGCGTATCAGAAAGGGCAAATCGACTGGCTGCTGGCACGTTCTAGAAACTGGTCCGCAAAACGGCGACAAGAAGCCGACTGTCGTGGGCGAGTACCGAGCGCACGGTACAGACAGACACCCCTGGGCTGCCTCGCATGGGGGAGAAACGCTTGGCCAAGAAGCAAGTCCGGAAGACCCGCAAATAGACACGCAGGCGCCTCGAAATCATGTGTATCCGATCCAACAAGATAGAGATGGTGAAAGATAAAGAAATATATTCGTAATTCAGATACAGAGTGCCCAAAGTCAGGCAGCAACAATAGATGTAATCAATACATAATTACCATACATAAGCCGTGATCCCGTGACCAAGAGATAACAAAAAATAGGAAAATAAAGGAAAAGGTATCAGGAGTAGGTATTCTTCGCCTCTCTTCGCCGATAGCCAATAAGCAAGTCCAACCAATCCACGAAACTCCTCAGCCATGCAAAAGTTTGCCAGAATGGAAGCCATACTTTCCATCCTACGATAGCAATGGAGATCGCGGTGGTGGTGAGGCGGCCGCTGATGACCAGGCGACTGGCGACTGCCCGGGTGACCAGGGAACTGGTGACTGGCCTTGGCCTGACGAGAAGGCAGCCGGCGATTGTGCCGTCACAGCTGACCATGCAGGCGAAGATGCCCTGGCTGGTATGTCCAAGGAGCCTATGAAGCGGGTGAGCGCATCTTGTCGATTCTCCACAAGTGCCTGTGCCGCTGCAGTGTCACCATCCTCTAGGTGCCACTGCTCGAGGAGTTTCGAATCTTCCCATATCTCCCGGAGTGCTCCACCACTAAGCCCTCCAAACGTTGCGTGGGGTGCCAAATCCAAAGCTTGCTGCATATACTGCTTTGCATAACCATATCGGGGGTTGGCGGCGGCCATTTGTGGTGATTCGGGTCGGCATCGACCCATGTGGTAGTAAGCGAGGGCGCGCAATGATAGACGCCTCGAATTGAGGTCCGTTTCTGACTTGTAAAGGTCCGTCGCTAGAGAGAGACATCGTTCGTCTCGCCAGCCTGACTCAAGGCCAATCGTGAATAATTCGTGGAACCGGAAAAGGGGATTCTCAGGCTCCAAAACATCCTTGGCCCGGGGTAGCGACTGTGATTCAATCGCTAATGTGAACCTCCGTACTGGCTGTATGTGATAGTGGTGGCGCGATTTGCTGTTGACCACGCCCTGTAAGAATAGCTGCATATTCTTCTTGGTGCCTTGAACGACCATCAAAGGGTAGATAACGCCGACTTGTTCTGCCAAGAATTCAAGACACGTTTCGATTGGGTAGTTTTCAAAGAACTCATGCAGTGCCTTGAAAACGTTATGCAACCATTCTAGAGGTCCTTTTCCGGTGGCTGCATAGTCCGCCAGGAACTTCCAAATGAGCGTTTGGTGGCCGTATTGAAGGACACCCATCTGGAACATGAGTAAATCACAGAGGGCCCAGGGATTTGGATCCTCGACCAAGACATGGAGATGGTCAAACGCTCGACGTACGAGCACGCCGCCCTCCCTGGTCCGGTCTTCCTTGAAAAGCCACGCTGCATCGCGGAGATTCCTGATGGTAAAGTAAAGATCTGTCGTAGGATAGTTGGTGTAGGCAGCTAGAGCAGAGTCCTTGTCAAGGACGGAGTCGGCCCGAGCTCCCAGGTGACGGAAACATTTGAATAATAGGTCCCTGACGTTGTAATAGCCCAGTGGTTGAATATAGTCGGGCTTTGGGTTGGCACTTTGCGGTGGCGGTGTCCGCGACCTGACATAGCTGGGTAGGTTCTCCTCCTCGGCAGCCTCGAGGAGGTCTTCGGGGGACAGCTTTGCCCTCTTGATATATGATTCGAGATTGACGACCTTACCATTGCGGTAATATACGGTCGACTTACCAGCAACTTTGCGCTGCTTTTGGTGACTGACAATTTTTGCCACGTCCTTCTTGCGGTTGTTCTTGTTGAAACCCCATTTGGCGAACTTGTCCTTGTACATCTTCTCGCTGGAAGGATGGGTCAGTACATGAGATAGAGTCTCGCCATGCAGCGACGGGCCGACTTTGCAGGAAAGCCAACGGGTGCGCATGCATATTTCAATTCACTTACGTTGCGACGAAGCCTTTCCGCATCATGATTTCGCGGACTTCCTTGAGAGGCAATTCTTCATCGATATACAGGTGGCGAATCTCCTGTTTGAGACTCTCCCAGAGACCCGGTGGATGCTGGCCGCGAAACTTGGCCGGGGCAGCCAGCGTCACCGAGCGTGGCAGGGCGGCATTGTCGCCAACGGCCACTGGGCTTGGGCTTGTGGTGGTGAAGGTGGAAACAGGCGAGCTCCCATCGCCCTCGCCGGCGCCAGGATCGGACTTGGGCGACTTGACAGTAGCATCCTGCTCGATTGACGGCCAGACGGGGATGATGGTAGCCTGCTGTTCCACCTTGATGGTTGGGTATCGCTCAGCGGCCATGACCTCTAAAAAACAATTACAGTCCCAGCCTACACGGCCAACCGCCGGTAGTGAGACATGAGCACCGCAAAAGCGTCCTTATTTGAATGTAGCAAGCAACTGCGTCGCGACGAGTTGGTGGTCGTTCAGCAAGCGTTGTTGTGGTTTGCGCCGTGATTGTGGTTGAGGATTTGGTGATGGGTTTGGATGGAGCTGAATTGAATTGTCGTCGGTCGCGCGGCTGCGGCCTCCGCCCGAGGGGTGAGAATGTGACTCGCGCGCCCGTGGCGTCGGTCGCCAGCTAGCCTGGTTTTTTCCCTCTCTCTGCCCACTGGTTTGGGGGGAACAGACAAAAGAGTGGAGGGCCCTGGCACTTGGAGCCCTGGAACCCTGCTCCCTGCGCCGCGACCGTGACCAGGTAACATGCGCTTAAATTGATGTACCGGATCGGATCTATCATCTCATCAGCGTCGCACGGCTATAGTGCATATTTATGACCTGTCTATTCTTCTAACCAATCAACCAGCCAGCCAGAACCAAATCAAATTCAATCCCCCCCAGGTCCAGGCAGAATCCAAGAGTGATGACCAAGAGTGTACAGGTACTGACTGCTGTATGTGGAAATGTCCAAGCCATGTATACTTGGACGAAAAGGGATATGGCAGGCTAATCTATTGGACATGATGGCTTTTTGCACGTTCACGATTACCACTCAAACCATACGATCAAGTCAAGCGCGGATGGTGTCTGGACACATTACATTACCCCTGCGTTGCGACACCGTTTGCGTCCGTCCTGGTTGAGTGAGGGATTGGTTGGCCGGCCCAAGACCTCCTTTTACCTTACCTCCTTGCCTACCTACATACCTACCGTACATACACGAGATATCTGCGTACCTAGTGCTTTTGTGTTGCCGTTTCGTCGTCAGCGTCGGCACCGGGTGATTGAGCTAAGCCGTGCCGCGTTGGCAACTTGGCTTGCCTGCTTGCTTGCTTCCATCCATGGGGGTGTCAAATGTCTTTGGGTGTGAGAGCACAAAGGAGACCAAGGTAGGTAGATTTGGTAGACGACTCTCACCATCTGCCAAACAGGTAACGTCGTGGGAGGCCAAGATGGCATTACCCGCTTGCCCCTGTGTTACAGACGTGGCGATTGCGTCTATCCCTACTGTATGCAGCGTTCGCACTAATTTTTTCTTTCTCGACTTATTATTTGCACTCGGTGACACTTTTGCAGTCCAAGCCGGAGATGGACGATTTATGCGTCAGTTCCAAACAGGCATGGCACAGGCTGCTAATCGCCAGTAGTCAGGTCCAAGTTCTCCCGGAATGCCATAGCTCTGCCATAGCTTGCGCGTAGCTGTATGACACCAAGCCTAGGGGAATGCAGGCACACTGAATCTAATAAGAAGCCGGCGAAGCCCAGGCAATTTCCTTTGGCAGCCAACGATGCAGCTCGTGCAAGCTCCTGGGCTCGTGGTGACCGCGCCCTGGCAGTAAGCATACTTTTCATGAGTCGTTGTCTCAGCTTTAACGTGATCCCGACGGCGGCACACCGGAGTACGGCCAATCAAGACGAGGATATCACACATAGCAAATGGCTCATGTTGTTATCACTTGCAGCTGAGCTGATGGAAGAGGGTTTGGGAGGGGCAGCAAGGAGAAGTGAAAAACAAAAGTAATAATAAAAGAGCAAACAGGTTGTCCAGCTGTTCATCTATTACCAGTATCCATCCCAGTATGCTTCCCCTTCATGACGTGCATAAACAAGGAGCCGATCACCTTGCTTGAAATATATCTGGGCACCTGGCACGCAGCACCAAGCCAGGGCGTTTCCAGCGGCGCAGAATACGGGGGAAATCTCTCCGAGCTCAGCCTGCCACTCTCGAGAACCCTGTCTGATAGGTGACTGAAGGCGCCATTTGGAGAATGTCTCAAGGTTGACTTTCGTTGCGATAAAACGGCGTACCCGTTCTCTGACCTGTCACCTATCGATATGGGGAAGGAAGCCAAGATACACAATGGCTGACATTACGAAAAGTGGTATATCGGAACCGAAGACGATGAAGACCAAACAGTGACCATGACAAATGATTGAAACAGCATACGTAGACTTGGTAGAGTCCTATCCATCCCCAGTACTACACCATACACCAACTACGTAATTTTACACATGCACAATGAGCACACATACGTGGGACTGGGATCACCTTAAAAACCAAATACCGAGAAATACGTCCAGGTATTCCAGACTGCCGGCAGTGAAAGAACATCCAGATCGATCGGGGGCCATCTGTGATCCATTTGCAATTTACCAAAAAAGAAGGGTCCAGTTATGACCGATTGCCTACGACCACTCAGCCGTCTATCCGTTGGCACAACTTGACCCACCTCATCTGCTGCTGCCCAGGTGCCCTTCCTAGACTTTCCGCTGCGGCTCCCCTCTTATCATCCAAGCATCCCCCCAAGCCCCCCTCTCTCCCCCAGCTTCTAGCACAGCAGTCAGATGAACCCCGCACGCACGCACGCGCACCCGTCCCAGCAGTCCCAGCGTGGTCTTGGTTTCTTTTTGCTTCGCTGGACTGATGAATTATTCCGTGCTATTCCCCCAGCGGTAGGTAGGAACAGGTAGGCATGTAACAAGCTCTCTTGGTGCCAGATGCTTCTGCGTGCTGCGGGTAGGCTCGAGCAGAGCACTGCAACTGGCAGGCGGGTGATCAGTGCAGACAGGTGCCAGAACTGGACCCCTACCGATGCACTGCAGACACTGAACTTAGTGGAAGCTCCAGAGGGACCCCGAACGAACCCCTGGACCATCATCTTTATTCTCGAAGTTTCCCTCTGACAAATGGAGAGCTTCCGCAAGCACCGCCGCCCGACCTCTCCGCCCATCGCCGTTCCCGCCGCCGTTGTCGTGTCTCACGGCAAGGCTGAATGAATGTGAATGGGGCTCTTACAATCATGCGGTTGAACCAAGCTGCGACAGTCTCAAGACTGATATTATCACTGCATATTCCTTTGTATCTTTGGTATTGAGATGTGTTCTTGCTTAGACCTGTGATACCCCGCCATTGTCCTCGCATCGCCATTAGCTCTTTCGTGCAGCTCTCGAAACGCAGCGTTGGCAGTAGTAGTATTTGGACCCTCAAGGCCCAAACAAAGAACAAGCAACCCGCCTTGCGCCCGTCGTGGTACTTGTTGGCCTGACAATACCAATTTCGACTTGCTCAAGGGATCTCGAATCTGAGACTTTTTCGGCGTGACCTTCGTACCTCGAAATAGGTGAACGACGATCACTTCAACAGCGCACGCGCCGTCATGCAACGAAACAGGGATCCCGAAAGGGCCACCTCCCTGAAGACAGAGGGCAACAAGCTCTTCACAGCAGGCGATTACGCCGGCGCAGAAGCGCTCTACTCAAAGGCGTAGGTTCTCAATGCCCGGCAATCCTTCGTGGCGGTGCCGCTGCCGCTCCAGTTCGGTGCAACTTGCGTACCGCTTTGGCTGAGACTAATTGGTGTTTCCCTTTGTAGTATTCTTGCAGACAACCAGAACCCAGCTATCTATACCAATCGTGCTCTCGCAAGACTGAAGCTGCAACTATGGGATTCGACCATTGCCGACTGTCAGACATGTCTGCAGCTGAACAGCGACTCGATGAAGGCCAACTACTATCTGGCTCAAGCACAGGCCGAACTGGGCAACTATGACGATGCTTTGCCAACAGCCCTGCGAGCACACGCCTTGTGTGTCAAAACAAATGATAAATCGCTTGGACAAGTTACCACACTCGTCCTGCGATGCAAGAAAGAGAGATGGGAACACATGGAAAGACGGCGGAAGCGTGAGAACCAGGCCTTGGAGAACGAGTTGCTCGACATGTTGTCCGTCGCACAAGAGGAGATGCTCGAAAAGGAAGACAACGACGGGGACCGACAGCAGATCCGCCAAGAGTTTGAGGAGAAGACAGCCATGCTGCAGAAGACATTCGATCGTGCCCGGGACAACGAGCACAAGAAGAGAGTGGTGCCGGATTGGATGATTGACGAGATCAGCTTCAACATCTTTGTTGATCCGGTAGTTGTAAGTTATGCTGAGAAAGGACCTCGTCTGGCTCGCCAATCTCAACCTGCCCATGCTGACCCGATGTTATCACAGACCAAGACCGGAAAAAGCTACGAGCGATCGTCAATCCTCGAGCACCTACGGCGATCACCCACCGATCCTCTCACCCGCGAACCTCTGCTGCCGCATGACTTACGCCCCAATCTTGGACTCAAGCAGGCGTGCGAGGAGTTCCTGGCTGAAAACGGCTGGGCCGCTGATTGGTAGGATCCATGTATAGCCAACCCCTTCCGCTTTGAGCTCGACCGCTGCATGGTCATGCGAGTTGCCTTGATCAACTTTTTGAGATACCCAGTGTTCCTCGGGCCGGATCGTGGCTGTTACTTTTTTTTTTCTGTTTGCCTGCATCTTCAGCATGTTGGGAGTATGTATATATTGCATCGGAAGGAGTTCAGGTACCGCACTCTGAAAATACTTAGTAATACAGTGCCTGTTGATTCAAGAGCATGGAATACGATATTATTACCTTGCGTTTGTTGAGTTGAAGAAATATCGTGATCGTGACTGATCTGTCATAGTCAGACACAGGGGCATACCAGAAGCGACATGGCCTTTGATTGGCCCATCCTAAGTGTTATCGCTATAGAGTCGACCGTCGTGCATGTCTGCATGGCCACCCAGTTTAGGGCTGACTAATATCAATCATTGGCACATATAAGACAGCCAGGATATCGATTCCCTCATCGTATTCTAGGACATTAAGACCGCGGTAGTGGCCGCGACACATGTAAGAGAGATGTCCTTGTCGAGGGATACTTGCTTGACTCCATTTGACTGGCTTATGCCTCAGGTATATGTCAGTCAAATCTTGTGCTTTTCAGCCGAAGATCGTCACATTTTCAAAGTCCTGAAGAATGGTCTCCGCAGAACAGTCCATGATATTCCTTATCTGCTGGGCGGGTTGACAAGCCAGGCGACCCCCAGAGGGTCGACGCGACTGGTGGAATCATACCAGACGGTTGATGACCTGATAACGCTGGTGGATCTCTCCGAGTCGCTGGATTACGCCTCGCTCCGAGCAAACCATTTCCCGCCCTCATCGCTCACTGATCCCGCCATCAGACCGCCAGATACGACGCCCCCATATGCATCGCCGGCGCCCGTGCTGCGAGCCCGGCTGACGCTGGTCAAGGGCGGCGCTCTCTTGTGCGTCGCGGTGCACCACGGCACCACGGACATCACCGGCTTTGGTGCCCTGCTCAAGCTCTGGGCTGCGCATTGTCGGGAGAGCTCCACGGCTGCTGTCCACTTTGACCGATCTTGGTTTGACCGGAGCGAGTTGTGCCGGGCAGCGGCAACGACCGTTGCAGACGATGCTGCGGCGCCCCTCGTTGTCCCAGAGCTGCTTCATATACTTGACGGATCCGAGAAGCGCAAGACAAATATAGATGGTGCAGTCTATGTGACGAGGATCTTGCACTTTCCTCAAGCCCACTTGCGAGACTTGAAGACGTCAGTGAACAAGCATCTACGTTCCATGCAAGGCCCTGTCGAATGGGTCTCGACAAGCGATGTCCTTACGGCTATCCTGTGGAGCAGCACCGTCTGGATCAAGGACAGTAACGATGTTGATGAAGATGTAGTCGACTCAAACGAGCCTTGCACGATAGGTATTCCCGTCAATTTCCGCGCGCGTCTCAAACCGGCCCTTCCCCGAGACTACCACGGCGCGGCATTTGGCATGACGGTCGCCTCTGCAAGTCGCGCGGATCTCGTCGCAGCCTTGGCCATTCCTCCTCTGTCCCCGGACACCGTGTCGGGCCTGGCAGAAATTGCCTCGGCCGTCCGCATCTCTCTCAATCTCGTGCACAATGTCAGCATCAAGGATGTACTGCGCTTCGTGACGGCTCAGCCAGATATTACGCGGATCAAGCTGGGCCCGCGCCACGATGGCATCTCGCTCGTGTCGTGGGCCGACCAAGGTGTGTACGAGCTGGACTGGGGCTGTAGTCTAGAACACTGTGACGCCGTGAGGCTGCCCCGGATGGCGGGCAAGCGGGACCCGATTGTGCTGCCGCGGGTTCCTGAGAGGCCAGGTGCGCCGGCTGGTCTCGAAGTTATTGCTAGCTATGATACAGAAACTATGGAGCGCTTTTGTCAAAGTCCTTTGATTCAGCGCTTCGCATCTGTCAGATGCTAACGCGGGAGAGGATTTGGTAGCGAAGACTTTAGGATTCAAGAATCCTCCCAATAAGCATGGAACTGACTGTGCCGTCCTCCAACATCGTCTAGTGTTCAAAGCTAGAGGTCTTTTCTTCATGGCCTGGGTTCTTGTGGCTGAGATCCCTCAGCAGTACGAAAGCGTCCCACCACGACGGTATGGAAAAGACAAGGGATACACTGACTGGAAGGCGTCATCGGAAGCAGTCTGTAAATGGTGATGGTAGAGCGTATAACACCCGAGCCGAAGGATGGTAGATTCCTGGCGCCAATGGCATCATCAGTCGGCACTATTTAAGCAGTGACATACAAAGTCTCAGACAGATACCGGCAAGTTTAACGTGGAACAAAGGACTCATTTGTCGGTTAGTGGGCATGTTCCACCTCGGCTGTCAAATCGGCCGTACAGATGACAGCAAATATTGTACCGACACATGACTTGTCAAACATATATTTTGCGTGATCCGGCAGCTATCGAAGTATAATGGTATAGCATGACGTCATTCAATGCTTAGATATATCCCGAGCTGGAAGTGGGTGAATATGGACCGGCCGAAAGAGCCTCAAGGCAAAGAGAGGAAATCCGGAACATGAATTCACGATCCTCTCCGTCGCTGTTCAGGACTGCGGAAGACAGCCAAAGACTAAGAACATCGAAGCCCAATACCGCAGTTGGATCAAGAGAAGCAGCATCCATGCAAACGATAATTCCGATCAGAGTCGGTCTCAAATCAAGTCTGTGAATAATGTTGTTAAAATAAGGCCTATGTCTCATATTTCATTGGCCAATGAGGACAGAATTGATAGTTGATCGGGATATCAAATCAAAGCCATTTTGCGGGTCCTTTCCCTCAACCGCAAGATGCAGGGGACCTGTTATAAGTCGACTTACAAAGATGACCCTAGTCCGATCCAAGAATAGTTCCAACTATGCACATGCAAGAAGTCGGTTGTTGCTTGGCCCTCAATATACGGAAGGCCGATTATACTGAGGCCTTTTCCGGGCCCTGATGGATTGACTGGTACCTGAAGCGGTGTCATCATTTGACCAGCTGAGAATTTATGAAAGAGAACTATTGGATCTCGGATATCCACGAGGTCCTTTTCACTTTATTACCCTCTATCCGTTTCTGGCAAACAAATAATACGGGATGATCCATTCGGGATCCAAAAGGATGCATGCATTCCTACTCGATTACGAGCAGGGGTCGGAAGGTGCCCTGCCATCAAGGGCACCCCGGCTGACCTCACTCAAGGCACAGTTAGAATAGGGAAGAGCGGGTATGGACTCGTGTTGTCTATTTGTCTATAGAAAAACTGTTGCTGACACTATTTGGGGGCTTGACGCGGTGTCACCAACTGTAGGCTATTGGTGGATGTAAGCAGCAGGACTTTGCGTTGGCGGCCATGTAAGGAAGAGGCGTGAACAACGTACTCAGCCTGACAAGCTAAAGCATGTATACCAATAAGACGTCCCCTGCGCCCGAGACACGCTTCCTTCACAGGCTCAATATTTGGTGTGGAAATCGAAGGTCAAATACTGGCAACTTTCCCTGTCTCTTTCTTTTTTTCTGTCTTTACCCATCGTCGACATCTAGTCAGTGAACGGCGGCACTCGATCAGCGATTCGGTCAATATGGGTTACAAGTCATTCGTCTCGGGTATTGTGACAGCCCTTGCTCTGCAAGGTAGCAAAGCTGCTTCGATACCAAGAAATACTATCCTTGATAGGACTTCATTCGACCCATACACGTTGCCATCGAACGCGGCCAACGCCCTCGCCCGCTCCACAGCCATCTTGGTTAAGCAGACAGGCTACCTGTACGGTCCTCCAGTCGCGGGTGGACCATACTACCCAACGGGACTTCTAGGTTTGGTAAGGGTCGCAGGAGATTCAGCTGCGATTGACCTCGATCTCGCACCAGTCAACATTGCCGCTGCACTGGATAGTGCTGAGCTTCTTGCCTCGGCGGCTGAGTTTAACGGCCTGCAAGAACTGCATGATTATACACTTCTCTATGATGGCCACTTCAAAACCACGCTGCCATCTGGACCAGTGCCGGGAATCCTCACCAATTACACCCAGGATCTACTCTTCTCCATGGAGCGTCTATCGCTGAGTCCCTACCAAGTCAGACGCCTCAATCCAGCATCAGACGAGTTACAGTTCAGCGTCGATGATGCAGTTGCTCAGAACATTACAGGCTCAACGCTACAGCAGCTTTTCAGCGACGGTCGACTATTTTATGCAGATTATAGAGACCAAAAGGATCTTACCAGGACAGAACGTTTCGCCGCTGCTTGCGACGCCTACTTTTACATTGACAAAACCTCTGGAGACTTTTTGCCCCTGGCTATCCGGACGAACGTGGGCTCGAATCTGATCTATACCCCTAATGACGAGCCCAATGACTGGCTCCTTGCCAAGATCATGTACAATGTCAATGACTTTTGGTTCGCTCAGTGGAACCATTTGGCCAGTACGCATGAAGTTGTCCAGATTACCTATCTAGCTGCCACTAGGACGCTGAGTGATGACCATCCAATTCTTGCGATCCTTGATCGTATCACGTTCGAGGTAAGTCCCGCTCGATTGAATTTGCCATCTTCATATCCATGCTCACTATCGTAGGTTTTCGCGATTCAGCCTCTAGCTGCCAGCATCCTATTCGCTCCGGGAGGTGCTGCCGATGAGCAATTTCCATTTACCGGCACAGAAGCCCAAGACTACTCAACAAAGCGATACTCGCAAGATGGTAGTGGTCGTTTCCAGGCCAATTACTTTGAGAGCGACCTCGAGTCCCGTGGGCTTCTGAATAGCGACTTCGGACCGGCACTCAAGCACTTCCCCTTTTACGAAGATGCTTCTACCATCCACGACGCCATCCACGCGTTCATGACTTCGTTTGTAGACTCTTACTACAAAACGGATTCTGATGTCTCTGGTGACAAGGAGTTACAAGCTTGGGTGGCTGAGGCACAAGGTCCGGCGGCGGCCATTGACTTTCCCGCCATTCAAAGCAAAGCTGCATTGATCGATGCTCTAACACATATGGTGAGTATATCCTCATGCCATGGATACAATTAGCCTTAAAGACACATTTGTTGACAATTTCTCTCTTATTCAGGCTCATCTCGTCTCGGCGGCGCACCACACCATCAACACCAATGAGCTCCTTTCAGCCAGCTCAACGCTGCCCTTCCACACACCCGCCCTCTACCAAGCGCCACCGACAGCCAAGGGCACCGTGACCAATGTTGCCGACTTCCTCCCCAAGCTCGACAAGGTGCAGTCGCAGCTCGGTTTAGGAGCACTATTTGCGCGCGAAGGGTTCGCCGGCACGGACCAAACCCTCTTGCACATGTTTGACGACGCCAACATGCTGGATCGCATGAATGATGATGTTACGGTGGCGGCAACAACTTTTTACAACAGCATGCAGGCGTTTAGCGCCCAGGTGTCTGCGCGGACGTTTGGTGCTGATGGGCTTTCTCAGGGCATGCCGTTTGTGTGGCAGGCTTTGGACCCGAATGTTGCTCCTTACTCGTTGACAGTCTGAGAAACCATCTCCCTTGAAAGATTGTAGATAAGGGTGGGTTATGTATCGCAATACATCTATGAAACATAACTTCGAGTTTGTCTACACCCATGTTATGCTCGTGATGTCGCCGCCTAATCTAGATATTTGAGGAAAGTAATAATTGCATCTTGTGATCTTCACCAATGAAGGGCTTCTAATGTGTGTATCATCATGACAATAGATCCAATTTTAAAACATTACAACCAGATACGCTACCCAAGGGATCCTGATTGGGAGAGCGACTCGGAGTGTGAAACGGCCTGTGAGTTGATTATTTATTCTTGGACGTTTGAAAGAGGTCGAGCTCATTGTTTGAGATTGTGCTCTTGGGAAGTTCATAAAGAAAACTTGGCGGAAAGAATTGCTTCAAAAATGTTTTGTCAAGTGTTTGGCCCATTTGTGTTTAATGTGTATCTACGTGCACAAATTATGCTACCCACAGTAGGTCCTAGATGTGGGCAGCCGATGTCCGTAAAATGAATGTGATATTTCCAGAACCAGGCTAGAATCTCAAGATCATTATGGTAACGTAAGAATATCTCTTGATGAGAACGGCGGTGGTTTGCTGGCGTATTTGTGTATTTCGTCTCCTATCAGTATCGAAAGGTGCATGCTGGGCTCTCATATCCCCGGCATCGCTAGGACTTTTGGTACCGTATGGTGCTCAAGTAGGATAGAAAGTCGGTCTATGTGGGTGGGCAGTGCCTGCGAGGCAGAAACACGTTTGTTGTTCGGATTGGCTGCAAGCTCATGTACCCCTCATCGTCGAGGGTGCGACGAGGCTCGCAAGGCATACATGAAGCTTGTGGCGTCCCGAGAGTCAGCTCGATTTCTTCTACCGGTTGACCCCGTCTTCTTATCCTAAAAATGCATTCTTTTGACAACAGATAATGCTACGCTTGGTGCCGTCTTGGTGCCATAATGTGCTATCTTTAACCGCCTACTTATGACGAAGCCATCTCATAGCAATTATTGAGGCTACGTATGAGACAGCTACGCTATGGATCCTGTCAGCGCCTTAGGCGCCGCAGCCGCGGGCGCACAATTCGTCGGGCTTGCGGTCAAGACTTTGCTAGGTGCTGTCAAGCTGTTCCATGGCATCAAAGAGGATCCAAAGCGGGCGGTTGAGCTCCTTACATGGATCGAAGAGGAGCTTAACTCGATGCAGAGACTTTTACATCCCGATTCTCCTGTGTTTGCCAGTCTGACAACAAGTCAATATGTGCAGGTCGCGCCGTCCGCTATTAATGCCCGGAAGGCGTTGGATAAAGTCAGAACGGTGCTCTCGCCGCTAGTGCAAGATATCGAAAGACTCAAGGCTCGAGACAATTATGGAAGACAGATCATATTGCTTTGGAAATCGTTGTTCACTATGAAGATGATGACGGATATCGAGAACGACCTTGAGACAATCCGAATGCTGAACGCTACTCTATTGCGTGAACTACAAATTTGTGGTTTCGAAACACATTCTCTTCTCCGGTGCGTTTCTTCAAGTCATCTATGTATGATTGTAATGTTAAACCTGGAACGACAGAGAACAAAGTGCACGCGTTCTCTCCATCGTCGTCGGACTTTCGAAACGTGATGACGAGCTACTCCAATCGATGACGGTCATCAGCACATTGCAAAACCAGACTATCGAGGAGACAAAAGCGTCGACAAACGCCCTCCTAAAAACCCTTGACGAAATGAGAGAAGCTGAGGATCACAGATTCCAAAAACTAATGGGCTTACAGATGACGTACGTCCAAGCTATTCAGGACATTCCTCGACCTGAGATGAATATTGCAACGCAACAGGCCGTGGCAGGGACCGAGAATGAGTTTCGACCAAAATTGTCAAAGTACGGATCGGACTCGATTGAGGTCATCAAACGCAGGCCAAAGATGGAGAGCACCAAATCCCTCAGGTGCAAGTGCTACAAGAAGAAGTTCTTGTCAGTTCATACTTTCCGCCTTTTTACGTTCAAGAAAGAGTCGCAAGCGATCCAAATTTGTCCATTGCATGGTTGGTTTGGTCGGAGGAATTATTCAGTTGAGGCAAACCTGCATCCATGGACATACGGCTCCTTGCAACTGTCCCTCGGTGTGTTATTACAAGGGCGAACTTGGTCAATTTCGCGACCTTTGAATTTCCAAGGAACCGTAAAAAGGTCTGACAGTCCCATCTTTGGACTCCTAGATGATTTGATATCATCCTGTTCAAAGGCAAAAGTGGATATGGGCCCTTGGAAATCGGGTCAGCTCATTGACCGCCGAAGCAGTTTATCCATAAGACTCGACTGGGACAGCCAGAAGACCAAAGATCGTTTAGCAGGTGTTGTCCGCGGGATCGAAGAAGCCGTATCCTCCGGTCTTGCCTCCTGTAGTGATGTGGATGAGCGAGGCTGCACTTTACTAACGGTGAGTCATCTAAAGCGCAACGAAATGAAAGAAACAATCTGACACCTCACTAGGAGTTGACTCTTCTGTTCGCTTACCTTGGAGAGGAGATTTTCCATGTCGAAAATGAAATGATTCAATTGTTCCAGATTGCATCCCGAACGAAAATCGATCCCACGACGTGTTTTGGCCAATTCAGCGACACAAGAAGTTATGGAGTATTATTTTATGGGGCTCCACATTTGACGTTGGGTGAAACAATTATCAATTATGCGAGCGCTCTGGGAAGAATCAGTGCCCCGCTGTATGAAGCATTCCTTGACTACGAAGGACTAGTAGAATCAGTTTCGTCCCCGGTTGAACCACCATACCCATTCGGAAGAAACCTGATGGTCAACGCTCATATTTGGAAGGCCACTATATCTGATCTTTCCTTGGCTGAGGGTATGTATGCCAGGAACCTCGTGGAAGCGGTCTGTAATTAGCATCTCACTGACATGCCAACAGCGCTGGGATATGATGAACTGTCACTGGCAGTGATATCTAGGTCCCTGGAAAGATTGAAAAAAATTGTTTACACTACTTCGGAATACTGCTCATCGGATAAAGTTGCAATTTCGCCGCTGGCTCTTGCGCTAGGTTGGCTTGAAGGTCTTCAGTTCTTGATTGATAACAACTATGACGATATCTCCCAAGCTTTCAACCTAGCATGTCTACTGCACGATACTGAGTCAGCAACTATTATTCTCTCAAATAAGAATACAATACTTATCAGGCCAATATCCCCCAAAGAATATCGAGAAGACAATTTCGGCTCTACATACGGGTTATACATGGCTAGAGAAGATAGATCCATCTTCAAACTGACTGCAGCAGAGCTATTGCGACAAAAAGATCGATTCAAGCCCTTGTTGATGGACCTATTGAGTTCATGTTGTAATGCAGATATACGGTTGCCGAATCCAGAAACTGCCATGAGTGGTTTAACCTGCGATGAAGTGTACATGGTCTGGTCGCCTGAAAAGTTGCAACCCTTCGACAACGTTTTCTCATCGTTGGCGCATTGTACCCATGATCTGAAGGCCTACCACCACCAAATTCTATTCGATATCGGCTTCACAGACATAGATACATGGTGCGGGGCACGAGGGACACCACTGAGCTCCAAATGCCTGCGGCCCACCCCTCAATGGTACGGTGAGGACGTGCCCACGGAGATTGAGGCATGGGGAGAAGCCGTCCTGTGGTTGCTTGAAAGGGGAGCGAATCCCACAATTTCCTCTGGATATCTAAGGTATTATGGCATGCTTGTCCACCATTTCCTAGCTCAGGCCCAAAAGGCTGGCATGAAACTTGGAAAAAGGTTCTCGAAGGTATTGGGGTACCATCGGGAAAGAGACTTGCACGATAAATGCAAATGCCTTTGCTCTCATATGGGCTGCATACCATCCTTTCGCTTCTGGAGGCAACTTACCTGGATCGGTGGTCATGTCCAGGTAGACAACCAGAGCTTAGCTCGCCGTTTGCCCAACATTTGGAATTGGTCTCGGTACTGGCGGTACTCTGAATCAGACGTCAAGTTCATTTACCGTGAACTCTGTCGACATGAATTATTCGAGCGATTAGGGATGACACATTTGTGCTGCATGGCAACGGACAACACCAGGAACGAACGAGAACATGTCAAACTGGAAGACGAAGACTCATCGCACAACCTCAGATTTCTTCTACGCTTTTACGTCCTCGTCAAACGAGAATATACGGCCGTCTCAACTGGAAGTTTCTGGAACTTTTGGTGGGACAGTTTGGATGCACTTCTGCCTCCCCTTGAATCCCCGACACCTCATTTCCGAAGGTGGTCATGGCATCGTAAATTCACAGCTTTTCAAAATGAACTCGATATTTCCAGAGATAGAAAATGGCGCGCAACACTTGAAGAGGCAGGATACAAGGACTGGGACTATCAGGACGTCATACAGGATCATTGCACGAAGATGCTTCTAAAGGCTCGAGCGCACAGACAGAGGGTCACTGCTTGGAAAAAACATCGCCTAGTCTCGAAACCAAGATTTGGTAAAAGGCAGCCTTTCAAGTTCTTGCGAAAAGAAGCGGAAGAAGCGGAAGAAGATTGGGAATCGTGATGGTTTGTAAAGGAAGGACGACGATTTTCTATTGCTGAAAGGATCCGTCATATATGGCAATGGCGTTCATAATTGTATTTATCTTGCCTTTATTCTAGATTATTGGAATGCCAGTATATGCTTGAGTAAAACGCATATCAATTCAATGCAAACGTCGACCCAAGCAGTTTCGGCTCATGCATGCCCTAGAGCCAACGACACAGATAACATGGCTTTGTTGGAGGCAATAATTGAATATTCTCAGAGCAGGGGTTCTTTGTATAATATCAAGAAACTTGCATCTTTGCCAGATGATACTTATTTTACAGCTATAGGGGTCCCACTACCACAACATCTGCAAATCTCCATTAGAGTTCTCAATCCGCTCATCCAAACAAATCTGATCCATCCGCCATGACCCATCTCGCCGACACAGCTCAGCCTCGAGGAACTTGCCATCGTGCACCAGACGAATGTTACGTGCACTTCCAGCAAAGTTGCCCTCACGCGACCAGCGGAAATGACCATCGTCATTCGTCAGGAGGCGGTTGAGCGAAATGGACGTCAGCTTGTGGCTCCCATTGACGGTGGCGCACTCGGCAATCAAGTCGTGGTCCCCATCCAGCTGGATGCGCGACGCGCTGTGGGAAAAGTTGCCCCGGAGCCCACCGTGGTTCGCCGGGGGAGGAGGGGCCGCGTGTCCATAGTATGGCTGCGGCGGCGGCGGCTGCTGCTGCTGTTGGTAGTGGTGCTTGCCCTCATCTGAAGACGAGGACGACGAAGACGATCGCCGCGATGAGGGGCGGCTGTGCTTCTTGTGGTCGCTATAAGCGTCCTGCAGCTTGTGGCCGGCGAATGCACCGCCTAGAGCACCGAGGAAGCCGTGGTTGACTTTGTGACCTGTTTGAGTTTGTTAGTTTTGTAGGTCTAGTGTATGCAATTTCATTTCAACAAACCTGCAAATGCACCGGCGGCACCACCAGCGAGGGCACCCATGACTCCTCGGTCCTGCTCAGTCTGGCCCATTGCGCCGGGGTACGCCTGAGCGGAGGTTTGCCCCGGGCTGCCAAACTCTTGCTTGACCGCGGGAGGATATCCCTGATAGCCCTGAGACGACAGAGGTCGCGGTGACTGCGCATACTGGGGTTGAGAGGGAGCCTGGTACGGCGACGGCGGCTGCAGTGGTTCAGGCGGTTGGTATCCCCACGGTCGCTGGCCCTGGGGGCTGCTATAGCTGCCGTGTCCCGGGCTGTGTGGGTACTGCCCAGCCGGGGGTGGAGACGCCGGGTGGTCCGCATACTGTGGCTGCTGGGGAGGATAATACCCTGAGTTGGGCGAGTGTGGTGGTTGAGGAGATCCATGGGGAGCACCATAGTAAGACTGTCCGCCTGGTGGTGGTGGTGAAGCCATTGAGTACGAAGGTCTTGACTGGTGATCTGGATTACCTTGCCACTGCGAGCGGTACGGATCGAATTGATGCTCGCCCGACTCGTTGCGGTCGTACCCTGGAGGCGGGCCAGATGGAGGATAGCCACTCATGTTTGGATGATTTGGGTCGTAAATTGGTCGAAGAACCATGATGAAAGATTAATTCGTTGGATTGTTATTGAAGAAGGGATTGCGATATATTTATGTTGATGTAGATGAAAGAAGTGGCATTCTAGGACATGACCCAGAAGGACGGGCTATCTACAGGATCTCCAGCTATATGCCTGTCCGCTACCCGTCCAATTAGATCCGGCCGGAGAGGCAAGCCTATTGCAGGCGATGCTGACACGGGGCGCATGGGCTGATGGCTGTGCCTCTCAACCCTATCTTATGCTGCCTAAAATCTGTCTAGAGGCCTCCGCATTGACACAATAGTGCCCAGTTTCGGGTCCATGGTTATGGTTGACATATTGTCTGACAAGATACTTTGCTCCCGAGCTTAATGGGAAAGGGGCCCAGGTACCTGTTGTCTCTATGATCCTTTGAGTCCTAGCCCTATCCTAGTTGGATCTGATATGATTATACTCCGAATCAAGAAATGCCTTCGCGCCCAATACTGCAGCTGTCCAGCTCCATTCTGGAATCTGCATCACTGTCTTTTTTCCAGTGATTTTAGTGCCAGCGTAGCGCTGGACGATATTGTCTCAAATTCGACTACTACAGTACTAATAATTGGCTTGGACCGTAGACTGATGAACATGTCCACATAGTGGCCGTGACGTAACAGAAATGGAGACTCATATTGAGCAGCATTGATGTGTTGTTGTGTCGTTGCCGTACTCCGTGATGGAGTCGACTTATTATGAGCTACAGTATGAGAAGCATGCCGACTTGCCGAGTCTGGAACCTGTGGGGAATTTTGATGGGCGGCAAAAAGGACAACAGAAGATTCATCCCTATTGTGATTCTTCGCTTAGAATAGTTCAGCGAATGGATATGAAAGTCAGAAGTGTAAAAACGCATGTAAAGCGGGCTTAAAAAGACGGTATTGGTCCCTACATACTTGACTAGTATGGACTGTTGCATCATTGCTTGCTACCTGGTGAATTGTAGTATTCGCTCTGCGGGAGGATTTCGACTTGTGGTGCTAGTAACGGGGCTGTTTGGCACTAGCGGATACTTCGGCTGTCTAGAATAGAATGTTTCTAGAAAGTTGTTCAAAGCAGTCCCATCTCAAAGGTTGTGTATGTAATGTCTCTGCTCTAATAAATTATACATCTATTATGATACATGTCTGCCCGGGCTTCCAAGCCGGTTTATGGAAACCATAAAACGCCGATCCCAGAATCTATGAAATGAGCTGGCCAAGGCTTGGTTGGCTCTGGCTTTTGTTGTGTTGTAAATAATACAGTATATATACCTCAATGGCTTTGGGCCTGACGGACGATCTCTATACCTTCGTCCGCCGATCTCTTGGACAATTCCTTTTCCACCCAAGCTGATGCATTTGAAACAGCATCAATTGCACTGTCGAGGTTCGATTGGAAGAATCCTTGCAGCTGGGATGGGGTGAAGGTGTCTTCTGGTATATGCGATGCAAATTCTGTGCCTAGTCGTTCTATATCGGCCAGGCAGAGGGGGTTATCCGAGCTGTCGAGGTCGGGTGAAAACATGCGAACAAACATTTGCTTTGCCGATGCTGGGCTGATATTCCCCAGGAACACCTTCATGTCGATGCGACCCGGTCGGACCAGAGCACTGTCCAGCTGCTCAGGCTTGTTGGTGGTCATGATGACAATGCGCCCCTCGGCTGAACCGACACCATCCAAGACGTTGAGTACGCCAGAGAGTGTGCAGTTTGACCTGGTGCTGTGGATGCTGCTTTGGTCGCTCTTGTCTCCCGTGTCTCCTCGCTCAATGCCGACAGCATCGATATCTTCGAGAAGCACAATACACTGAGGTGGGATCTCTTGAAACATTTGCTCAAGGTCGTGATCGGCAGGTACGCTGGGCAGCTTGACCTCGTAAAGATCAAGGCCAAATTCACCAGCCAGCGCGGTTGACAAGGAGGACTTGCCAGTTCCCGGAGGTCCATAGAGAAGGTAGCCGCGACGATATGGCATGCTTCGATTACGATAGCGCTTCTGTGTCTTGGGGTCCAGATATTTCCTGATATCGGCAAGCAATTCCTCCTTGACCCGGTTATCAAAGTGGACCGTATCAAGATGGCGAATGGGTTTCCTCGATTTGGGCTGCCATGAGATGCCATAGCGATCTCTCGAGTAGATTGTAACAAAGTACTGAGCCTGCCTGTCGGCATATACGCGACACTCCTCAATCAAACTCTTGATGGGGTCTACCGAGCGGCCGATGCAGCTAATGATGAGATCCTCACCACCTATACCGTCGTAGCCAGGATCGCACATGGCGGCGTTGAAGCTGTCGAGGGATCTGGAAACCACAAACAGATTCTTGTTGTGCCAGAACCATGCCGTTTCCCAATGCGGTAGATATTGCGCCATTCTCCGCGTCTTCTTCAATGAGGACACATCGTCGCGAGCGGATTGCGCTTCGGTGCGCGCAGTAAAGAAGCGAACCTTTCGGCCTTCAATAACATTGGCCAAAACCCAGCTCACCACGCTCCTATTCAGGGGATCGCGACCGGGGATAGAGACTGAAGCAATGAAGAAGCGCCGTATCCAAGAGTACACCTCGGACCACGCGGAGCTGGCAAACCTCCATGCTGACGGCGCAATGCCTGCAAGCGCTACAATGGAGCCGAGATGTGTAATATCGAGCTCTGACCAGCGATATGCCAAAGTTTTTATGAGCCCAACCGGATCAGTCAGCTGGAAATTGGCCGCTCCTCCGGCATGGAAAGGTTGTGACATGTTCACGACGGCACAATGCCCACCATTATACAAAGGGGGCCGCGGTTATGTCCAATGCAAGGCGACACGTAGCGGGACGCACGCTACAAGCAGCCGCGAGGCCGCAACACGAGAAGAGAACGAATCTTTGAAAGAGACAACAAATTGAAATTACAAATGAAGTAAGAAGACTTTGTAATGAATGTCCAGAACAAGTATACAATGAAACATCTCGAGCGCCAACCAATGGCAATAAAGGAAGATGGCCAATGGAGGTACTAAAATCGGATGAAAACGAGAGTTTTTCTGACACCATATTTTTTTCATCGCCGCACAGACCAACTGCCCCTTGAAGCTTAGAGTATCTCATTTTATACTTCGTATCTCCGTCATTTATCGTCCTCGGTACTGAAGACCCGCGCTGTTCCGAGTCAGCCAGTCCATATGAAAGGCAAATAATATTTTGAGAATATACAATGAGTACGCATCTGGGCATCACCCAGTTTCCAACATTTGATTATCATACATATGATCGAGTCTTGTCGAATTGTGTACCAGGGGGGAAGGCCTATATGTAGTATGAGGCACTACCGGTTACTCTCCAACTTGTTAGACTATTCATCAGTGGAAGACCAAGCGAAAATGGAAGGTGTTCGCTTTCCTAACTGCTAAGCCCATGTTCGTCGGTGCGGCCCTGAAAGGAGCGCTGTGACTGACGACTGCAACACCGAAATCCGAACACCATATTCCATCGGAATCAAATTCACTCTCGAGGTCCAAGAGGCTATTGCTCGTTCGACGCAATCCATATGTACGGTGATCAACTGCTTATAGTCCGCTAAGCAATTGACCACATCATCTGCGTGAATGACCACTCGCAAACCGCGACTGGACATTGTTTGCGCCACTTTGTAATCGAGATGCGCGAGGTCCCTACCAACAGAGTCGCGGCGCCATTCCGGCTGCCTGACACAATTGAGCCTCGACACTATACCATTGAGATTGAACCAGATCTCGAAGCCAACACGTTTCAAGGACGGGTTTCGATCCAATTGCATGTCGCCAAATCAACACAATACATTGTTCTGCACGCCGTCAAGCTCAACATTACGGAAGCCAGAGTTGAGCCCGAAGGCGGCGTCATCTCCCATCCCGCGGTGCATTACAATCCAGACCAGGAGACGGCTTACTTCAAGCTGGACAGCAAACTACATGCTGGTTCGCAGGCCATTCTATTTCTCCGCTACGATGGCAAAATGCAACAGGTTGGAAATATGGGCGGCTTGACGCCGACACCGTACCAATTCCCAAACGGAACGACAAAGATGGGATTCGAAACCATGTTTGAGCCCACCATGGCAAGGCTCGTGTTTCCATGCTTTGACGAGCCGGCCATGAAGGCGCAATTCAGCATATCGTTGGTTGTACCCTTGAGCCTGGCCTGCTTGAGCAACATGAATGTTGAATCTGTCAAGCTGGTCAAACCTGGGGCAGCGGCAGCAGCAGTCAATACTACCAAGAAGCGCGTCTCATTTGGCATCAGTCCCAAAATGTCTACTTACCTCGTGGTCATGGTGGCGGGCTACTTCAACGTGATCGAGACCGACAAGTTTCGCGTGCCCATTCGACTCTGGGCGGCTCTCGACAAGAATATTCAGAGTTGTAAATATGCACTTGATGTAGCTGTTGCCACCTTGGAAGCACACGAGAGGAACTTTGGCCTCAAGTATCCATTGCCGAAACTTGATCTTGTGGGCATTCCAGGACACCAAGGGTGAGTACGAATTATTTCATAAAATCTACACACCATTTCACATGATTAGATTTGGGACAAGATATACACGTAGAGGAATGATATACTGACAGTTGACAGCGGTATGGAACACTGGGGCTGCGTCACATTTGCAGAAAATGGCCTCGTCCTGCCGGAAAATCCGTCCGAGTACGACAAACTCGGCATAGTATCGCTCATGGCCCACGAACTCGCGCATCAGTGGTTCGGAAACATTGTCACCATGAAGTTTTGGGACTCGCTCTGGCTTAACGAGGCCTTTGCCGAGTGGGCGGCCATACACACCATGTCCGAGCTGCTGCCCAACTACGACGCCTGGGCGGGCTTTGTGGCCATGGCCCCCGACGGCGGCTCGCGCGGAGGCGGCTTCCCGACGGCCATGGAGCTCGATGCCAATATCGGCAGCCACGCCATCCAGGACCCGGACATATCCGCCGGCTCTGCCTTTGACGACATTACCTACCTCAAAGGCTGCAGCGTGATCCGCATGATGGCCGAGACACTGGGGGTGGATGTCTTCTTGCAAGGCGTCAGACTGTATCTGGGGCGGTACGAGTACGGCAACGCCACGACGCAACAGCTCTGGGATGCCCTGAGCGAGGTCAGCGGCCGCAACGTGGCAGATTTCATGGCGTCTTGGACACAGAGCGTCGGGTTTCCGCTGCTAACGGTCAATGAGCTCCGTCCCACGGGAGAAATCGTCGTCACGCAACATCGCTTTCTGCAAAACGGAGACATTGATGCAGATGCTGGTTCGTATCCAGCATTTATACGGATACGAGAGCCCGAGGGCGTGACTACGCATCTGTTGACGGGCAAGAGTACCAAGATTCCAGTCAACCCGTTCAAGTACAAATTGAATGCAGACAATGGAGGGTTTTACCGCGTTGCATACCCTCTTTCGCGAATCCACAAATTTCAGATACAATTTGGCAGTGACTATCTCTCCATTGAGGACAAGATCGGAATCATTGCGGACCTCGGAGCCATTGTTGCGACTGGTTCAAAGACCAGAAATTTGAACTTGCCCGACTTCTTGGACTTTCTTTTCCACATCAAGGACCACGTCGACAGCGTGTATATATGGAGTGAGGTGCTGGGGCAACTACAAAAAATCCAGGCGGCTTTCATGTTTGAGGGTGATGAGGTTCTTAGTATATTGAAATCGGTCAAGCATCGATTGGTAGCTCACCTCATCGACCGGGGTCTGCTCACCTTTGATACCGCTGATTCAACCGAGGAAACACTCCTCAAGGCTTTACTGTTCAGTCAACTCAAAGATCACCCCGAGGTGCAGACGCGAGCAAAGACGGCTTGGGACAAGTTATTGGCTGGAGACAAGAACGCTCTGAACCCAAACATCAGGGGCCGAATCTTTGACACGGTCGTTTACATGGATGACACAGTTGTAAGTAATCGTTCCAAAAGAAACTGGCGTGATAACGCTTGCTCATCAGATTGGGTCACAGGCAACTTGGAGCCAGCTAAAGTCCATCGCTCTCGAAGGATCATATATCCACCCAGGCGATCCCATCACACCATTCGAAGCCTTTCAGTCCCTTGGCGGCTCGCCCGACCCGGAACTGATTGGGCGTGCTCTCCAAATCATCAGTCCGCCTGAACCGTCATCCACAAAACAGGCCGCCACCGCAGCACAAGCAAAGAGGGCCTCTGCGCCATTCGTCCTGAACTGGGCCGCCCGCTTCAAGATCCTCAAAGCACTGCAGAACCACCCCAACGGCGCGATTGCCGAGTGGAAGTGGATGCGTAAGCACTGGGACGCGTTGCGCCAGGCTCGGCCCGGGCAAATCGGTGGCTATACCTTTATTCCGTACGCCCTTGGTGGACTCGCGACCTCGGCACAATTATCCGAGGTGGAAGATTTCTTCGCGGATAAGAGAGATCCAGTAAGTTGATGATCATTTCCCCGAAAAATTGAATTAATGTCCTAATTTTGATAATATTATAGGCCTTTGAGATGCTTCTCACTCAAGCGTTCGACAAGATACGGGCCAGAGCCAGATTCGTCGACGCAGATCGGGAGGCATTATTACAATGGGCTAGGCGGAATGGTCATGGTAATACTGAGCAATAGTGATTATGAGCATTTAACAAGACTCGCTTCACTTGATATCGCCCTAATTCGAAACCACATCTGATTGACATGGAATTTGAGCGAGAATTTGACTACCTGATATTTTGCGACCTCTTTCAGTGGGGAATGACTAGCCTCAATATCCAACTTCCATTTCTCGTTGCGATTTGAACATTTTACTCCAAATGCTCCTTGAACCAAGTAACAGCAGCATTCTTGCCCCGAATCATGGCGGCCCGCTCACCGGGCTTCCTCTCATCGCCACGGACGAAGCAAGAGTGCGCCACCTTGGGGAAGTGCTGATAATCAAACGGCACCCCGAGCTTCTGCAGCGTGGTAAATGTATACACCTTCAAGGCGTCCGGGAAGGCCGCGTCAATCTCGGGCGCCAGGACCTGGACGGGCACGGCCGGGTCGACGCCGTCAATGTCGGCCTCGGTCGTGAGCGAAGGGTGGCCGATGCTGATGGCGTCCACCAGGCGGTTTTCGGAACCAGCAGAGTGTTCGGCGGCGGCGAGGCGCAGACACGCCCAGCCGCCGTAGCAGAAGCCCGCGGCGCCGACCCTGCGGAAGCCGTGCTCGGCGCGCAGGGCGCGGGCGCACGCAAAGATCTCGGGCTCGCGGACCTCGCGGCTGTTGCGCTTCAGGAACGAGGGGAGGTCGATCTCGCCAAAGCGCTCCTCGATGATGGGCTCCACGGCGACCACCTCGCCGCCGAAGAAGTCGGGCAGGTAGACGGTGGCGCCCGTCTCGCGGGCGTAGTGGTCCGCTAGGAGGCGGAGATTGTTGAAGGTCCAGCCGAATAGATCATGGATGATCATGATCGCCTCTGCAAGGGTGGTGTGATTAGCATATTGTCTTCTTGATGCTGAAGAGATGTTCGTGATTATAGTAAAAAGAGTCAAGATCCCGCGAGACTTTTCTGTAAATTTGCTTGCCGTAACCGATAATGGCAAATATTGTACGTACTGTCTGGGTTGTTGCCAGTGATATAAGTATCATTCGAGGCCAGCTTGCCGGTCCGGCCTGTAGGCGTACCATCCCACTATCAGATTGATCATTAGTGATACTGCCAATACCAAGAAGATAATTTCAAGTGAAGCTAGGCCTCAGTGACATCATAAAAGGCAAAGGTTTCTATCTTATAGATATAGTAGCAGGGCAATCATTGCTAGCTTCAAGGCGTATAAACTCACCGTGAACCCCTGAACACAACACTCTGAAACTGACATGGTGGTTGTTTTGGAATTAGATAGATTGTATATCAATTTATGTTCAATATGTGCTTATGTTTGAAAAGAGCCGCATCAATGCTTGTTTCGCGACGGAGTTTATATATTAGCATCAAAGTCTCTTTTGAAATGCCGGAGATTGACCCCGCAATAAAGAGCGATAAGTCCGAAAAATGATGTTATATAATCGAGTAGCAGGGCAGAAACCTACATCACGACGTGGAGAAAGAAACCTTTCAATGTGAATTACTGATAGAGGTATGCCTGGTTTCGTTGTAGGAGCAAGTTTGGGCCGTATGTAACTTTGCTTACATCGGACGGTCGGACTTTTGGCTGCTGGGTTCGTAAGCAGTTGGCAATTAGACTGGTGGCGCTACACCACCACTGTTTTATGCCCTTGTTATTCGGCTGATAGGACAAGGATCTGGACAAGTTCTATGGGCGAAGAACTTCTGTTGATGTGATCTGTCGATTAATGGCAGAACTGTCAGGGGTGTCTCGTGCTCCGGAGTCAAGTCCGCTGCTCGCGGTCCCCAATTTCGCGGTCCTCAATTCCGCTGGTATAGTATAGACTTGCGCCGGCAGAAACTCAAGCCACGATTTAGTAGTAGCGGGTCACACGCCCGTGAATAATTTAGTAGGTAGAACAAGAGCTACTAAAAAGATTTGAAAGTCCACAGATTTGTAAGCGAACAATCGCCGAATAAGTAGATCGCCGAATGCTATGCCGTTGGGTTCTGTATGAACTCATACCAAATCAATCATTGTTTTGTACATTGACCCTAAGTAGCTTGAACCGAAAGGCTGCCACATGCCCCTGAGGGCCTCACATGGTGATACTACCGCCTAGCTCTCTTCTTTGCCGGAGCTGCTTTTGCTTTTGCAGCCGGGGCTCTTTTCCTTGGTCTCTCGTCCTCATCCGACTCATCGGGTCCCTCCTCCTGGTCTGCAAGACGGCGGTTCTCCATTCGCTGCTTCTTCTCCTCTGGAATGCCGTGCTCGAGGATCTGAAAGAATTCCTCCTCGCTAATGGTCTCAAGCTCCAGCTCGTTGATCTTCTTGAGCTTTGCCGGCCCGGCGCGTGTACCCACGACGATGTAGTCCGTGTCCTCAAGCTTGGTAATGACATCGGCACCGTACTTGATGGCCGTGGCAATCGATGTCTTGCGGTCCATGGTCTCGAATGTGCCCGTAAAGAGCAGCTTGAGCCCTGCAAGACAGTCCGGCTCTCCCTGAGGAATTGTTTTCCGGTGCGTCCTTGCGTTGATGGCCGTCTTGGGTGGTCCCTTCTTTCCCTTGGCCGGTTTTGAGGGTGCCTCTGCTTCCTCCTCCTCATCCTCCTCGAGATCCTCCTCCTCCTCCTCGTCCTTGGGTTCAGACTTGATTTCCTTCTTTACCCTTCCCTTGGCGGCACTGGTAGCTTTTGCTGACCCGTCGGCCTCTGCCTGTCTCACAATTGTCTTGGAGACCTTGACCTTGGCAGTAAGATGCCCACCCGGTCCGCCTTCCAACTCGCCATAGTAGAATCCATCTGCAGTTTGTTCGTGGCGGAATTCGAATTCATCAATGTCTCCGAAAGGATTACAGGCCTCGGCATGGCGGTTCATCATTTTCTTGGCTGCTGCATTTGCGGCAGCCAAGGTTGTGTAGACCTCGGCGGGCTGTGGTCCTTCCAGCTCAGGGTCATCGTCCCAAATATAAGACGAGATGACATAGACTTCCTCTGGGAGGACTTTCTTTGGTGGCATTGTTGATATGTCTTGTGCTATGTGCGCGTGTGTGTCCAATTGATGTTTTTTCTGCGACAATCCGTTTTTGAAGTTGAGGATGGATTTTGTCTCTTCTATTTTCTTTTTCCTTTTTATCTTTGCTGTTTGATTGCCAGGGGATTAAACAGGCAGCAGCAGCAGCCTTGAGACGCGGTGGGTGAAGAGCTAAGAAGCGCGTCGTGCTTCCTTTTTTTGACCAGTCCGTGCCTCCCTAGGCAATATGCCTGCCACCATGCCTGTGCCGTACAATAAATTGGACAACATTTCTTTTCAGATCGGCACTCGTGTAAGTGAAACCTCAATTTTGATATGGTCATGTTTCTACACACAAGAATTTATTCGATGTAAAGCCCTTGTTATAATACTAGTGGGGGAAATTCGCAATTCCTTATACTAGAACTCCAGCGTCTAATCGAATCATGTCACTATCTGCGGTTGACGGGGATCTTCACCACAGATCTTGTTATAGGAAAACTTCATGATAAATCTAATACTTTGATGAATCGCTAGAATATATGTATGAATTCATGTGCGCGAGAAATTGACTATGCCAAGTTCCTCAACCTGGGGTCTTCTATGATGGTGCTCCAAGTGTAAGTGGGCCACATCTAGGAGCGCCAAGTCTTCTTCTGACTCAACTATAATACCTGGTTAGTGAAATGTCAGGAATACTTGTTTCAGTTGACGGTTCAGTAAAATCTATTATTCAATCTTGACTTCCGGTGTGCCTTGAACCAGAACCCACTAGTAAAACGTGAGATTTGAACAGTGTCCTTTCAATTGGATGGGTTGCTGACATCAGCTCTACCCGTTTGTAAGACCAGCAGGTTGACTATGCATACATAGAGCAAGAATCAGGCTGGTATCGTGAATCAGTGAGCAAACGTTGTCTAAATAAGTAGGCTCCCTCCTCTATATTACAGAAGCCGCAAATTCTAGATTCGCCACGCTCGACAACGACATCTAGAACATGATCCCAATGTTTGCAGGGGTTTCCAAGAATGATCATGCTGTTCATCTCGCATAAAATCGTATCAGTTCCTGCCAAGCCTCTCCTCGTGGTCTTCTATTAACTCGTACGCTGGTCTAAAATGGTCGCTTTTCTCCTCGTCGCCAGACTTGAGCACTGGGTTCGGGTGAGTATCATCTGTACCGCCCAGCGAAGTGTAGCCCTTGTCGTACAGTGGGCAATATGGGATATCGAGTGCGCGGATGAACTGAGAAAGGAGTAATATAGTTAGCAAACAGAATCTCTTCGGTATATGATGCCGTGGCCCTTTCAAAACGAGGGCCAAAATTGCGGGAAACGGCAAGTAAAGTTCCAAAAAGACTTACTCCCCAGACCTCCCTATAATGCCAATCAATGACGGGATGTATTCTCATGAACCTCGGCCAATCGCCATCGGTTTCCTGGAAATGAATGAGGTCCGCTCCGTGTGGGTCGGTCCTCCGCGTGCCAACAAATACGGCCTTCACCTCATACATCTCCTGCAGGTAGTCGGCTAGAGCCTGCTTCATGGGCTTATCGCTTGTCGCTAAATCGAGGTGGTATTCTTTGGATGTTGTTGCTACAAAGTCGTCCACCTCAGGAAATGGTCTCGTGTGTCGTATGTAGATAGCCTGCAGAAGAACTGGTAGGGAAGCAGTGCCGCATGAAGACAGAGGTGGTGCGGGCTTGGAAGGCGGCGGGAAGTGGTCAGGTAACGAGGCAAGAATCAAGATCAGGAGAACGAGGCAGTCTTTGCCACCATTATACGAAAGCGCCAGCTCGTCGGGTCTGCAATTGAGAAGTCAGTCAGTCGAGACTCATACAGAAGTAAGCATGCCTACGACAGCCGTAAAGACTAGGCGAAAGGGAGAGAAAAAGGGAAAAGAGCTACGGTTGATTCTTACCGGTACCGCTTGAGCGCATCGTCAATGACTCCCTTGGCCACCCGGACCTGTTTCTGCACGTCGAGGAGAACTTTGTCGCTCGTCTCTGTATTCAGCAACTTGTCGACCTTGTGCTTAAGCGCCGTACAAAGCGTGCGCATTTCGCCCTCCATATCCCTAGGCTTCCATTCCGCATCGTGCTGCCCCGCGCCGTTGGTCGACATGGCGGCGGGGTTGTTACCGACAGGTATTGCGACAGTTGGGTCTACCGTGACAATATGGTCCCAAGTGTCTATGGGCGTCTCTGTCTGGTCGGAAGGGCAGGTTGCAAAGGTCAAAGGCAGTGAGAGGAAATTAGGTGAGACGGACAGACCGGCGGCAGTGGTCTTATTCTTGTATAACGACGGATGTTGCATTCGCACTTTCACTTTAGGGTGGCTCTCGGCTTTCTAGAATGAACCCTTGCAGGCATTGACAGGTCATACTAACTGGCAAGTCTACCGGCCGATTCACTTTATCTTCCAGGTAGGCAGATGCCTATTAGAGGGGCTTGAGGGGTCGACTGTGCCCCCCATTCCCGCCGGATCACCCCCCTTGACGCCCCTCGCCGCCGCTCCTCGGCACGACTAAGGCTTCTGGCTTGTGCTGGGTCGCGCCTCTGGTGGGTACCCTCGGGTACCACTTAGCCACTGTAGCGCGGGCGGTGAGAGAGTATCTGACAGGGGACCTGACTTTTGGAACGGCAGAATTTTTCAGATGGGCCCCGCGAACCGAAAAAAAATCCAGAAGAGTAATGTAGCAGCAGAGGCGCTTGCGAAAGCTTATGTACTCTGTACTCGTCGTTGGATAGAGTCAACAGCAGCAGCAATTCGCCAATTGCTACACATCGCTCACGATGCCTGCCAGAACCTCAAGCCATGCGCCGAATGGCAAAAAGAAGGCCAAGCCCGAAGACAAGTCTCTTAAACGGAAGCGCAACCAGGACGATCTGCAACAACTGAAGAAGGCCGTAGACGAATTTGACCCAAAGGTGGCCGAAGTCACCAAATTCACCGACCTACCGCTCTCATCACCCACTCGCTCCGGTCTCGATGCATCGCACTTTCAGACGCTCACCGACATCCAGGCCAAGGCCATCGGACCGGCCCTCAAGGGTCGCGACATTCTCGGCGCCGCAAAGACAGGATCCGGCAAGACATTGGCCTTCATGGTGCCAGTGCTCGAGGCTCTCTTCCGTGCACAATGGACCGAGCACGACGGACTAGGCGCTCTCGTCATTTCGCCGACTCGAGAACTGGCTGTACAAAGTTTCGAAGTGCTACGCAAGATTGGCCGATACCACACATTTTCGGCCGGTTTGGTGATAGGCGGAAAGAGCCTGCGCGAAGAGGCCGACCGACTGGGCCGCATGAACATTCTGGTGTGTACCCCAGGTCGCATGCTTCAGCACTTGGATCAGACTGCCGGTTTCAATGTCGACAATTTGCAGGTACTCGTTCTTGACGAAGCCGACCGAATCATGGATATGGGATTCCAGAGCGCCGTCGACGCCCTCGTTGAGCATCTTCCAAAGTCAAGGCAGACAGTCTTGTTCAGCGCAACGCAGAGCCGAAAGGTCTCTGACTTGGCTAGATTGTCACTCAAGGATCCCGAGTATATCTCTGTCCACGAAGCATCCGCCTCTGCAACCCCAAAGACATTGTCACAGCACTATCTCATCACACCTCTACCCGAAAAGCTGGACACGTTGTTTTCATTCATCAAGTCGAATCTCAAGAGCAAGATCATTGTATTCATGTCATCGGGGAAACAAGTCCGATTTGTATATGAGTCCTTCAGGCATCTGCAGCCAGGTATCCCATTGCTCCATTTGCACGGTCGCCAGAAGCAGGTTGCGCGTATGGAGATCACGAGGCGATTCACATCCGCTCAATACTCTTGTTTATTAGCCACAGACGTTGTCGCCCGTGGAGTGGACTTCCCCTCCGTGGACTGGGTCGTACAGATGGATGCTCCCGAGGATGCCGACACATATATTCACAGAGTCGGCAGAACCGCACGTTACGAAAGAGACGGCAAAGCCATTCTATTCCTAGACCCAAGCGAGGAGGAGGGCATGTTGAAGAGGCTCGAGCAAAAGAAGGTTCCAATTCAAAAAGTCAATGTCCGCGACAAGAAGAAGAAGCAAATCACAAACAGCATACAAGACATGTGCTTTCACAACCCAGATTTGAAATACTTGGGACAAAAAGCATTCATCAGTTACACGCGCTCGGTCGGACTACAAAAGGACAAGGACGTTTTCGACCTTCGGGCGTTAGATCTAGAGGGCTATTCGGCCAGCTTGGGTCTACCCGAGATGCCGCGGGTCAAGTATCAAAGGCCCGAAGACATTAAGAAGCTCAAGAATAGGTCACGCGCCGAGCTCTCGAGCGGGTCAGAATACGACTCGGACGGTGAAAAGATCTCCAAACCCAAGAAGAAGGACGAGGTGCGCACGAAATACGACAAGATGTTTGAGCGCAAGAACCAGGATGTGCTGTCCGAGCACTACTCGAAGCTCCGCAACGACGTGGACGAGGACGACGACTTCTTTGGCGTCAAGCGGGTGCTCAAGGACGACGACCTCGACTCGGCCGCCAGGGAGGGCGAGGACCCGCGCGGCAAGGTGGTCCCCGTGTACGGAGGCCAGGAGCTCATCATCGACTCGAAGCGGCGCGAGAAGCTCATCACGTCCAAGAAGCAGATGCTCAAGTACAAGGGCAAGGGCACGAGGGTGGTGTTCGACGACGACGGCGAGGCGCACCAGCTCTACGAGCTCCAGGGCGAGGACGACTTCCAGAGGGAGGGCTCGGCCGAGGCGCAGCGGAGGGCCTTTGTCGCGGCCGAGGCCGACCGCGTGCGCGAGGCCGACGTGGACGACAAGCAGCTCGCCAAGGAGAGGAGGCAAGAAAAGAAGATCAAGCGCAAGGAGAGGGAGAGACTGGAGGCCTCGGGCCAGGACGTTCCGGGCGGAAGAGACCAGCCCGCCCTGGGCACGTCCGAGGACGTGGAGCAGGCCATGGACCTCTTGCGGTCGCTGCCCATTGGCGACGACAACAACAGGAGCGACGGCGAAGAGGACGAGCGACCAAAGAAGAAGGCCAAGAAGTGGTTCCAGGACGACTCGGAAGACGAGGCCGAGAAGAGCAAGAAGAAGGGCAAGGGCAAGGTCATCGAGGTCACGGATGCGCCAAACACCTTGGAGGACTACGAGGCCCTGGCACAGGGTCTGCTGGATTAAGAATGAAGAGAGCTGCACATTTATACCCAGGATTCATTGTAATAGACAGCTACGAAAAAAGGACAAGTCGAATTTATGCGAAATCAAATTTCATGGACATGGACTCTGGTGATATTTGTCGTGCAAGTAAATGGGTTGCTTAGCCTCTGATATGGCTACTGATCGTAATGCGACCTTCCCGGCCTAGATGCCAAGATCCATGCGCCACGGTGGTATATTGAAGTGATGTCACAGCGCGGAAACCAATGAGCCAGCCCGATCATCGGCACCGAATGACGAAAGCATGAACATTCGAGTAAAAAGAGAGAGAAAAGTGAATCAATTCGATATGCTGGTGAGAAAGGACTATGTACGCAGAAACGGTTTGTGGTATCATCAACTCGCGAGACTCCTTGCGCTTCCTGCCAAATTGGGCACAACCTTTGATGGAAAGAATCTTTGCCTGGCCTTTGGACGCCAAAATGACAATTATGGTCTTGATGCCGATGAATAGAGAAAAGCCATGAAAGCAATATAATAATTCGAATGATCGAGAGAGTTTGTTCCATTGACGCCATTCCAGTGATGTTGCCTCTGTTCATGCCTGGTTCAACGCCTTGCTGGGTTTTTCAATTGCTGTTGTGAGAGAAACGCCTCGAAATCACTCTGATCGCGGTCGCTCGTCGCCGTATAGCCTCAGACGGTAAAAGCAGGTGTGGTCGGCACCGTAGTTGTTCAAGGCTCTAATGACATAGGTATTTGCCGCAGCATCCATGTCACTCAGCTCTGATACCAACGCGTGAATCTGTGACCCATCACCCATTTTCTGTTCCTCGTAGGTGAAGCCAGCAATCTTGACAAAGTTGTCGGGCAGCGTCTTCTCAGAATGAGTTTCGGGCCATCGGTTCTGAGACCATGCTCCAACCGTCTTACGGAGATCGTAATCCTCATATTGCGCCCATATCTCCATATCCCTAGGACGTGCGCCTGGATCCAGTGTGGCGCCTGGCAGGATGTGCTCCACAACAAGAAACCGCGGCACGATATCTCGACTGATCGAGATGCTGATATTGGCAGTACCAACACCCTGACCATTGCGGTGTGGGCCAGCACAAAAGCAGTCTCCCTCCTCTTCCCAGGGATGAAGAGCAGCCGCGGGAGGCAAGAGTGAATACCCAGGCACATCCCAAAATTGCTTACTCTTATAGGCTGGCTTTGGTGGCTTCCAAATGGGAGAAGTGAGGCCACTGTAAATGATGGCGCCGGAGCCTGTGGAAAAGTAGTTGACTTGGCTACGAAGGTGTGAGAGAGCGGCTGAGCTACCAGACTTGGCAGCAGCTTCGATCTTGAGTGCGTCTGTATACTTTCTTATGGCAGCGTCGACAACCCTGTCGATAGCATCTGCGGACATACCCTGAGGTGGATGGGCTTTCAGCTCCGCGAGACTGCCCTTAAACTCGTTGACCTGACCAACAAGCTCTCGGAGTTTGTCGCTATAACCGGCTTTGATCTCGTTTTGATAGAGCTCTTCGAACTCCTCGCGGGTCACCAATTTGCCACTCTTGTCACTAACGTTATGTTTCGCCAGGAGCGTTTTGAGCTCTTTCTCACTCATGCTCGCAATGCTTTTTTCAAGTGGCCCTCCGAGGGCTTTGACTATGGCGGCATCATTCTGCCGAAGCCACAGATTCCAAGCGCTGTTGAAGTCAGCATCGCTGACGTCCTCCTGAGTCAGTTGATTGCCTCGTGGCAAGTCGTTAAGATATCCAGTGGCTACAAGACGGTTGATGAGAGGAGACCAAGTCTCACGCGAGACACCTTTTAACAGGTCTTTGTCTTTTAGAATTTGCTGCTTAATGGCCTGGTAGTAGTCCTGAGGAATGACCAGCAAACCATTCTTGTCCTTGTTGACCCAAAAGACTTGTCTACCATTTTCATCTGGTCTCACTCCTGACTTCAATGCATCCAAAGACGAGTGTATCCTGGCGATGTCCAGATCGATTGAGTCGAGTCGTTGGGTGACTTCCTTGAGGTCGCTCCGTGCGCTTCCTCCCCAACACGGGAGAGAGAGACTCGGTAACGAAAAGCCTTCTGTGAGAGAAATCGAATCTTGCGGAGGAAGAGATTGATAAACCCGGAAGAGCAACAAACCCAGAAGGAGCATTAACAAAGGCAAGAAATAGCTCTTAATCTGGCTATACGTCCAACCTCCAAATGTTTGAACTCGATTCGCAAATTTAGTTCCCCAAGAAGGTCCAGCTGGAGGAAAATGCGGAGGCGGCAGATGACCAGGATTCGGGCTGGCAGATGAAGCTGTAGCTTTGCCAGTTTTGCTTGTACTTGCGGAAGTTCTTTCTGGGATTGGTGGATAAGTCGGGTTTGCAGGCTTCTTCCAAGGAGGAGACGGTACGACAGGTCCTTCAGTCAGACGAAACCAACTTCTGAAGCGTTCGACGTGGTCTTTCTGCGCATCGGTCAAGTCGTCTCGAGTGACCCACGGTCTTGGCGCAATGTGATCACGCTCAGGAATAGTTCCGAGGCGATCCCGCAGGGCCTTAACACTAGCTGGATCTACCACGGCTCCAGGATCTTTGGTAGTAGGACCTTTGGGAGCAGGATCTTTGGTAGTAGGACCTGTGGGAGGAGGTTTTATGTTTCCAAACAACCCTTTTTGGGGTCTTCGACCGCTAGGCCCTTGAGGACCGGTTGGACTAGGAGGCTTAGGCGGAGGTGGAGGCAGAGGGTCCTTAGTCGTCTCCGAAGCTGGAGGCGGAGGCGGAGGCGGCAGAGGATCTTTAGTAGTATCTGGAGCTGGAGGCGGAGGCGGAGGCGGCAAAGGATTTTTGGTAGTTTTCGGAGGCGGAGGCGGTGGAGGAAGAGGATCCTTAGTCGTCTTTGGAGCTGCAGGCGGGGGCGGAGGCGGCGGTAGAGGATCCTGCTTTGGGGGAGCTGGCGGGGGATTCTTAGAGGACGGCTGACGGCGTGAGGGAGGCGGTCTTATAGAAGGTGATTGTATATTGGCCGAGTTAAACAAGTTGTCTTCGTGAATGAAGCTTCTTGTCGACAAGGGAGCCTGAGTCGGACGACCGCCAGCCATGCCCCATTTCGACGCCAGTGAATTTGCGGGCTCTGATGGGTGGTTTTTACTGTTGTAGGGGGTCTGGTACGGATTCTCCACGCCGGTCGTGTAGAGATTGCGGTTACCAGGTTCATTTCGCAACTTCCAAGGATCGTTTTCTGAGAATGGTTTATGTGACTGGACGGGAGCCCGTTGATTGGTTGGAGGGATGAAAAGGTCATCATCGGACAGCATTTCTGTTTCATCGCTTTGTTGAAATCCCCGGGTTTTCCTGCCCTTTTTGGAGGAGTTGTGAATATTTGCAATAGCGGCATCCAATGGACTTGTATCTTGCTGGGCGAGCTTCTTTTGACCAATTCCGCGGCTCAGGCTGAACATTTCGTTGTAGAGCTCAGTGTTTCGACGATCATTCTCATCCTCACTGATCGGTACTTTGTGAGCTCCTCTTGTTGGGCCAATCAAATTGTTCTCGCCATAGACCTCGTTGCGAGCACCAGGTAGAGATATTCCACCATCTAGATGAGTAATCCTCGCCGATCGCCGCGGCGTGCTTCCAACCATCTTGGCCAATGTATGGACGCAAATGCACCAAACAGCTGTCAATCAAGGTCAGTCACAAGTTTCTGAGAAGTTCCTTCCCCAGTAGTAAGAATGCAAAGAGACTGAGAGCTGACCTGGGAAATGATTGTATTGCCGAATCACTGATTATGATTGGCCCGAATTGAAACACAGAGGCAAGCACTCTGGTACTACTTGAGCGATGTGGTAAAGGGAAAAGAAGGTATCGGTGAAGAAGAAATTGTATGAGTGGTGGTAGCTTGATAGATGAATGATCTGTTGTGCAGGCTTAGGCGGAAACAGGTGGAGATCAATCGAAGAGAAGCAGTCCCATTGTTCGCAACTCCTGCAAGCAGCGACTTGACGAAGAATGGGACAAAGACCGGTGAAAGGCGGCGGTCTCGAATGTCTACCGGACTCGGCGATCTATGTACCGGGCGGCAGACAGGCGGGTGTTGTGTTGCAGAGGCGTTGTGAGCCTCAATGAGGCTGAGGTTTTGAGATTAAACTACAAGCTCTCTGCAGCTGGGCATGTGACATGGATCTTGTGTTGGGCTGGCTAATGGTAAACTTGTCGCAGCTGCAAATGGGTAGTCGCAACAAATGTCAAAGAATTTGGATGGAGCGCGCAGTCCGCCGTGGAGGAGCTTTGAGACACTGTGTCGATTGAGTCTCTTCTGATTTCGTAATTTGCAGCAGCTTCATGTCATTGTTCCCGTACTTCAGGAATGCGCCAGGACTTTGTGCAGTTCAACGCGTCGCGTCGGAAGCAGATACAGTGCAGGATCAATTGATGGTGGGAGAAACAGCGCTAGCATTGTCTTACCTAATGAGACACCTAGCCCAGGCCAACAAATCACGTGACTCTATCCCAGAAACACCGATAGAACAGCTTCGGCAGCGTTCCCTCGACTGACATCCTCAGTCGAATGCATAATGATCCTAATGTTCAACTGTCAGAGTGTTGAATATTGAGCTATTCAAGATGATACGACCGAAATCTCATGGTTGTGGCTACATTTCAGCCAGGAAATTGGCACCTTTGCTGGATCGCCGATGGCAGCAATCCCGATACCTTCGGTGCTGTAAAAAGAAACGAATGGCACTAACTGTATCATTGGCATGGGTGTAAACGTGGGTGTTTCTGTAGATACCTCAAATATGCTTCCTGGTGAGACCTTTGAGAGTTGCAGGTGGAGTGTTATAGATGAGGATATGCAGATATACTCATTGGGGGTCGGCTTGTTGACGATCATATAATAAAGCAGCTACAAAACTGACAAGTATGCATGTGCTAGGTCAACGTACAAGTACACTAGGCATGGTATTGTAAAAGACGGGATCCACATGCGATTCTAAAAGAATCTACGAATACCTACGTGCATGCCTGTATTCAGTATTGCTTCAATTCGGGTGGTCGAATAACAATGCAGAGCAAGCAAACTCTACCTTGAAATGCATACATCGTACCCATGCTGATTACCGACCACCGCGCAACGTACAAGTCGCTGCAAACACGAGGTGAGAAGGGAATCCACGATCTCGTGGTTTTTCGTGGCCTGCAGGATGAAACGTTGTCGCATGCACTGGTACCTACACCGAAGTAGATAATGCCTCACAACATTGCTTCCATGTTGCTTCTCGTAACTCTTTGTCCTTTTTTTTTTTTTTTTTTTTTTCCTGCGCTAATAATCTAGCAGCACTTCGTATCCGAACAAAATGGCCGGACTGCACCGACGATTCTCAACTGTCTATATAGAACATCGAACGGACTTTTTTCTACCCACCCTATATATAGATAGTATAGAATAGCAGGTCCCTTAACTAAACAAGTATTCAGCTGAATTTGCGTTCGGCGTACCGAATTTGCAAATGTTTACCGTAGCTCTTGGCCCAGACCCTGCCGAGAATTGGACAAAATACAGGTTGAGACCTACTACGGACCACTACGAAGTACAGTAGTATATCTCCCGATGTGATAAGATCGTCAACCGAATATGCAGACTACCGGCCTACATACAGCACTGACTTCTGTGCATAATAGCAATAAGTATAATATGTAGCCTCATCACACTATAACAAGCGGTGAGGGTCCGGCAATGGGAGAAACAGACTCTCACCATGCCTATGTTCGAGGCTGGTTCATGTTGATGGCGATTGGTTTTGGCTGGCTCGCGAGTCGCCCAAGCCTGGCGGGCATTCCCTATGCGAGCGGCCGGGCGACCAGACCCCCCTAACGAGACTTGACCCACAGGGGTGAGCGCTGATTCTGGGCTAGTCCAAGGTTACGAAGGCGTGGTGGTGGCGCACCAATGCGCTGCTGGGGAGCTTGGAGCCCCACCACGCTTGATTCGTGAGTGCCAGGAAGTGGGATGCGAACATTAGGACTTGCTTGTTCTCAATGGGAAATCTCATTTAAATGACCAAGGTGACGACTGATCGCCTGTTACAGACAGCTTCTCATTTTCTCCCCCAGCTCTGCGCTGTTTCGCAATTCTTTCCTTCTTTCCCTTTCTCACCTATTCCGAGTGAGACCTTCTACAGACTTTAGACCTCCAAACATTGATACCAATCCGCCAACATGACCGTTGGAACCGTCCTGATCACCGGGTAAGTCACTACCAAAGACACCTTTGAGACCCCAGTTTTGAGGCGGGGTGCTTGCTTGATGTTGCGCGCCCGAGTCTCAACCCCGCCAGTCCATCATGAGCTCTCGAGGCATTGCAGCAGAACTGCTGGTTTCACGCAGACCTACGCTGCGATCAATGTTCTAATACTAACCGATTCCAGTGGCACCGGCTACATTGGCTCCTTCACATCTCTTGCACTCCTGCAAAATGGCTACGAGGTTGTCATTGTAGACAGTCTCTACAACTCGTCCGAGGTCGCCCTCGACCGCATTGAGCTCATTTGCGGCAAGCGACCCAAGTTCCACAAGGCCGACATCACCAACGAGGAGCAGCTCGACAAGGTCTTTGCGGCTCACCCCGAGATTGACAGCGTCATTCACTTCGCTGCCCTCAAGGTAAGTCCTCTACACCAGTTGGCAGGTCGCCGAGAGCTACGCTAACGAGCAGACATTAGGCCGTGGGTGAGTCTGGAGAGATTCCCCTCGAGTACTACCGCGTCAACGTCAGCGGTACCGTCACTCTTCTCCGCTCCATGAAGAAGCACAATGTCACAAACATTGTCTTCTCCTCGTCTGCCACCGTCTACGGTGATGCCACCCGCTTCGAGAACATGATCCCTATTCCCGAGCACTGCCCGATCGGCCCCACCAACACCTACGGCCGCACAAAGAGCTTCGTTGAGAACATCATTGAGGACTTCATCAACGCCGAGAGACAGGTCGCCCAGAAGGCTGGCAAGCCTTTTGAGCAATGGAACGGTGCCAACCTCCGATACTTCAACCCTTGCGGTGCCCACCCCACTGGTATCATGGGAGAGGATCCCCAGGGCGTTCCCTACAACTTGCTGCCTCTGTTGGGCAAGGTTGCCACTGGCGACCGACCCAAGCTCCTCGTCTTTGGCGATGGTAAGAGACATCCTGACTTGCGCACGACATGCGACACTCGCTAACTTTTGCTCTTTCTCAGACTACGCCTCCAAGGATGGAACTGCCATCCGTGACTACATCCACGTCGTCGATCTTGCCCGTGGCCACTTGGTCGCCCTCAACTACCTGCGCGAGAAGAAGCCCGGTCTAAAGGCATGGAACCTCGGCTCGGGACGTGGCAGCACCGTTTTCGAGATGATCAATGCCTTCAGCAAGGTCGTGGGCCGTGACCTGCCATACGAGGTTGTGCCGCGCAGACAGGGCGATGTTCTGGATCTCACTGCCAACCCGACGCGCGCCAACCAGGAGCTCAACTGGAAGACGGAGCTGACCTTGGAGGATGCCTGCAAGGATCTCTGGTACTGGGTGTCGAACAACCCCAAGGGCTACAGACAGGAGCCCCCGCCGGAGTTGTTGTCTGCTGTCAAGGCCAAGACTTCGTAAGTTGGGTATGGCTCTTTGTAATGAAACGTTTGGAAACTTCTTGATGATAGATAGGGCCGGAACAGGTCGAAACCTGCGGAACCCTTTATTAGTATAAAGCATTATAGATCCTGAAAAAAGCAGTTTATTTCCCCCCAACCATGCTGAGCTCGTGTTTCCCTCCGTCCGGCACCTGATAGTGGCATTCGTGTCCTTGAGGCTGAGTAGCAATGATCTTTTGAGCGCCAACGTCAGGGCGATATGAGCTTCAGTGTGCTCGTATAGTGAGCTGCCACCGCATTGTTCGTCTGCGCTCACCTGCACGATCTGGACCCGCTGGTCAACCGCCTGGGCATCTTTAAACAGACCACGAGTGGAGACAGATTTACTTGTTTGACGCTAAAAGGAGCTCCGTAAGGTCCGCAAAATGGGGATAGCCAAACTCCATGGCTAGGTGCCAGTCCTCACAAAAGATAATCACGTCACGATCGGCGAAGTGTCAGATTACTTGAGTGCTGAATACATAATAGAAAGGACTGCAGCAGCAGCAGCACCCCCAAAAGGCCAAGAAGGCCGCGTGTTCAATGCATATTTTGGCTTTACATGACAGCAAGCGTTCCACGATTCCCGTCTATATAGCTTTATACAGTAGGCGAGCCAGCAATGGCGGGGTCTTTTCCTCAGCAGAGTCAAAACTCTGGTGCCTGCGACCTAGCTGCGCTTGAGGAGGGAGGCTGTGCACCGAGGGCGATCGAATCCTGCCTACCAGCAGCCAGCCAGCAACTAAATTGACTGGAGCTTTGCTCGATACAGGGTGTGATCGTTTATGTGAAGGTCGGGTAGCCAACGGGAACCCTTCCAAGCTTCTGCCAGACTTGAGCTTGCTGAGAAACCTTGTGCGCGGCAAGCAGCTTGGGCCCTTTGGCCCTCTAATTTGTTGGCCTGCAAAGCACTGTTGCAACAGAGCCTGTTCGGCCCCCTGCTTTTGGCCAGCTTGCTTTGCCACTGCTCTACTGCTGAGGTCGCCCTGTGCCTTGCCTCTCTTGTTGGACCGACCCGACTCCCATACCTGAGGACACCTCTGACCTGCACCTAGCTACACTAGAGCTCGAGCTCTCCCGCCTTCAGCGATTCGGCAGACTGTCCCGGTGGGTTTTTTTGATGGCTCGAGCTCGAAGCTCCTGTCTCATGGCACGCTGACATGCCAATTCCTCGTTTCATGTTTTAGAGATACCAGCTCGTGGATTCTTTCTTTTATTTCGTCTCATCTCCTCAGATCTGTACGATCCCGTAATTCAAGAAAGCCAAGATATTTGTTCCGGGAAATTTTCCATGTCCTTGGCAACGTCCAGCTTCGTAGTATCGATTCGGACGACCTTCTCGCCTCTCGCTGTCAAAGTCATTCGTTGTATTGGTCCTTCATTGAGACGACCCCAACGGGACAAGGACACCAGCACCCTTGTGGCCCCCCACGAACGCACTATCAACGGGTAGCCACAGGCCAAGGTTGATTTACATGAGGCTGTGAAGCAACCCATTCTGTCCATTCACTTTCGGTCCATTTATTACCTGATGTACATCTCTAATTTAATCCCCCGTGGAGGTTGACATCTTTTTACTCTCTTTTCCCTTGTTCCTTGTCATGTCAAGGATGGCCATTGGTGATCACTGAACCAGGCCTCTCATCTCTTGAATGGGCTGCATTAACATTCAGACGATCTTCATCAACTCAAATGCGACGCACATCTCTTTGAATGAGCATACCCTGCGCCATCTCGGAGTCGGAGATACGCAGTCTGATAGTTCTCGCAGTAATTGCGGGTGCTTGCTGTAATAGGAGAAACCGTGGCTCCACGCACTCATGATGCCTGGATTGATTGAGGGCTCGAACATGGAGCACATGTCGCTGCAGGACCGGCGGCAACGCCGACTGGAGCATCTCGGTACGGAATGGGGCCTGGACATGTCGCCATTGCCGTCGC
Organism: Neopestalotiopsis sp. 37M; assembly: GCA_011058875.1. Classification (NCBI taxonomy): domain Eukaryota; kingdom Fungi; phylum Ascomycota; class Sordariomycetes; order Amphisphaeriales; family Sporocadaceae; genus Neopestalotiopsis; species Neopestalotiopsis sp. 37M. The sequence continues at coordinate 1,428,603 of SWKT01000001.1, read as the reverse complement.
CTCCGGTACGGCCGGGTCACCCTCAGTCAGTAGCAACACAAAACGACTACGCTTATGCCGAGGACTTGCTCAAGCATCAACGGTCGGCGGAACAGGCACAGCAGACCAAGGGCGGCTTATCACGAGCTTTTACGACCAAGAAGAAGACCTGGGAGTACAAGGAAATCTATGGCGCCCTCGTCAACCATGTCACAAATCGCGGCCCACCAGGCGTGGCAGAAGCACTCGTCAACATGCTCAGCCAAGTGGGTGGCAACGTGAATCTAGCACAGAAAACTACCCGACCAAGCTTATTATCGCGGCGGAAAAGTCTGGACCTTGCTGAGCGCAGTCAAGTCCTGCAAAAGGCAGTAGGAAACCGACACAAGGAAATGGTTGAGGTCTTATTGCCATTTGCTGATGCCCTCAGCTTGGATACGGCGCTCCCAATTGCGATGCGGAACCAGGATTACGAAATCGTTGAGATGTTGGTCCAATACGGAGCAAATGCTGCCCACACAGCCGATGGGCAGGACGCTTTTCGGACTGCATGCGGCACTGGAAACCAGGCGGAAATGGTTGCCATCATATTATCATCTGACGGGCGACCAGACGAAACGTGGATCTCCCAGTCCATGGTTGAAGCCGCTCGAGCTGGATGTTTGGATACTGTTTTAGCCTTGAGCCAGTCGACAGCCGATGCTAATTATGATGCGGCAGCTGCTCTGAAAGCTGCAGTATCTCTTGGACGACGAGATATTGCTTTAGCTTTGATACTCGGCTGCAGACCTCCTGGACAGATTGGATTGAATGAGGCATTCGACCAGCTCATGGCTCACCAAAATATCACCCCAAACGAGAAACTCGCTATGGCCGAGGTCTTGCTTTGTGCTGGTGCTGGAGGTGATCCGGTTGCACAGGCTTTAATCCAGGCGAGCGCCACCGATTTCATCGAAATGGTGCATATGCTTGTCTCGTACGGCGCATCAATCGATTACCAAGATGCTCGGGCCTTGCGTAAAGCAGTATCTGCCGGCAGAGCCGACCTTGTCGATATAATGCTGAGCGGAGACGCACAGCTGAGCCCGATGCATGCGTCTGAAGCTGTTAATCTCATGCCGAAAAAGATCAGGTTCGAAGACAGATCTACGCTTCTAAGACTGTTATTACGGAAAGGCGCGGCGGGTCTGCCACTGGACGATGCTTTGATAAACGTGACTGAATTAGGCGATGTCGAAGCTGCAAAATTACTCCTAATGCCCATGTTCCCTGGCGGCAAAATCATTGGCAACAAAGATCTGAAAAGGGGCCCTCGCAGCATGGTGTTTGAGGGACATTCCGTCGCTTCCACGGATCACAAGGGGGGTTTAGCTCTACAGCTCGCCGTCAAGAACCGCTTCATTCCAATTGCGAAGCTTATTCTCTCAGCTGAGAAGAGGCCGTCAAACGAAGCCATGGCGGAAGTGTTCCCCAGTGTACGAAACCTACCGCGACTCGAACGATACCAAATGACTGAAGCATTTCTTGCTGCTGGACTGTCGGGGCCATGTGTGCATTCGGCCCTCCAGAATGCCATTGACGAAACACCACCCCATCGTGACGAGAGGCTCATTGCGCTGCTACTACGCTCAAACGCGGACGTCAATTTCAACGAAGGTGCTGGTATCACAGCTGCCATTGCACAAAAAGATGTCAGTCTTCTGCACAGGTTACTGAAGAGCAATCCGACCCACCAGATCGCGGCAAAGGCAGTCCCCAGAGCCATGGAAGTACAAGATCCGGTCAAAAGGAGTCAAATGGTCAGCATGCTCATTGATGCCGGAGCATCGCAAGGTGGACCAGAAGTCTCAACAGCGCTATCAACTTTGCTTCAATCGACGTCTGTGGACAAGGAGCTTGCAGTGACATTATTGCAGCGAGGTCGGGCAGATATCAACGCCAATAGCGGCAGCGCACTTGTGTATGCCGTCCAAAGCACAGATCCGGAATTGCTTCGAATGGTGCTTGATCTTGGGCAACCGACACAGGAAACACTGCAAATTGCGATGGTCGCCCTAGGCAAAACCGCCTCGGGCCCGGCAAAGGCCGAAAAACTCGACCTGTTGCTGAAGAGAGTGTCATCAAAGGATACTCTGAGCCAATTACTCATAGATGAAGTGCAGAGTGTTCTCAGAACACCACCTTCTCAGAGAACCCTGTCCGTGCTGAAGACGCTGCTGGCAAATGGTGCTGATGTCAATGCGAAAGATGGAGAAGCATTGCATAGAGCAGTCGGCGCAGCAAATGGTCCCATGGTTGACCTCCTCTTCTCAGGACGACCTAGTCCGCGTTCCCTTGCCTGGACTATGCCTCACGTGCTGCGGATCACAGATGCCATGGACCGGATAGCCTTTGCACAGAAGATCATTCAGGGAGGTATTGCGCCAACTGAAGTCAATAGAGCGCTGATGTTTGCCGTTCAAACATACCCTGATGACATCCCTCTAATCAACCTTCTACTGTCCCATGCGGATACCAAGAACGGTGATGCTTTAATCGAAGCTGTCAAGATGGAGAAGCATGATATCCTGGATCTTATCCTCACCAAGAAGAAGAGAAGCTTTTCGGTCGATGTACTCAACAAGGCATTTACGCATGCCACAAAGGCCAGAAACCAGAGAGCGCGCAGCATGTCCGCGAGCACTTTGTTACAGGCCGGTGCTTCTGGCGAGGTGGTCTCTGACGCATTATTGGCTGCGGCAACTGATGGCGACCTCGAGTTTGGCACCATTCTTGTTCGTAATGGTGGAAGTGTTGAACACAAAGATGGACAAGCCATAATCGAAGCCTGTCGCTCAGGTGCAGCTGATGTACTAGGCATGCTTCTGTCGGGTGAGGTGAACGTTAGTCAACAGACCTTACAAAAGGGCTTCCAAGCTGCCACAGAGATATCAGATCTCACAGTCAGAGCTGCCATCTTGAAACTCCTATTACAACATGGAGTGACTGGCGATATTGTCGACATGCAGCTGGTGTCAGCAGAAAGATTCGGCGACAAAGGTACGAGCTTGGTCCGACTTCTTCTCGTGTATGGAGCAAGCCCCGACTACAATGAAGGTGAAGCCATCGTCAAGGCCACGAAAAGCGCTTTCCTGGACAACTTGAAGATGCTACTATGTATCGAGGAGGTGGGTGGAAAGCAAAAGAAGCCTTCGTCGCATACCCTACTTCGCGCAATGGATGCATGCTGGGGTCTCAGCAGGGACACGCGCTTCACTGTGCTCGAATGGATATTTCAGGCGGGGAAGCCGGTTCCCAATGCTGTCCATCTAGCGCTGACCAGAGCAGTTAATGAAGAGGACCCTGAGGAGAGGATCATTCAATTATTGGTCGCCAACAGAGCTTCACCGACCGCCAATGGTTGTCAGACGCTGATTGATGCCACAAGGACGTTGCCAGCGGCTCAATTTTCCCAATTATTGGAATCAAAGATCACACCCGAAGAGGCTTCACTTGCTTTTGGCAAGGCATTCGTGCCTGCTCATGCTCAATCGTGGTTATCCGACAGGGGCCTTGAGATTGCTCGCTGTCTATTGCGAAAAGGCGCATCCGGAGATGCAGTGGGATCTGCACTCGTCGCGGTTCTCGGTGCACATGCGGAAAGTCCGGGAGATATCGCCGACAAATTCGTGGAGCTACTGCTCAAGTACGACGCGGATATCAATTACAACCATGGCGAAGGTCTACGTAACGTGGCCTCGCAAGGAAACCCGATCCTTTTGAGAAGGCTACTGCAAGAGAAGCCAAATTCTGAGTCGCTGACTCTTGCGTTTCCTCATGTCTTCGATGCTCGTGCTGGAGAAGACGAAGTGCAAGAGCTGGTACAACTATTCGTCGAGTACCACGATGACGGCAGTCAGATTGACACCATGTTTGCCTATCCTGACTCTGAGCCGGTAATGATCCGAGCCTTGTCACAATTTCCCCGGTCGACAAAGTTGCTGCAGGCTTTACTTGATATTGGATACTACCACGATCAAATGACTATGGCCAGAGTCTTGGCTGAGGTAGAGGAGGACGAGCAGGTCAATCTGATCACATGGGCGCTACTCCAGCCACAAAAGAAGATCAGCACTGGTGTTATCGACATGCTAATTGACCGAGGAGCAAAGGTCAACTATGAGACACGACTGAGCCGAACCAGTCCATTGATGCTAGCAATCCAGACGCGACGATCAGACCTGGTCAGGTCGCTCCTGCTTGCTGGCGCAGAGGTCGATGTTTGTGATGCCCTAGGAAGATCGCCGCTATCGATGGCTTCGGCGATTGGTGGAGACCTTGCCATCTCCATGATGTCCAATCTTCTTGCAGCCGGTGCCTCCAGAAACGACGGCTCACTACATAATGCTGCGAGGGAGCTCAACTTGCAGGCGATGCAAATTTTGATGGAGTATAAGCACGATCCTGACTTTCCAAGTCCAAGCCCAGAGCACAATGGTCGTAGTGCATTGGGCGAGTTGTGCCTCCGTGCTGCTGACTCGGGAGAGATTACAGCCATGCGCGAGAAGGCCATGGAGAAGTGCATAAACCTCCTTCTTCAAGAGTCTGACATCACCATACAATCTGAAGGAAAATCAGTGCTTCTTCTGGCCCTAGAATCGAAAGATCCGTTGACGACAACCAAGGTTCTTCTACGCGCAGACATGTGGAAATTCCTCAACAAGCCGTTTAATCAGTACACTGACGGCCAGTACACGTACTCACCCACACAGTACGTCGCACGTGTGCTGCCTCAGAATGACACCACACCTGAGCTGCTGAAGCTGTTGAAGGCGAACCGAGGAACTGATGTCTACTACGCCAACTCTGGTGAGCAGCCAGAAGACGCCGTCGGTATGCCGTCATTCCTTCAAGATCAAGAGGTAGAACGAAAGGCCCGGCTCCAACGTCAGCGTCGTGAAGATGAAGAGCATCTCCTGGCCATCAATCGGTCCAAGGAACTCGCAGCTGTGCAAGCTCAGATTTGGGCCAATCAAGCTGAGCTCGAAGATGCACGAAAGAAGCGGTCGCACCAATCGGAACTATCTGCCATACAAGACAGGGCACGGCTGGAAGACGAAGTGTTCGCACAGGCCCTGGCTCAACAAAGAGCGAAACAGAGCGCCGAAGTTTCGCACCAGAAAGCATTGACTGACCTGTCGCGCCGCCGAGTACAGGAGCTTGGAGATGCAGAGTTGGCCCACGAGACCCAAAAGCAGCAGAGACGTTTGGAATGGGAGAGAGATCTGGGCAACGAAAGGGTCGGCAATGCCAACCAGCTAAGCAGCATCAGACTGCGAGAACGAGAGGAGACTGAGAGGATGGACTCTGCCGCCGATGCACGGTTCCGCCAGAGAATCCACGAGCAGAAGAAGCTGGTCGATAGTCAGAGCCACCTCGCTGCAAATCTAGGAAATTCTGGTATGGGCCCAAACGCCAGAAGACAGATCACGCAGGGGTTCGTTGAGAGGGAGCTGTGAAAAGACCACAACACGCGACCTTCAATGCATGTATAAATGGCGATGGTACCGACTTTAGCAAGTGGTGGGTAGATAAAGATTGAGTATTGAACGGCGCAGGGATCGAAGCAGGATACCACTTTTTAGGATATGATGTTCAAATGAGGCGCAAATGGATGATGATGATCAAATGGTAGCAGCGGGAGTAGTGGGGACTGACATGATGTTGCCTTTTGGGTATTTTATTTATATACAAGATAAAGTATAACCATTTGGAGTGACACAAGGAGTTGGCAATATACTTGTCAATATGCAAATCAAGTGTTATACCAAGAATAAATAGACATGCAGCACGCTCTTGCATATCATTCCACATTAGCTCCAGGTACCGTGCATCGTAGTACATACACAAGTCTGGGATTTACCGTATTTCCTGCAGATTGATGGACCATGGACTTGCATTGCAGTGAGCGCCAGCACAGGCCCCTCTCGTTCAATTGACCAATGAGAAGCCGGTACATGACACCAATTAGTTGAGTTTACCATATGTCCCAGCTGACCATGATGTTAGTTTTTGAAATGGATTAAGAGGCGTCCCCTTGTCTCAATTCTCGTAAAAGAAATCCCAGGATTTCCCAGGACGAACGATTCAAGATCGGCCACGAATGAGCCTAATAGCGCACATGCCTCCTATTGACTCCAGGGAAGGGATTGAGGCGGTGTCAGCTCCATCTGAAAAGGGCTGAAGTCCTGCCTATTGGTCTACCCCGCCGGTTAGGCGGCATCAATTGGTGGAGGCTCTTTTCTTGACCGACAATCAGACACAGCTGGACAATCAAGCGTCTGGCGTCAGCTCGGCAGTCAAATGCTGGAAGATTCCCCGTTTTTTTTTCTCTTCTATTACTTCGCAACAACTGTCAAGACACGCAAGTTCTAGTTCAGGGCGACTGTTCGACTGCTCATTCATTTGAGACAGGACAAAAGAGAAAGGTGCAAGTGTGAGAAAAAGGTTTAAAAAGTTCAAATAATAGGAAGAAGCTATTCGCCTGCTGCAGCTTGGCGTTAGAACCCCCTTTTGGACCAAAACTCTCAAGGGATATTCCTTGACCAGTCTCTACTCCCACACCCTCAGAAGCTTTTGTAGCTTGATACCTACAATGGCGGCCCTTTTCGAGAAGCTCAACCCATTTGGGTCCAGCACTCACGAAAGCAGTCTGGATGACGTTGGCGGATCAATCGACGACTATACCATTGCTGGTGGAGGACATGGCGCGCGGTCGACGGCCCTCACCAGGCATGAGCTGCGTGTGAGCCACGCCCTCAAGTCGTTCCTGGTCGATCGGGGCGTCGTGGCCGAGGCCGAAGCCGGCCTAGACGTCGACGGTCCGGGTCCCGTGTTGGATGCCCTCCTGGACCTGCCGCACATCAACGTGCCCGCCGAGGTGACGGACAGGTCGTACCCGCTCGCCGAGTACTTCATCAGCTCCAGCCACAACACTTACCTGCTCGCCCACCAGCTGACGGGAAAGTCGTCGGCCGAGGCGTACAGGACGGCGCTCAACACGGGCGCCCGCTGCGTCGAGATTGACGCCTGGGACGACGAGGACGACAAGGAGGAGCCCAAGGTCACGCACGGCTTCACCCTCGTGTCGCACATCCCGTTCCGCTCCGTCTGCGAGACCATTCGCGACGTTGTCGACAAGGAGGCTGCCGACTCCAAGGATCAGCAGGGCTACCGCGCCGCCCCCATCATGCTGTCGCTCGAGAACCACTGCAGCCAGCACGGCCAGGAGAGACTGGTCGCCATCATGAAGGAGGTCTGGGGCGACCGGCTGCTCAGCAAGGCCGTGCGGGAAAAGGGCCACGAGGAGCAGGAGGTGGGCGACGCCCAGGTCCGCCTCGACGAGCTCGGGTCCAAGATTGTGCTCATTGTCGAGTACCACTTCACCGACGAGAAGGACACGTCGTCGTCGGACTCGTCGAGCGACGAGGAGGAGGACGAGGCCGAGAGAAAGGCCCGCCACGACTACAAGGAGCAGCGCAAGGCCGCCCCCAAGTCGGGCATCATCCCCGAGCTGGCCGAGCTCGGCGTCTACGCCCAGTCGGTCAAGCCCGTCGACAACTCGTGGTTCGACGAGCCGCAGATGAAGAATGGTCCCCACGACCATCTCATCAATGTCTCCGAGGTTCAGCTTGCATCGCACATGCCTGCTAATAATGAAAAGATTGCTATCCACAACTCGAAGCACTTGATGCGAGTCTTTCCCAAGGGTATGTGTTTGCAAAAGTTGTTTGCAGTCATCTCTTCTCATGTTCTTGTTCTTACCACAAAACAGGAACACGTATTTCTTCCACCAACTTGAAGCCCGCCACTTTCTGGGCTATTGGTGCCCAGATTTGTGCCTTGAACTGGCAGACATTCGGGACCAGTCTGCAGCTCAACGAGGCCCTCTTCAGCGGCTCCGACGGCTACGTCCTCAAGCCCGCGGCCCTGCGCGCGGGTGGCAACGGCCGGCTCAACACGGGCCGCAAGATCAAGCTCCGCCTCGAGGTCGCGGGCGCCACCGACGTCCCCTTACTCGACGGCCGGACCGCGGGCGACATCAAGCCGTACCTGACCTGCACCCTCTTCCACCCCGACGACATGGGCGAGGAGCTGGCCAAGCGCCGGACCAAGCACTACCGCCAGCACACGCTGACGGGCATGCTGCACCGGGGCGGCAACCCGCCGGCCGACGAGCCCCTGTGGGACGAGACGCTCGAGTGGGAGTACGAGGAGAACGAGCTCGTCTTTCTGCGCATGCTGGTCAAGAGCGACGAGTCCTTTGCCATCAACCCCATCTTTGCCGTCTCGGCCGTCCGCCTCGCCTACGTCGCCCGCGACGAGTGGCGCTTCGTGCGCATGCTCGACCCCCACGGCAAGGAGACAAAGTGTACGGTCCTGCTCAAGTTTAGCTTTGAGGAGATTAACCGGGACACGGCTCTGGGAGAGACGCAGTTTTAGATAATGAGCGTGCACTTGATATACCTTTTTTTTTTTTTCTCTATACTCGGTCAACGGATTTGGATCTGGTCGGGATGAAATAATAATCAGATACTCGAGAACACGAGGCTTCCGCGGACAAAGTGTAAATATATTCCACCACGCGGTAGATGCAATCGTTCAATTATAAACAAAGTGACAAAACTTTCGCTCGCTCTCAATACACACGGTCAATGAACTCACATCATCTTCACTCCTTCCGAAAAACAGTATCTTCCAACTCCTTCCCGGCAGCCGTCGTGACCGCGTCAGCACCCACCATGACAAACGCGACGCGGCAGTCCCGATCGCTCCGGTTCCTCCAGCAGTGATTCGCCCCGCCCTGGATCAAAAAGTCCCCCTGCCGCAGCGTCGTTTCTCGTTTCTCGCCGCCACCGCCGTCATCGAGCTCCAGCACAATCTCCCCCGCCACCACGACGCCATAGTCGCGCGTCGCGGTGCGGTGCGCCGCCGGCGCCGAGAACCCGGGCGGGTACGTGACCACGGAGAAGAGCACGCCCGCGGGGGGACAGCGCGGTAGCGGAGAAGAGCCGCCTGCGAGGAGGTCTGGCTCTGGGGACTGCTGCTGGTTGTTTGAAGCTGGCACCGCGGCCTGCGCGTCCAGCACGGCAAATGAGGGCGCGGCGGGGCCAAAGGGGTGGGCGGGCTGGACGGTGGTGTCCGACGTGAAGATGGAGGTTCCGTCTTGGGTGTGGCCTGTAACAACTACGCGGAGGTCTGTTGAGGATGACATGTTCTGCGGATGCTTTATGTATTTCCTGAACTCGAGATTCAAACTTAATCTTGACGATGGTGAAACGTGGGATATAGCCTGAGCTTTGTGAAAGTGAAGAGATGATTCGCTGGATAGTAGTTTATATCAAGTCAAATGTAATGTTACAAGTATCCTATTTGACTGCGTCTCGATAGTCCACGCTTTATATATTACCCCATTATATCTGTGCCATGTCATGTAGGATGATACTACCTGAAATCATGTAAGCGTATAATCACACTGGACGGAACCAAATTGGTTCCGACGTATGACTCTGATCCTCATTAGGCACTTGAATCCCTGCTCTCACACATAGTATGCCGACTTTAACTACGCTGGGCGCCTACGGCTTACAAGGCTGGCTCAAACTATACTGCTTCCGGGACAGTTGGTGATCCTTCGAATCCCTTAGGCTGGGAAAAGCGGTTGAAAGCGTCCTCCACAATGCTGACAGTTTCCCCACCTGTGATCAAGAACGGACGGAGCCTCGCGTCTTGCAAGTCCCGACATCTTGGATAAGCATAGGCCGAAAGCCGTGTTAGAGATGAACGGAGGGATGTGGGATGTGGGATATGAGATCGGCGTGGGTAGCAATAGCAATGGGGATTCTCATCTTTATGGTAATTCAATATTGATAGTCGAGGGTTTCTAAGTCTACCTATATATCTAAACCTCCATTCGCTCTTCTTGTTCTAATCCATCTATGAAACAAGCCTTTATGATTGCTCTCCAACTCCATGTCCACTACCTTTATGGTTTTCATCAAAGAAATAATACAAAGTCACTAATCAATGTAGAAAAGAGGATCCCCACGTCTAATACTTGGCCTCAGAGATTCTCACAAAGCACTTGGCGGGCTTGGTAGTGAGACTGTCGACAGCCTCAAAGGTGTTGAGCTCCTCGGGCAGGGGGCCCAGCTCCAAGTTCCAAAACAGCAGCGTCATGAGGATGCGGAGCTCCAGGTAGGCGAGGCGGCGCCCAAAGCAGCCGCGCACGCCGTTGCTAAAGGTCAAAAAGGGCCCGGCCTGCGAGTCGAACGCCGCCGTGTTGTTGTCACTGCTGCCCTTGTCGACCTCGTTGTTGTCGTCCTCCTCCTGCTTGAGCCACCGCTCTGGCACAAAGGCCTCGGGGTCCAGATCGTCCCAGTCGCCGCGCTTCTCCGTGTGGGCCCGCGAGCTGTCGCTGCGCAACGACTCATCGACGGCAAAGGACGGCTTCGCGACGCTGGCGCCCATGGTCGGCATAAAGACCTGCGTACCCCTGGGTACCCGGTGGCCCAGCAGCATCGTGTCGATCTGGGCCTGGCGGAAGACGCCGAGCACGGGGCCCGTGAGCCGCAAAATCTCCTCCATGACGGCCTCGAGGTACGGGACCTGGGTTCTGGTGATCTCGGCGACGGTGGGCGAGCGCTGGGCCGCGGCGGCCTCGGCGTACGTGGCGCGCAGGGCCGCGCGCAGCTTGGACTGGATCTCCCCGTGTATGGCCATGTGCTTGAGCCCCCACTGGAACGACGTGGCCGTGGTCTCGTGTCCCGCGCCAATGTAGCCGTAGAGCTCGTCCTTCATGTAGGGGGAGTCAAAGACGGGTGCGCGGCCGGCCTTCTTCGCCGCGTTGATCTCGCGCTTCACCATGTGGTCCAGCGCCGACTTGACGTCCCCGTCGCCGGCCTCGGCGCGCTTGATGGCCAGGCCGATCTGCTTCTCGAGCATGCGCGCCTTGGTGGCGTACGCCTCGCGCATGTGCGGCTTGCGGTTGTTGAGCTTGTGGAAGAGGCCCGGCAGCGGCGCGCTCACCGACTGGCCCACGGCGTCCTGCTGGACTTGGTGCGAGCGGAGATCTTCGTTTGGCAGGTGGTCGGGAAATCGTACGGGGGCGTCCCTGCTGTCTGGCACCTGATCCTCCAGGTCGGCCTTGCGCACAATATCGTGGTAGAGCTCCGTCATGCTCTGCGAGTCGCCCTCGCCGAGCGCGACGATCTTGATGATGTCAAACGTCATGACGTGAATATCCTCGTCTGCCCGAAACGGTCGCCCCTTGGCCTTTGCCGCCTTGAGCTTCCACAGATCGATAAACTTGAGCGTATTGCGGTGGATCTCTGGAGCAGAAACCTATGACCAGATGAGCTTCCATTCCGTTATAAAGTACATGAAAAGTCCCCTGTGATTACATACAGTGTGCAAGAAATTAGGAGTCATGAGATCCTTGACCAGCTCCCTGTTAGCCTTGAACTGAGGACTCGAAGTCTTCATGCCAATGTGATGATTGGGAATTACACCACCGAGGGCTTCAAGGTTACGACCGCCGCGATCGAACTCCTTGCCCCTGCGGAGCAGAATATCCTGAGCCTCACGAAAGTCGGACAGGATCAAGATGGGCTTGGCCAGCGGTGCCATGAAGACCTGCACGAGCGGGCTGTTGTGCCTCCAGGGCTGCTCCCCCAGCCAGGCCCGCGGTCTGCCTCCCTTCTTTTGCAGTTCCCTGACCTCGACCAGGTCGCCGAGGATGGACTTGACGGCGGCCTTGTTGTAGGGAATGCCCGGCAGAGGCTTGGGCAGTGCCCACTGATAGCCTAGGTATAGCAGCGAGAGCAGACCAACGACTATCGCGCTCACTGCCAGAGGCAGCTGCGCCAGTGATGACACAGTAGCCGTCTCGGAAGACATGGCTTCTTGAGGATGTCGGTTGCCCCCAAATTAAATCCGTGTTTATCAAGTGTTTCGAGTCGTTAATGTAACTGCAGGCTTCTTGACAGTATCGTCACTGACAAGGCGTCATTAAAGACACGAATAGAGAGAAATTGACAGTGTTCCTACTGCCTCTTGGGGAGGAGGGCGCGACATATTTCGTCCCATATATGCAAGTAACAAAATTTCGCCCAAGGGCTCAGCTGGCCAACCTGGGCGCAAACCCCTGGTCCTGGGGGATCGGATGCCAGCATGCAAGATAGGCAGCGTGGAGTCTCAATTTTGGATCCGCCCAACGGCCGGGCCGCGGGATACGGCAAGGCAAGGATGCAGAGGTGCATCGTGAGTCCGGCGTCTTTTGAAGGGGTCGACCCTGGATTTTAGGAAAGCATGGACATCCCTTCTAGTGAGGCTTAGTCCAACTTTTTCAAAGGTAAAAGGGAAAAAAGGTTCAAGAGTCTGACACCTGCCAGTATGAGACGCGCCTGTCCCCTAATTATTCCGCCATCAGAATAGCCAGAGTGTCCTGCCTTTATGCAGGCGCTCCAGGAAAGACCATGGTCGAGATAAAGCTGGCGATGGATTTACCATTTCTAGTTAGTAGCTTGCCTGGCTGTTCTTGGACATGGATGATCATCATACAAAACCGAATTGCCCGAAGCGCCCAAATAAGACTCTCGTCTCCACCAGTACGCATATATTGACAAACCCATCTCCGTGTTTTCCAATTGGCTGTATTCTTGATATTTTGACATCTTGGGATTATTGACCTTCTGGGACTGTGAGGCGCCTGGCTGAGACGGAGCCAACCAGCACGTTGAATAACACTATTTACGCCAAAATGTGGTGTTACAGGTGATTATATACTCGACCCGGTTTCGCATTGATAATAGATTAACCATTATGAATACCTAGGCAGTGACTTGCCCATGTGCCACGGCTATACTGCTGAAGGAGGTAGAGAGCTCAAAATGGGATACCGCATCGGTGAAACATATACCTCTTTCGGCACAACTGCCGCTGCCAAAGTCCTGTTTTATCCTCTCTATAGAGACGTGGTCCTGGCAATGCGAGAAAACTCCTTCTATTAGCCGCAGTGTAAAACTGCTCTCTTTTTACCCCGTTGACCATGACTCTCGATGGCGCTTTGCCCCAGCTTGTGACGTATACATGCTTCAGTCGTGGACCTGCTCTGGCTGCGTTGAAGAGTTCAGATCGCCAGACACTGCCCTTGCCTTTTTCTGGGTTCTGGTCATACCACTATCAGTAGAACTGCTCTCATGAGCAGATGAGTGAATCTGATCAGCCTTCCGCTTGGGTGAGCTAGTCTTCCTCGAGCCTTGTCCGCTCACATTTTCAAGGCAGCCAGCCTCGTCATTCGAGTGCTCAGTGTTTCCGTTCACGGCAGCTTCCTTAACTTCTCGGCAGCTGGAACCGCTTGCCATAGGCTGTCCGTCCTCCCCGTTGCTGTCTGGTAGTTTGACCTCTGAATCCAAGCCAACCTCAGCTTCTGCGACATTCGGCGATGCGCATCGGTCACGTGGCGGACTCTGCTCATCAGAAGCACCGTCCAAGCTGACACGCTGTGCAATGGGGTGTTTGCTCTCTGAGGCGTATGATGCGGATTTATGTTCCGACTGTCCAGGTACTTTACGTGTGGCCGGATGATGAGCCCATCCTGGTGAGATTGGTCTTGACGGTGCTGGTGTTCCATCGCTGGTGACGGGCGAACTATTTCCAGAGTCAAGCTGGGCGACTGAAGCTTCGACGAGCAACTAATTCGACTGAAGCTCGCGCTGGATCTTGCCGACCTCATTAAGGAAGCTCTTGGCATTTGCAGGGTTCATCTGTGCAAGACATTATTAGTGATTGGTTCAGGGAGCGACTTGCATAGGTCTTGAACATACCTTGAGTTGTACACTGACAGCCTCACCAGCGCCCTCAATGGCGGTGAACAGAACGCAAACAGTCTTATTCATAGGTTTCTCCTGGAATGTCATAGCAGGTATGAGGGTCGTGTTCAAGATGACCTTGTGCGTCGAGTCCTGGCGCATGATGAGTCGGACAGACTTGACGTCTCCATCCTCTAGACTGGAGGCGTCAAAGGTACCAGGAATGGGCAATCCGTTGTCGTCCGTGTCGATACATTGTATGGGGACATTGATCTTGAGATTGCCAGCACCACGCTCCTTCCAGGCCGTGGCGCCCTTGTCCAGGTGAAAGATCTTTGCGCGAAGCTGGAGGATAGTAGCCTCGCCAGCCTCACCGTTATCCACGGTCACTTTGCAGCAGGTCAGCTTACAGGACACAAGAAGCCAAGCGTAAGATATTAGACTTACCTCGTTGGAGCTTTGTCTTCTTGGTGTCGCCCTCACCATCTTTCTCATCCTTGTCCTGCTTGTCGGCATCGCCTTGGGCGCTGGCAGCCTCATCCGCTTCATCCTCTCCCTCCGATTCGGGGTCACTATCGGGTGCTCCAAATGCCTTTACGGGTTTGCTGCTCTTGAGAGATCCGCCGGGTTGGGCAAACGAGGTCAACTTGCTGCTGCCAAAGGTACTGCTAAATCCACCACCAAAAGCACTTCCTCCAAAAGGCTTCGAGGCTCCGCCAAGTTGTCCAAAAGGCGACGAACCATTGGCTGCGCTTCCAGAACCAAAGACCGAGGGTGTGTTCGACTTGGATGATGCCGAGGCGCCAAACGGCGAAGGCGATGCCGAAGCACTGGCAAACGAAGTGAGGGGCTTGGCACCGGCGTTCATGAAGGGAGATGCGGCTGCTGCGAATCCTGAAAGCCCGGAGCTCTTGAAGGCAGACTCGGAGGTAGTGGCGGGCTTATCGGCAGGTGCCTTCGTCTCGTCTGGTGTGTTTCCACTGGGCGTGGTAGCGTTGGGCTCGGCCGAGTCCTGCGCGCAAGTTAGTAAATTGGCCATGAACAGGTGGCATGCCGTGGCTCGGCTGCGAGAGGAGCTGGAGCTGGAGGCTGGGGGAAAATAGCTCTTCGTACCTTTGTCTCGGCGGCGTCAGTCTTGGTCTCGCTGGAGATATCTCGGTGTCGTTTCTTCTCAGGCTCTAGGCGGTCTGTTCTGCTCAAGGCTGCGGAGCCGTTCGCGCCTATGGGTGAGACATCTCCATTTGGATCCTTGGCGGCATCCTTGTTGGGTTCTACCTCGTCGTGCGCACGCTTCTTCTTGGGAGACGAGAGCTGTTCCTTGAGCTTGTCATTCTGACTGTCGGGAACGGGCAACTGTGGTAGCGTCTTGTCGCCATCGCCCGAGAGGGTTGAGCTAGCTTGCGAGGCAGACATGGCAGCTGCGGCGTTGGGCTCTGAAATTCTGGTGTTGTCAAACTCTTTGCGAGTGGTAGCGGTGTCGGGGTCTTCAGCTGAAGAAGGCTTGGGGCGGTCAGCCGGTGAAGCACTTCTCGCAATATCGGGCGTCGATGCTTTGTCTGTCATTTGGGCGTCGTTTGGAGCGGCGGGTTTGTCGTTGTGCGCGCAAAGAGTGCAGCGGCGTCTTCTTTCTTAACTAGGTGCGTGTCGATTGTTGTTCGGCTGGCTGAATGGGTACGGTAGTGAATTGCTGTTCACGGCCTAGGACAAGAAAGGCGGCGGCAACGTATGTATGGACGCTGCAGGCAGGCAGGGCAATTTGAGTGAACGGTAACCCGGCAGGTGGTTTTTTGCACAGGTTAGGACGAGGCCCAATTGGGGGTTTTCTTGCGCGGATGCGATTATCCTCTCGTCTTGTTCGCACTGGTTGACCGGGAACCTCTGCGAAATTGAGTACAGAAGAAGGTGGGGTAGCTCTTTTTTTGGTTTTGGGGGAGGAAGAACAATGGATGACGATGCACGCTTTTGGCGCAAAAGGTCTAAGTCAAGTACGGTTCTGTACCTATCCTTATCTTAAGTGCAGTCGCTCTGTGCTCTTTGAATTTTATGTCTCTGCTGAGAATATCGCCGAGACAGGAGTGTTTGGGTCGAGGACTGCAAGCACGCGAAAAGTTGATAAGCGAGGACGGGAACGAGACTGGCTGATGGATGGATGGATGGACTTGCAGAAGCGATATTGAAGCTGATTTTTCGGCTCCTCCTCCGTCAGCGTCTTTCCTGGTTGGCAACTGCGTTTATTGGGTCCCGCTGGGTCCCCGGAGTGCACTGGAGACCCGCTGATCCACGGCAGTCAAACGCTGTTTAATGCTCCGTTTTGCGCGGGTTCCACAGAGGCTTCAACTGTCGTTACTGTCGCTAGGGGGCGTGCCTACAAACTTACAGCTGTCATCCACGCGGAATCTCCACTAAACAACTCATCTTCTGCAATACAGGGTATTGCAGGCACCAAAGGTCCTAATACTGTACCGGACATTGAACCATACTCCGGTGGATACTCTGCACTTGCATTGAGCATGCATCACCAGGTGTGCCATCATAATACATACATCTACTACATGTGCACACAAAGCTCACATCCTGGCCGAATATTGCATGGAAATGACCCGCAATCTAATACAAATTCCACAGTGAGACCATGCTCAGCTGCATCTTCTGAGCGTTGTTCTCCTCTATCTGCTTGAAACAGCGTTTGTACCTGCTTATGATCCTACTTCCCAGGCTGCTATCTGTAAATGAACACTTACACAATCGGATGACTTCAGCAACACGATTGACATGTCACATATTCAAACAATATTCTTTGTTCTACACCAAAATTTCTACTCTAATTCGAGATACATATCACATTCTGACTAGTCAACTATTATCGAGATTTGTTTTAATGTTGTATAATCGACGACCATATAATTTGGATGACACTATGTAAATAGTCCGTTGTCCTTCACTTGTACAGAGCTCAGTGACAAGAAATCGAATTTCGATAACCGCCCATTTCTCGGCTCAGTCTTTCTCGAGGAAGCAGAAGACGCTTCTCTTGTCAGGTTGAATGAAGAAACTCGTCGAGCACCCTGTTGAAGACTTCAGGAAACTCCCAGAACGTAAAGTGGCCGCCCTCGTCCTTGCCAAACAGGTGAAGCCTGGAGCCCGGGATCTGCGTGTGCATCCAGCGCGAGGTGTCCTGCTGGAGGACGCTCGCCTCGCCGCCAATGACGAGGGTGGACACGCTGCCGAGCTGCGGGAGCACCTCTCGCCAGTCCCACGACACCGAGTCGCGGAACAGCGCGAGCGCGGCGGCGCTGGGCATCTTGGATATCTGCGCCCACACCCACGCAAAGTCCTCCTCGCTGGTCTGGTCGGTGAACATGCCCCGGATCACGCCCGGCATGACCACGTCAAAGGCGTTGGATATCTCGTCCAGCTGTGCCTGGGTAAAGATGCCGCCAAAGTTCTTGGCTTCTGTCTCGGTCCAAGACGGGTTGATTAGCATGCAGGGCGACCCGTCGACGGACACGAAACGGCTGATGCGTTGCCTGGACTCGGGGTGGAACTTCCATAGGGCCCAGGTGATCTGGCTACCCATGGAGTGGCCAATGATGGTGATATCCCTGAGATTGAGCTCATGAATGAGAGCATTGAGGTCGTTCGCAAGGTTTGGTACTAAAGTGAAAGGATTTGATTAGAATTTCAATCCAGTATGAAGTGCGATACTATCATGTATCCACAGCGGTACTGAACAATATATCTTTAATACACAGTACCAAGAGTCCACTTACTGGTGTAGCCAGAGTCAGGCTTATCCGACTCGCCATGTCCACGATAATCATAAGTCGTGATTCGAAAGTCCTTTTTAAAGTATTCGACCTGCTTGCTCCATTGAACCGCTGTTTGTCGCCAACCATTCAGGAACAAGAGGTTTGGCTGTCCAATTTCACCGCTTTGGGTGTAACTGAGGCGAACACCATCCTTCATTTTCAAGAATTGCGGGTTAAACATTTTGCTGAATATTGCGACTTAGGGATGGGTACGAAATGAATTACTCGAAACTATGTTCTTGATAATACAAATTATTTATTGTATGATCATGGCATTTGTCGGGGTACTTTATATATTTGAGTTGCAAGATGGATGCGGACAGCAGCACTTGAACAACTGCCGCGTGCCACAGCTTCTCTGGTGGATTTTGGTATTGCTATCTTTACTACTTGCTCCATCCTCTATCAAGACTGTGAAAGTTGATATTGTCGATATACAATCAAGCTGCTTGTACAAGTGCGCGCTTCTGCAAAAAGGAGTCGTCGAGATGTAGCGTCGGGGCAAACCGCACAATTCGGACAAGTCAAGCCAGTGGCCCCACGATGGCAGCGGAGGAACTCTTTCCATATACATGACTCGGATTACTAAAGCAAGTGTGCAAAGCCTCGGGGTACGGGCCATTGTCAACCAACCACGTCAAAATTATCGAGCATATGATCTTATTACAGTCTTTGATGACTGTGGCATCAAGGAACGGACACTGAATTGCAGCGTCTGAGTATGTGATTTATAAGTATCAATCATTCGGTATAATTCAAGCACGCAGAATTCGTCAATGCCAAAATGAATTCCAGGCTAGCTAGCCATGAACAGTGAGCACTTCATTATCCCCAGTCATGGCACAAACATACAGAGAAAGCTAAGAAATTTAAGAATAGGATCATTAAGTGAGAGACTAAGCAGTGTGTAGTCTTTGAACCAAGTTTAGTATTCTGGAAAAAAAAAAAAAAAAAAAGAAGAAAAAATACGGAAACACCTCCTCCTGCAGTTTAGATCAAAAGGTTTTGACAAAATGGATTGTATAGTTGGCGCGCAACTTAGCTAAAGAGAGACAATCTTTACTGCCGAATTGTTCTACTCGGCCTTCTTCCTCGCCTTGGCTGCAATCATGGGCGGGTTATCGAGAAACATCTTCCAAAACTCCGGGTCCTTTCGCGCCAGGGGCATCTCCTCGGCCGGCACCAGCTGCACGTCTTCCAGGCCGTACTTTTCGTGGTACTTTGTCGAGCCGCCGTACGAGCTCTCGACGAGCTTGGCATCAAAGTTGATGGGCTCGGGTCCCGTGCGCATGTAGAAGCGCAGGCTCACGCCGCCGGGGATATCAGTAATGTTGGTGTACCATATGCCGTACTTGTCCGTCTTGCTCAGCGCGTCGGACCGCGGGTCCCCGCTACGGATCCCGACGAAGCGGCCACCCGGACGCAGGCGCGCCGCAATGTTTTGCCACATGCCGTCCAGCGCCTCCTCGCTCTCGGCGTGGTCAAAGAGCCAGTTGGCCATGACGACGTCGTACCGCGCGAGCAGGCCCAGGTGGTCCCCCAGCGGCTTGGACGCGTCGGCCTCGAACCACCGGATCTGGTTCTCGTTGCGGCCCTGCTCCTTTTCCACTTCCTTGCCGACGTTGAGCATCTCGGCCGATATGTCGACCACGTCGACGGAGCGGGCCCCGGCTTCCACGGCTTGGCGGGCCCGCAGCCCCGTGCCTCCCCCGAGGTCTAGGACGGTCTGTCCGGTCGCATCGCCAAGTGCGGCGGCGAAGAGCTGGATCTCCAGCTGCCCGTATGGAAGCAAGGGGTAGTCATCATTGTATCCCCTGGCTTGGGCGTTGTACTCTTCCTTCACAGTATCAAAGGAAGCCATGCCTCGTTCTTGGATATAGGATCAGTCACGGGATAATTGTAACAAGTTTCAATTATAATGGAAATCACGACAAATAAACTTTTGGTTATCTATTCGAATGAATCTACTTTGTGTACAAGATTCTTCTCGAGTAGTAATATTTCCCCACCTTTCGGTGAGAGTCCACTGTTCTCGCCGACCTGCAGTGTCACCTCGTGTATATTCATGCATAGAAGTGGGTTATCGTTTGCCGAAGCAAGGATGCGAGAGATATTGAGCATGAAAGACTGTATATTGAGGCCCTGAGACTATCATAAATTGTCAGTATGTGTATTTTGGCATGAAATGAAAAGTTCACCGTCGTCTTCCGATTAGAATACAATTTGGAGACAGTTGGCCACTTGAGAATGCCACGGGAGGCAAGAGAGTCGTTGATGAGAAATGCATATAGGGTTGATAGTACTGAAAGTTTGAGCTGGAAATCGCGTCAAATTCGATACCAAGATGTTTTGAACAGTAGTTCCTAAGGGACATATACATCTCCCTACTTGAGTTGATAAATCACGCCCTCTTTTCTCCTAGTCCAATATTCGCTAAAACTCGAGTATACTCATGGGCGTCTTTATAAGGATGTGCAGAGGGATCAAGATACTGTACACTCTAGTGTTCTCGAAACGTACCAAGTGGTTTGATACGGTTCGGCCCGTTACTTCGACGTATAGAAACAGATCAAACTAGCACTTACTATCAGCAGATGGAATGACCATTTCATGCATCACCTTTGAGTTACTATACACGATCGAATCTTTTGCCTGGGCCGTCCAAAGAAGGCTGCAACCATTTCCGGGACCAGTTCGCAACCAAGAATACTGCATTCGCTTGATTTCTTGCCACCAAGACTACGGATCAGAAGCCGAAAGTCTTGATAGTTCAATGATGCATAGATGACGGAAACTACGACATGTGGTTGGTCCAAACTTCATTCCCCGCGTTTCGGTCTCCGTGGGATTCGTGCATACGACTGAGACCTAAGAGGCTATTATGTAGGGTGGCTCGTGTGGTATGAGCAGATACCTGTGCTACATAATGCTCATCGTCGAATCCAAAAAATGGTGCCGTCATTTCAAAGTCAACAGTTTATTCTGTCACGACGTCGATGGACATGTAGATATGATTTCTTCCGTGTATGATATACTGAAGTGATAATGGCGCACCACACAACCCATCACCATCGATACTTTGCCAATCCCGAGGAGCCACTTACAAGTTTCGAGGAGCGCAAGGAGCTGCTGGCCAGCCTGGACCGCATCAATATCTTCAACCCGCCAGTGCACACGTGTTCCACCGGCTGGGAATTCCGCGGTCTCTATACCGGCCCAACCTCCATCGCGTATTTATTCTACAGGCTGTCATGCCTCTACCCGCGCCTCGAGTTCAAGAACCAGCCGCTGCGGGACTGGGCGAAGGAGTATCTCGAACTGGGCAGCCGCGTCGACCACAAGGCTCCCACGCCGAGCCACTGCGGCGTGGCCAGCGAGCGCCTAGCCCGCCTGGCCCTTGCGGCCGCCCTGGAGCAGGACGCCGCCTTGGCCGAGGAGCTTTGCGCCTACGAGCCCGTCGTCAACGCGGCCCGGGACGACGGGTCCAACGAGTGGCTGTACGGGCGCGCGGGCTGGCTCTACCTGCTGCGCCTGTGCCGCTGGGCGTTTCGGGCCCAGCCCGACGATGACTCGGCCCGGACGGAAAGGTTGGCGGCGCTGGCGGCGCTGCTGAACCGCACCATCGACAAGACGGTCGCCCGCATCCTGCGCGTCCCCCAGCCCTGGACCTGGCACGGCTCGCAGTACCTGGGCGCGGCGCACGGGACGCTGTCCGTCGTCACGCAGGTCGTCCTGTCGCGCCCCGCGACGGCGTCGCAGCTGCAGCTCCTGCTGTCGCGGGTCCTGGACCGCCAGCTCGACAGCGGCAACCTGCCCTCGTCGGTGCCCGGCAGCGGACACGACCGCCTGGTGCAGTTCTGCCACGGGGGGCCCGGGTTCGTGCTGTCGCTGCGCTCCCTCTTGCCCTACTTCTCCTCCTCATCTTCTGGGACCGGCGGCGGCGGCGGTACCATCCTCGGCGACAGGATGCGCGCCGCCGTGGCCCGCGCCCAGTTCGACATTCGTGAGCGCGGGGTCCTGCGCAAGGAGCCCTGCCTCTGCCACGGCGTCGCCGGCAACGCGCTGGCCCTCGACGGCGACGACGACTTTCGTGTCTTCTTGTCGTGCATGGCGACCACGTCAATGAAGAAGCTCGGCTGGATGAAGGAGAAAAAGACGCGCAACGAGGAGTCTGCTAGTTTGTTCACGGGCGAAGCTGGACGCGCCTGGGTTTGGGCAGTGGCCGACAAGAAGTTGCCTAGGACTTGTATCGGATATAATGATTTATGACACACGAGAGTCTCCATATTCGTGGGTATTCTTTTCCGAGTCCATGATTATAATTTTCTGTTGGACAAGTGAGCTTTGCTTAATCAATATCAGTGGGCATCTGGCAATTTGGCTGTATATATTTTCTTCTTGAATATGAATATGGAAAGCTGCTATGAACCAATTTTACACACTCAATAGGTGCTATAACAACCCAAAGAGAACTCATTTATTGCCTGACCCGAATGTGAATGGGCATTCCGTCTTTTGGGTGCACTGTTCCAGTGCCAATACGGTAGAGTCGCTCGCCCTTCACCATGGGTTGCGGGCCGGTGTTTCCCCTGCCAGAATGTCACGTTAGACCATCATATCAAGGTTAATGAGGAAAAGGGCTGACTCACTTCTTTGCATCCCACTTGTCCCACGCTTCTTGAACATCAAATTTTCGTGCCATCAGTACCGCGACCAAGCGCAGCTCTACGAGCGCCAGCTCCAGTCCAATACAATTTCTGGGCCCCATGGAAAAAGGTCTCCAGGAGTCCTTGGGAGGGTAGAGCGGGTCACCCTCGGTGACAAGCCATCGTTCTGGGAAGAATTCGTTGCCCTTGACCCAAAGATCGGCCCGAGACTGAATCGCTGGTACTCCGTCCCAAAGCGCAAACCCATCAGTGGGATACTTGAAGGGGGACCCGGGCGCAGTGAGAAAAAAGTCTGGACTTCCATCGCGCAGTGTTGCAGCTAGTGGGTACAACCGCAGCGTCTCCTTGATCACAGCCAAGGTATACGGAAGTGCGTACAACAGATGCGGCGACTTGAGAATAACCTCGTGCGCTTGGTCAGCGTCGGGTCCAAGCACGGCAGTGTGCTCGGCGCGAAGCTTCTCGAGACAGCTGGGGTTGTCCTGCAGACTCTTGAACATCCAGCAGAGTGTCGTGGCTGTCGTGTCGTGACCGGCAAAGAGGAAAGCCTTGAGATTGGCAAGCAAAACATCGATAAACTCCTCGTCGGGTTCAGCCCTGCTCTTGGAATCGGCTTCCACATTGAACTGTTTAAGCGCCAAGTCGACAATGGTCTTTTTTCCAACGGTTTGAACCCCTGACTGAACACTTTTCCTAATGTTTGGCACGAAAAAGTCTCGCATGACCTTGTTGTTCGCGGCCATGGAAAAGGATCCGAATGGGTTGAACGAATGGAGAAAGCCGCGAGCAGGATTCGCCATTCGACCCATTTGCTCCAATTGATCCAGCAGTGCCGTCTTTAGGGGTGTATCCATACCCAGGGTTTGCTGGTGAAGCCGTGTATCGAGGGAAGCACGAATGATGATGTCAAATGTCAAGTTTGTCGTCTTTTCTTCCAATTGGAATACCTCGCCCCATGCCCCGTCTTTCCCAGCAAGCTTCTTGAGGCCTTCCATGAAGACCAGCATCTCCTCAACAAGCTCTGGCAGGAGGGCTGTAATATTACGAGGACTGAAACCCTACCCGGCAGTCAGTAAAAATGGAACAAGGGCCCAAACGACGCGCATGCTGTGATCTTACTGGATTAAGTCTTGAGCGCCAATGCTTCCATTCTTCTCCCTCAACCGAAACAATGTCCTTGTTTCCAGTAAGTGGAGTCAGGTAGTCGATGGACGTCCTGGATTTGGGCATACTTTTGAGCTGCGTATACTGCGCCGAGACGGCTGGATGAGTGGTCATGAGCATGGGATTATGAATAAGCGGCCACAAGTCTAGATAAATGACGGGCGGGATCGTCTCCTCGCCCGGGAAGAAGCGTTCCAGGTTGTCCATGAACCAGGACTGCATGTTATAAATATTTGCATCCTCGGGATGATCTTTGCGAAACTCCCCCATAAAGATCAAATGGCCGAATATCCATGAATGAGGCAAGGTTGGCGCGCCTTTTGCCTGCATGTCGCGGACCGTCTTTCGAAGCTTATACCCATGATGTAACCAGCGCGCAGTTCCCTGGGCAAAGTAGGCCAAGGCAAAACCCACAGCAGCGAGCCATAGGCGCGACACTATGAGATGCAAAAGTCAGTCATCCTTCTTCTTTTTCACCTTGATAGTATTGTGATAATTTAATATCGATTTGAGCTTTTGCCACTCATCACCACTGCGAAATACTTGCAAGAATACAGCGAGATGAATATACTCTGTAGGTACTAGGAACCGCTACAGGTGGTGGTCGCGAGGAACACCACCGAAAAAGGGACGATACTTACAGTCAAAGGCAACCATTATGCAATCGATTTGGCACAAGAGTATGTCCGTCGAAAAGAACACAAAGGAAAGTAGCGTCACCTGAGGTTGGGACAAGTGGAATGCTAAATACCACCACTCAGCCCGTAGTGATTTCCTATCAACCTTACAACCTAGGGCCCAGCGCTATGGCTATCTCGCTAAAGAAGATATGCTAGATAGTGCTGACAAAGGAGACGAGACGAACTCCGCATAGAAGTCAGGCCATGGATTCCTTCAAACGAATATACTAACCTCATTATTACCTAGATTCCGCCACCTTGCTGGGTTGGTTGACAACTAGTGTTTGGCAGGGTTGAGCACAGCGAGAAGGACAAGTACATAAAGACATTTACTCCTTTCGGCAAAAACGGCGGCCATTACTAATTTTCGGGTCGGTGCGATAATTCGGTGACGACACGTTGACCCCCATATCCATGGCTGTCTCACAAAGAGGGGCGGCACGACGGCGAGAGAATGGTACTGTAGTACCCAGAGCTGAAGCGAGTCGAATCAGTAAACTTGAGACTGGCCCTTTGCTTTCTTTAGCGAACGAACTAAAACTTGGAGCGCTAGATTCAAACATTGGCCTTTTGAGCTCTGTGCGGAAGCTGGAACCGAGGGGAGCGCCTCTGTACTCAAGTACTGTGCCAGCATACTACTATAGGTATCGGTTTATACCTACCTCTTTTTAGCTCATGGGCACTTCGTATTGGTCCACCGCTTCCCACATTTCAGTGAGAACATTTGTGAGATCCCTTTGCGTATCTCGGCTCACATTCACTGGCCAAAGGGTCATCATGAACTGTAGATCGTAGTTTATTCACAAATCGAGGCCTTATTGGCCATTGTCCCGAGTCTCTTTCTCTCTTTCTCTATGTGCAGTCAAAACGCCATACAACTCCAGATCATGCCAGATACAGTTGGACAGCTCGGGTCCTTTTTTTCAATTCACCCACTTCCGCTTAGAAACCATAAATACCCACGTACACCCAGACACCGGCAGTGAACAAGTAGAGGAAGCCCAAATAGAGGAAGCCGATCCACAGGTCCAAGAACTGAAGCTCGCCGCCAAGCTTAGGGCTCTAGTCTTTCTTGTCCTTCTCGCCAGTCTTGGGGGCCTGCTTGCCTTCCTTGTGCTTGGCCATCTTCTCACTCATGTAGCGGATAGTCTTGCTGATACCAGCAGTGAAGGGCCCCTTGAGCGTTTGCGAAGTGCTGGGCCAATTGATCGTCTTCTTGATGACTTGACGCACGATCTTCCTAAGCTCCTCAGGATCGTCTTGGGCGATTCGCTGCTCGAAGCCACCACCCTGCTGGCGCTTGAAGGATGTGGTGTCATCGTTCTTGCTCTCCTCCATCATCTTGTTGAATTCAAGTTGAGGAATTTGGAATTTCTTCTGATACTCAAAGTAGAGCTTGGAGCGGAAAGCCTTGGGCAGGCGACGGACCATGTTGCCTCGCTTGACAGGATCCATATCCTGTCGAAGCTTCAGGACATCCTTGGTATCCCAGATCCAGTTGTCCTTCTTGCACGAAGGATCATCAAACTCGACGTTGGGGAGAGACTCAATGAGAGGAGCATATAGAGCTCGGAAGTTTTGCATGTTGTGGTCCACAATATTTGCAACCTTGCGCGGGTTCTCGGTTGGGAAAGCCATGCGCGGGTCGCCAAGATAGCTTATGCCGGCAATGGTCGAGTAGAGCTCACGCTCAGTAAATGTGGCTGGTAGGAGCAGAAGCGCAGTGCGAAGAGCCGACAAGAGGTTGATCTGGTTGGCCATACGCACAGCCGGGTTGTCGCGCAGAATCTTGACCGGCTTGTGCAAGCGGCCAGACAGATAGAGCGTGTCCCACTCGCGAAGATCGCGCTTCAGAGTCTCCATATTGACGACGCCGTACTTGACGAGAATGCCATCGACTGTCACATATGTGTTGAAGTATACACCAGCTCCCCAATTGTCCTGTACAGAAGAGACGGCGCCCGAACCGAGTGATGCAAGGCCAGAATAATGATCACGATGCTGCATCATGTTTAACGAGTGCCAGTGTTGCGTGTGAGTGACACCAAAGATGAAATCAATCATCTTGGGAGATCCATTCTGAGCCTTCTGAACAGCCATGGGAGCCTTGGGATGAACAGCCTTGATCTCGGCTTCGGTCGCAGTGCCACTTCCCTTACTCTGGGGGAAAACGCCAGAACCATAGGCAAAGGCATACATGATGGGAGCACGAAACTTCCAGGGAATCTGTCGCAGACACTCCTTGAACTCGCGATCAATGACAACATGCTGATTGACACCAAAGTTAGAGTAGGGCAACTCCTTGAACTTGGCAATGTCGAAATTGGCTTCCTCCTCCCAATCGTAGTGAGGAGGCTCTTCTGACTCGTCGTAGGCAGGGGGAGGGCTCGAAGAAGCTGAAGTCTGCTTGCCAGACTCTTCTGCGGACTTGCTGGCATCAGCGGCTGAGTCGGCCTTGGTTTCCTCCTCTTGCTGTGCCTTCTTGGCCACATTGGACGGCTGATCTCCGCTCTCAGCAAACTTGGTAGAGGTCGAAACAAAGGTTCTCGAGTGGGCCCATGGCGTAGAAGCTAGCAGCGGACGATACAGGTTCGAAGTCATGGGCAAGTTGAGGCGCATCGATGCTCCGGCGGTACCGGTGATGGAGTTTGCGCCAATGGCTCGGAGCATGGTGATACTTTGACCACCTCGAGCTCCGGCCGAGGCGGCCTGACGCATAGCAGCGAACGCCATATCTTGAATGATGTTGCAATGGTGTTGGCGTATATTATGGTTTCGTGTTGGAAGGGTGGTTGTTCGAAGTGTCAAGGTCTGGGGAGGTAAATTGGTGCAGCAAAAGCTGCTTGGATTTATGATGCCACCAGATCAGCCATAAATGAATGCGCCCCGGTCAATCAGGACGCACAACAATGGATTCAATCACAGAAGGTGCAAAGAGACAGCCCACTGGGCAACCGCGGAGACGACGAAGCGAGATACTCGAGGGAAACGTGAAGTTCCAGAGTAAAGCATCGTCAGCTAAAGCTCGTCGGCAAAAGAAGAGCTTCAAGGCCGAGCAACGACGCAGCTAGCCACATCCCAGGGCCGAGATTCACCCCTGGTCCACATGCCACTCATCGATAGCCAGGCACTGACGTAAAGCTAGAGGTTAGTTTAGAGGGTTCCCCGGCCTCTTGGGGGTCTCGGTCTCACACAACAGGGGTGTCTGGCTATTGGAGAATACGTAGTGTAGCACGAAATAGGTACCAGACGTAATGTAGCTCTGTATTGGCGATCCAATAACTCTGTACATGATCGACAGATATAACTTTCATCTGGTAATGAAGGACATCTCTGATCTGTACCTCAAATGAATGAGTTCTCGCATAGGATGACTCTTGGATAGCCGAGAATAAAAAGAACACATTGACGAGCGGACATGTCAACGGACGTCCTGAACATTGATGTGCTTGTTTGTGCCCACCTCATGTTCGGAAATGGAATGGCGCCCCCCAGCACCACTTGAGCTTGTCCCGTCTTTGTTCGTCGCATTTGATCTCATGAAGCTGTAACTTTGCCATCAATTTGATGCGTTTGAAGAGAACACTTGTTCCCTCTTTCTTGGAGACCAAGGGACGGTGCCATTGACATCTTTCAGTCGGCGAAAACCTAGGGCTGGCGAAGAAACAGTCCCATCTGGTCTTGAGTAGCTGGGTGGTTAGTTGAACGGAGCTCAATTTAGGTAGGTTCCATAGCACGCTCCCCTCCTGCCGAAAGATCTCACTAATAAGTAGCGATTGGATTGGCGGCGGGATCGGACGAGAGTCACGTGTTGCAGAGCTTCTAACAAGCTTCCATAGCTAACAGAACCCCACAACTGGCCCTCTTGGGCTGGCCTAAAAGCACCGCCAGAGTCCAGCACCAACCAGTACTGCATTAGGCGCAACAGCTGCTGGCACTTGTGTCTAAGCCAAGCATCCACCCCGGCCGCATCCCCAGGCCACCCAGAATCAATCAAAACAATTCAAGGTCGCACTCAATGCCGAACCTGCTTCATCATGACGGCAACTACACCTGGTCGAGTATCCTCGGCCAGAAAAAGGCGATCAATGTCGGGCAACCTTCGTAGCAGCGGAGCCGGTACTGGCATCCCTCGCGCGCAGTCTTCATTGAGGGTCTCTAGAGTAAGTCCACTATCGTCATGTTTTGCAAGTAAACAATCGGCCGGCATCTGCCGTCCGTCGCAATATCGCTGGTCAATAAATCGAGGTTCACGACTAATTCGTCGCCATCATTGCAGGTTTCTTCCTATCGCGCCAACACACAACCTCAATATGATCTAGTCACTGGAGAGGATGCACCGAACCACCAGAGCAGTCGCGCAGGGCCAAGGCCGGGTCAGACTGCCGGCGGCTCGGTGCGCGCATCGTCCCACGAGAGCTTCAAAGAAAATATGGCTCCTCCGGATGCTGAGCACTACGAAACACAGCGAAAACACATTGAAGAGCTCAAAGCTGAACTTGCGACGGAGCGCTTCAAAAGCAACACTTCGGTACAGGAGACCGAGATGAAATTGCTGCAATATCAAAACGACGTGCGCGATGCTCAACGAAAAGCCGATGAAGACTTCAAACAGCGACAAGCAGCCGAGGCGGAATACCATAGACTCCAGCGGCAGATCGAGTCCGTGCAGTCGGAAACAACTGAGTCCAAGGAGACCTGGTCGCGCGAGAAGCAGGTGCTGGAAAAGAAGGCGCGAGATTCAGAGGACGAGGCCCGGCTCTTGAGAGAACAGTTGGAGGAGCTCTCGGCAGCCAAGGACGAATCCGAACGCATCTACCAGAAGAGATACACGGACATTCAGTCACAATTGACAAGTCAGAGCCAATCAATCGACGAGATTGAGAAGGATTCGCAAGCTCGCGAGGCTTTGCTGCAGCAGGCTCAAGAGCAACTCGCAGCCAAGGATAAGCTTGTAGGCAATCTGGAGGCAGATGTCCTGCGCCTAAAAGCGCAAACGGGCGACGCAGATACCATTGCTGTCATCAAGCGCGAGCTTGCTGAACAGGTCGCACACATTCGATCGCTCGAAGCGAAAACGTCAAAGCAGCATGCAGAGCTTACCCATCTACGACAAATACACAAGGCTGTCGAGGTGGTCGAGGAGGAGAAGCGTTCATTGCAACGCAAGTTGGATGTGGCACTGAGCCTCGAGGCTGAACTCGCCGAAGCCAAGATTCAACGGAAACGGTTAGAAGATGAGCGCTTGGCCTGGTCCTCGTATCTGCAAGACGCCAGCCAGAATGACGGCATCATGGAATTCGACTCCCCAGAGGATGTCGCTCGGGCCCTGGTCCAGGAGCGGTACAATTCTGCTTCCTTGCTGGAGAAATTGGGCGAGGTTCAACCACAGATTGCTGAACGTGATGAGATCATTAGATCTCTAGAGAACGAAAAATTGGACCTGGCTCGTGAAGTCGAAAAGCTCAAGACAACAGCGGTGCCCGTCTCAGCGGACAAGGCAAGAGCGAGAAGCGAACGCCAACTGTCTCTCGCTACCAAAGAAGTCGAGTATCTCCGTGCACAGCTTAAAACATTCGATGCCGAAGACGAGACATTTGAGCCAGAGAAGGTCGACCATGATCGAAAAGAACGTATCTCTCAGTTGGAACACTTGGTCGACCAGTACAAATCCGAGATACAGAATCTGCGTGCCGAACTGTCGTCTATCGATGTCTCTGCCAGCCAACAAGCGCCCGAGCCTAGAGCAGGGAACAAGCGCAAGAGTACAGAGGATCCCGAGGCAGAGCAAATCGGAGAGCTCAACCGCAAGCGCCGCCAACTGGCAGACGATTTATCCAAGGCCCAATCCGAGTTGCAGGTCTTGCAGAAGGACAAGTCAGTGTTGCAGTCACGCCTCCGAGCAGCCGAAGCCCAAAACAAGACACGAGTCTTGTCGCTAAGGTCCAATCCAACTTCGGACTGGGAAGCCATCAAAATGCGCGACATCACTGCCCTCAAGGAGGAGAACAAGCAACTGCTAGCCAAACTGCAAGGAGCCAGTCGCAACTCATCGATACCCGTCATTCCTGCCACGCAATTGGCAGCAGCGAAGCGTGAGGTGGAAGAAGCATTGAAAGAAAAGGCTTCTGCAGAGAAGAAGGTGCTCCGCCTCAAGCAAGTATGGGCAGCAAAGTCCAACGAGTTCAAGGAAGCCATCTTTAGCACCCTCGGCTGGAAGGTCACATTTATCCCGAATGGCAAAATGCGAGTCGAAAGCATATACTACCAAAGCCAGACAGAGGAAAACGAGAACAGCATTGTCTTTGACGGCGAGCGCGGAACCATGAAGGTTAGCGGCGGCCCTCAAAGTCCATTCGCAATAAAGATTCAAGATCAGATTCAATTCTGGGTCAGGGAAAGGGGCTGCATCCCCGGCTTCCTCGCAGCTCTTACTCTAGAATTCTGCGAGAATGCCAGCAACGAACAACCCAAGAATGGTACTTCATGAGCTGATGGCATCGCTGAGGGTTGATAGCTGTGTCGGATTATGAACTTGTAAAATCATTGATTGCACTTTTACGCATTTACGATACCTAGGCTGGCGTCATGGAGTTTGGGAAGAAGGGGGCAAGGGACGACGCCAAATTTAGTTCCATTTCAGATCTGGCATTGAAAGTCATAGAGGCTAGGTGATTAAAAGTGTACCAGCCTTCAAATAAATTCGCTAACTAGTTCTTATGTACATTGTATTGACAATATACCTATCATACACACACAGATGCAGGATGCAAACCGTATAAAGCTTTGCTCTAGCTATCTCAATTCCGTCGCCGAGCACACGTGCTCTGAGGCTTGTACTTGACGCGTAGGCGTGATCATGTCGAATTTCGTTGCCGTCCATAGACAACTGGTGAGCCACAGGATACTCTCGCCTGCATAGTTTGCTCTTCTCGGCTTGATCGTCCAGAAACTCCCGTTGTCCACTCATTTCCGTACCTCTCCATGATTCTGTACACTATCTGAGAGTGCTGGGCCATGGTGTTTTGCAAATATTGTACTGCGTTTGCGGCGGATCAGTGCTGGCGATGTCTCGCGCCGCGCAGAAAATTTGTCGCAAATTTGTTTTCCGCGTCTGCCTTTTAGGCACCAATCTTGTCGATTCCGACTTTGCGGATATGTAGAGCAATATGGTCATACACAAAGCCAATCAACCGTCGGAGAGCTTCCGACAACGGGGCCATCTCGCTGGCAATATTTACGGCTTGCAGTTGGGAGACCGAGCTTGTTGGGAGTTGCCCTTCTTGTCATGGGCGGAATATTTTGTTGAATAACAATAATATAAAAATAAGGCCCCTTCACGATCCCTGAGCGCGGTGGTGGTGTAGGTCGCTCGAGTTCATCATGACGGGGACCTCGATGAGGAAGAAGTGGTCGGGCGCGGGCTTGCGGATGAGGCGGGTGCAGTGCTCGACGTGGGCCTCGCTGTCGAACCGCGCCTCCATGACGGCTCCCGTGCGGCGCATGCGCGCGTATTTCCGCCAGTAGTACAGGCAGTGGACGACGTGCCAGTCGCGCGAGGCCCAAAAGGATCCCCCGGCCTCGCCGAGCGCCGCCACCGCCGATGGGGTCAGGGGCAGTAGCCCGGCCTCGTCGGCAAAGTAGGACCAGCTTCCCTCGGGGCCCGGTCCGGAGCGGTCAAACTCGGCCGTCAGCTCGTCGTCGCGGCAGTACGGCGGCAGCCAGGCCGTCGAGAGGCTGTCGTACTGGCAGCCCCTGGCCAGGGCGTCGGCCGTCGTGGGTCCGCAGTCGCACTCGTTGAGTCCTGGCGCCAGCGTTTCCGGGCGGTAGACGTCGTGCTCGGGCTGCTGTGAGGAGGAGGAGGAAGAGGTGGTGGAAGAAGAGTTGCTGGTTATTGAGAGTCCAGCAGTAGGAAGTAATGTCTCGGTTGCCTGCCAAGCAAGTGATACAAGCCCCCATATGGCGAGTATATAGATGACACCCTGGAATATCGCTCTGTGATCCAACCACCGGTGTGACGTGTGCTTCTGCTCCTCTACACTTTGGATTTTTCGGTGATCTGAATAATTTTGTTTTCTTTCGTCGGTAGATAGAAAGGGAGTCTGTGCCGACTCCAGGTCGCCCGATTCTTCATGAAGGCTCGATCTAGACATGGTAAAATTTGGTTGTATAAGTGAGGTCAGTGGTGACGTGAATACTGATACATCATTGGCGATCATATATATATTCTGTATTCGAGATGTAAAAGAAAAGTCGAAATACCAGGACTAAAAATGGAAATTCGGCCACGTCAAGAATATATCAGCCGCCACTTGTTTTCGATGCTTCTTTTAAGAAGAATGACCCAATAAATGTGATGGTCCAGCAATAACCCCTGACCAGAGCTCCATAGCGACTCCATATACTTGACAACCCAGCCCAGACTGATGCTTTTTTTGTCCATTTCGAAAATCCTCTCGAGTGCCGATGCTTCCAGTGGGGCGTCGAACACGGATCATTTGCTTCTGAAATTTCTTTCTCGAGCATAATCATGGACGGTCGTCCAATGCCGTGGGTTAATAGAGGATTGGTTATACTGTGGGTCGCCCGCGGTGCTTTCCGGTAGGACGGCGCCAATGCCCCTGTAGATGATCCAAGTCCCACTGGTGCCCTGATGAGCTGTGATTGTAATCTCATTGTAGCATAGCTTGCGCAAGCTAGTTTTGGGACCTTTGGTTATTGAACGATGCTACCTTATTTACAGAAGGTGACAAGCTGAACATGGTCTTATTTGTGTGTTTAGGATAGGGGATGTTTCCCACCCCCCCTGGTTGCACAACAACGTTTGTTGTCTTATCATAGAATCCCGGGGGTTATAGCAATAGCGTGGGTTTTAGACGCAAATCACAATCAATGCAAAGAATGTTCCGCCCTTTAACGAGGGCGCAGGGATCACAGGGAAATCCCAGATCCATACGGCAGACATTGAACAAGTTGCAATAAACATCTTACTGCGTGACATCGCAACAATCAATATAGGCAAAGGCTGCGCACGTTCATCACTAGCGGTATTACCGTGATATCACTCTGCCGATCACTCACATGTCAAGCGAAAGTGACGGGCATTACACGTGGTTGAGAACATTGCACGCGTGACAGATGGGTTATTAAAAAGCTCGTATGTCGACTTGAACAAAGAAAACATTACTCATTGTATACTGTGTACTTATGGTAGTATTCAGGTCCGCTCATGTAATCCCCAGATTTTCGGCAGATCTTTGCTTAGGCGCGGGAACAAATTAGACTACAACACAAGTGCATCCTCTCTATCCCCCAGCCCTCTCGATATCATAATGCACCTAGGTTCGGTACTTGGTGGTAGCAGTGTACTTGCACTAGCATGATCCTTCAACTATGAGCTCCGCTGATTCAGCACCACACCGGCCGGGTCTTTGGTGACATTGTCGCCCCATTCCGCCTGGAAGCCGTGGTCCGCCAGGTACACCTTCCAGGCCGCATCATCATCGTCAAGCTGGCGCGAGACGTCCGGGATGACGAACCATGCGACCAGGGCGCCCAGCACCGCGAACCCGGACCCGATGAGAAAGGCCACCTGGTCGCCCTGGTTGGAGTCGTCGCTGTAGGCGTTGAGGATGGCCGTGAAGACCTGGGTGCCAATGGCCGCGCCGACCTTGGAAAAGGCCGACACGAGGCCCATCATCTGCCCGCGGATCGACGTCGGGAAGCACTCTGACGCGACGAGCACCACGGTGCTTCCCGGGCCGACTTCGCCGAGCGTCAGGAAGATGCCGTACAGCACGACAAAGAGTGGGAAGATGTTTTGGATCGGGTAGATGGCACCGCCGAGGATGAAGCCGAGGACGGCCTGGGCGCCAAAGCCCAGGGCCATGGTTTGACGTCTTCCAATCTTGTCGGAGAGATATCCGCCGAGGAATGGTCCCTAGATTTTGTATTAGCTATGTTGCAAAGACAGAAACACGATCTTCTTATGATTGAGGAGAGGTATGATAAGATGAACTTACCGGAATATAAAAGCAATTGATTACCACACCCCAGCCCAGGTT
Organism: Neopestalotiopsis sp. 37M; assembly: GCA_011058875.1. Taxonomy (NCBI): domain Eukaryota; kingdom Fungi; phylum Ascomycota; class Sordariomycetes; order Amphisphaeriales; family Sporocadaceae; genus Neopestalotiopsis; species Neopestalotiopsis sp. 37M. The sequence continues at coordinate 1,394,390 of SWKT01000001.1, read as the reverse complement.
CTTCACCAGGCTATCCTCTGCACCGGTACGAGAGATGATGGTCGAGCTAAAGATGCCAAAGGGGATGGAAATCCAATTGTAGAGGAACCAAGTGGTGGCACCGCCGAGGAACGGGCGCCAGTACCGGCGGAACGCGAGCAGGTAAGGGGTGCGCTGCTTGCGCATGGCCGACCGGCGGTAGGCCGTGGACACGGCCATGCGCATGCGGAACCAAAAGATGGTGAGAGGCGGAATCAGGCCCAGGGCAAAAGACGTCCGCCAGACCGTGTCGTAGTGCTCGACCTTTTGTCCGACGCAGAGGAGCAGCAGCAGCGGTACGAGACCGCCCCAGACGTAGCCGAGCGAAGCGGAGAGGTCAGAAAGCATCTAGTTGAAAAGTATAAGTCAGCTTTCAACCCAGGTATGACGAGATCATTATAAAGCCTATGCGTATACGTACAGCAAACATGAATCCTCGGCGCTTCCGCATAGAGCCGTTCTCGTCCGAAGCCTCGACAGCACCGGCACCAGAGACGGGGTACTCGCCGCCGGCTCCGACGCCAGCGATGCCACGGGCAATGATAAGCATCCAAAACATGCCCGTGGCGTCGGTACCGTGCGCCGCGGCAGACAGGACGATACCAAGGACGAGAAGGACAGTAGTAGCCACGGCGCCCGTCTTGCGGCCGAGCTGGTCGACGACGACGCCAAATAGCAGCATGCCGACAATCATGCCGATCAGGAAGGCGTTGCTGAGGCGCTGGTAGATGGACGTTGTCAGGGCCTCGGGGTACAGGACCGCCAAGAGCAGTTCCACGTTTCCGATCACGGCGGCATTACTATATAAAAAGTCGTGTTAATACATCTGATGATCTTGTTTCGTGGGGTAGTTGTGCATTCTTACTAGCCGTCGGAACCGATAGCAAGACCAGAGAATAATACCATCAGCCACACGGAAAGCTTGGAATAGTATGACTTCTCCTGCGTCTCTTCTGCCGGTACAGCCTCCACGTCGGCATCAACAGAAGTGGTCTGATGAGCCATCTTGTCCTGAATGGATATTTGATCTTTGTCCATGGCTGCCTCTCGAGAGGCGCCGGTAGACTCGTGAACCATTTCAGCAGAGCCCATTTTCCTGTCACAAGGGAAAATGAGAACAACTGGCACGTTTTCAGTAGCCTTGAAGATGCTTCCATGGCCGCCATTATGAGCACCATGCTAATCGGTTGTGATAGATAGTAGACCCTTGTCGTCTCCCGTGGTTCATAACCGAGCTGGGCCGTCTTATCGGCCGATGCGTCGCAAGATTATCGGCCATAGATTTACCGGGCGACGCGTCCAGGGGAGCAAGATACAGGAGTTGGGATGCTAGTGTCCTGAAAGATCACCAAAATACCAGGTTCTTCGAGCAGTAGTCGAAACGCCAAGATTTGGGGTAAGATACCGGCAGCTTATATCACTACGAATGCCCGCGCTGGGAAACGACATCAGTTAAAGCATGAATCATTATAAGAACAGAGAAAGACTATATTCCGAGGCATCTGAACCAAATCGACTTATATGAAAGACAATATTCGGACACTGGCAAAGTATAAAGCCTACTGCCATTGACCTCCGGAGGTTGGATTTCGGCACGTCGGGAGGGACCGATCCAGCGCCACGGAGTCACTCCGCAACTAATGTGAGAATCCCTGACTTGCCTGCCGGCAACCAACCTCACAACAGCACATCGCTAAATGCAAGAGTGGGGGAAGCTAGATTGTTGTTCCAGTCTTGGCGTCGTCCTAAGGAACTCGCCGATATCGTCTCGTGAGCGACTTGTTTTTACGGAATTGGCCGTATTTCCTAGTATTTGCACGACTTTACATTTATCATCTTCTTATCCTCTAGCCCTGGGCACATTCCCGGACCGTAGTTGGAGGCTCGACATTGGGGGACGTGTGTATTGTACGCAGCAAGGTCAAGAGCATCGATACAGGACAATAAACAATGGGTTACGAAGAGTTGCGGATGCCGCCGGCAAGGCAAGGGCCATCATGGCGGCGCCAGTCCAGTGTTGCCCTCATGTCCGGGTTGACTCTGCTGGCGGTTGCATGGGTCTGCTTGAGAACGCTGCTCGGAGCGCAGCACAGCGCCGAGGTCGACGTGGCCAAGGTGCAGCAGTGCTCCATTGACAATCTTCATGCCGACCTCTCGTTTATGAAGGACGCGAAACCCATCGTGGCCGAGGAGTTCCTGGAGCGCCGGGATAGGCTCGCTCGAGCACTTTACGCCGACAAAATTGATGCTTTTGTGCTGGAGCCGGGCTACACCTTTCAGTAAGTGACCATGACAGATTACACAACGTGCATTGAACTTATGAGATTATAGATATTACGGAAACATCTCGCAAGTTGACTGGGAGCCATGGGAGCCCGAGGAGAGACCATTCCTCATGCTCATCCTTCCCCAAGTATCGTCTAGCGGCGAGGTTGTCGCCAAGACTGCTTTCCTCTCCCCGCACTTTGAAGAGGGAAGGGTCCGTATGCTTGGAATCCCTTCGAGAGAGGAAGAGCTTGATATCGTGGTCTGGGAGGAACATTGGAACCCGTACTCGACACTGCTCAAGTCGGGTCTCTTCTCGAGCGAAACGCCAAAGCTCATGATGGACGAGGAAATCCGAGACTATATAGTTCGTGGCCTGGACGCAAACGGCTTTGAGACTGTCGGTCTGAGTCCCGGGGCCGAACTCGTGCGACAGATCAAGAGCCCGGCTGAAGTCGAGCTGATTCGAGTCGTGAACACCGGTACCGTCGTGGCTGTCAGGGCAATGAGACCCTGTCTTGTCCCAGGACTCACTGAAAACGAAGTGACGGCAATCTTGGACAACTCCCTCCTCTCCATTGGCTTCAGCCTTTTCTTCAACATCGTTCTGTTCGAGGAGCACGGAGCTCTCCCGCATGGTGGGTTCGTCACCGGCTTCAAGAAGGTCACGCCGAGCAGCATGATTGTCATTGACGTCGGAGCGCACTACTTGGGGTACTCTTCGGACATTTGTCGAAGTTTCTTCATCGATCCGCCCAAAGCTAGCTGTTCGAGGTTCATGACGGTCTTGAGGTCGCTCGTCGGTATGGGGGGAGTTTCGCGGGACGGAGTCGAGTCAGAGACCCTAGAGCAGTCAGAATTGCGCGCCGAGAAGCTCAAGGTTTGGGACATTGTACTGGAAGCGCAGACGGCCGCGGCCGCCGCCTTCAAGCCCAACAATACCGCGGCCAGCGTCGACATTGCCGCGCGCGACGTTATTGAGGCGGCCGGATACGGCTACGGCTTCACCCACCGACTCGGCCACGGCATCGGCATCAAGGCCCACGAGTCGCCGTATCTGAACAAGTGGAACAAGGGAGTGTTGCTACAGCCTGGAATGACCTTTACGAATGAACCAGGTATCTACCTCGAAATGAAGTTTGGAGTTCGCCATGAGGATATCTACCTGGTCAAGGAGGATGGCGAGGCCGAGCTTTTGACGGGTGTCCGCGCCAAAGGCCCTTATGAGCCATAATGTCACTTGTTTCTAGTACTTAGATGTATGGGCAAAGAGTCATAAAATTGCGATCTAATGTCAATCTAGACGGTGGTGCCCAGGTAGACACACACATAACCAGATGATTTCTCCATTGGCCATTGTATTATGCAAGTATTGGCCCGTGAAAAGCGCATGTCTGCCCTATGGCTCTGTGGCAAGTCTTCAGATATTCAGTGAGTAGAGTCATTCGGCGAGATAGCCATGAGGCTGTACCCCATGACTAAGACGAGAGCGACAGTCGGAGAACGGTTAGATTTCTGACGCTCTTCGTTCTCGGCTAGGTGACAGTAAAACACCCATCCAAGCCAGGCATCACTCAATACTCGGTCATCTATACTTTGCCAGGCTCCCGCGAAATGTGCTGACAGGATCGAGGTTCATGATTCGAGGATTTGCGACGGTGCGATACAACACTGAGCGGACGACATGAAGCTTGTCACTGGTCCAACGTTACACTCATCTGCGATGCGTACGGGATGGCGTCATTTGATTGGTTTGGCATTCATATGCTGGCCGACCCCGAATCTGGGAACCTTTGGCTTTATTTCTACTGTGGCTTGCAGATGGGTTATGTCATAACATGTATGTAGGACAAGCAGGCATACCACTTCAAAATTCCATATGCCACGGGCGACCCTGAAATATCTTTTGTTTTTTTGTGTTTGGATCGTGATGACATCCGCTCAAACATCGTAGCACCGCGCACTTGGCACCTAGGTTGGATTAGGTCATGATGCCGGACATGTATTAAAGCGCTCCTATCCAGAAATCTCAAGTGAAATAAATTGAGACGACAATGTACCCCTGTTCAAACGAAGCTGGGCAAAAGGAATACAGAAAACGGACGATCTCTTGGGCACGCGACGAGACGGTGAACCAAAGAATCCCTGCCAATTCCATCGCAACGCCCAGCTAAACCGCTTTCTGCCTTCTCGTCTTGGCGTCCAAGAGCTGAACCCCTCCTTGATGATCCTCATTGAACCACAGGCCCGACAGGGCCCTTGAGGGCTCAAGAAAAAAAGAGTGTCCCATGGAGTCGGTCCGGTCGGTTACCCATCAAGGAAGTAAGCTTCTTTCTTGCTCTGCTCCCTCACTCGCTCGGCTCTCGTGGTACCCATGCAAATGCAGGTGGGTGTGTGTTAGGTGTGTATTCTATTTAAAGAACACATAGGGTGTAAACACCATCGACCCAACGGTCTTTTTGATTCACTGCATCTCTCGAGGCTCCTACATTACTCTTTTGAAGCCTCGGGAAATTGTTAGTGCTTCTCCCCTCTCCCCTTTCTCTCTTTTTCTCTACGCGACGGAGCAATGCACGCAGCACTTCAGATCCAATGCCACTTGGACCTCAATGCTGGACGTGCCTTCGAGGTCGCGTCCGGTGTGACGGCCTCTACCCGTCCTGCCTGACATGTAAAAACCTCGGTGTCGCGTGCGATGGCTACGCCGAAGAGGCACGTGATTACGCGGCTGTACAGGGAGGAGGTGGAAGAGGAGGCCACGCCGCCAACAACCGGCCCCGAGACTCTGGGAACAAAGCCTCCGGCCAAAAGGATGCGAAGGAGGAGCCATCATCCGATTTCACGTCTGATCAGATCATGAAGCCGACGGCAACAAGGTCGCCCTTGTTCAGCGAGCCTGTGCCGGCGCTATACCGCAGAGCCCAGATGATCTTTGAGGGACTAGACTATTGTACGTTACGATTCAATGCTCTCTGCACCACGTGCTTGACTGCTAATCAGGAGCCTCCAGTCAACAAGATGATATGCCCGGACCTAGTGTCTCTCGAGAGCCACTTTAACCCCTACAAGGTCGACATTCAGAGCGTTGACCGGATCCCCGACATATACGTCAAGGTTCTCGTTTCTGTCGCGAGCTTCCACAGACTCATGTCGTTTGGACCGGAACCGGATCCATCGTCGGCTCTGGTCCAGAGGGACGCCGATGTCTTTGCCTTGCGCGTCGAGGCGCTGCAGGGTCTCAATGAAAAGCTAAGCACGCCAGACGAGCAGACTAGTGACGCGACTTTGCTGTGCGTTCTATCTCTCATGGTAGCTTCGGTACGCCTAACCCCTTGTTTGACACCTCTGCCATTGCGTATACTCACTTTTAGTAACGTAGATTCAAGCTTCTGCCTATACCGAGTGGCGAGCACACCTCGAAGGTGCAAGAAGAATAATCCAGATGAGAGGAGGTCTGAAAAAGATCATCTCGGTGAATCCTTACTTTAAACCAGTATTGACCTTTTTCATGTTGTGAGTAATATCTTCATCTCTTGGGCACGCTGAGCGATGATGCTGACTTGCCAACTCTGTAGGATTGATGTCATTGGCTCGACCACGACTCCATCTACTCACAAGGACATGGCTGTGGCGTGTAACATGGCGATGCAGTACTACGAGATCGAGGCCGGAGTCCTGCAGTTCGTCGCCACCACCTGCATCCCCGTGCCCGACGTCTTGTTCAGGGTAATCACTCTGGTCAACTATCTCCGCACCATTGCCAACAAGCCCAACCTGCGCGCCAAGCGACGCTCCGGGACCAAGATGGCGATACAAAAAGTCATGGACTTTTCGCCTACTGATTACTCGACCGTGATGTGCAACTTCAACGGCTGGTCGACGAGCGGCAAGGAGGTGAGCTTCAACGAGAATCATCATCAACCCGCCGCGGCCTCCTTGGTCTCGTCAGCAACAGATCCACGAGGCAGCATCAGCACCAGCAGCACGTCCTCATCGCCGTCGACGGACTCATCGCCCCAACAACAACAACAACAACAGAAGCCGGCCAAGGACCTGTGGCTGGGCCTCGGCGTAATGTACCGCGCCGCGACGCTCCTGTACGCGCTGCGCACCCTCGTCGCGGACTCGGAGGACGCGGCCTCGCCACACGTGCTGCTGCCCGCCGACGTGCCCTTTGGCAACGTCGAGTCGCTCCGGCAGGAGACGTTTGAGCTGCTCTACGGCGCCCTGGTGCCCGTCTTTGCCGACCCCGTGAGCATGCACCAGATCGGCAAGCTCATCATGTGGCCGCTCTTCATGCTCGGCATGGAGACGGACTGGCGGGACCAGGGCCTGCGGCACTTTGTCACGGCGGGCTTCTCGAGCCTGAGCCTGGCGCTGGGGACGCTGGGCCCCATTGGCGTCGTCAACGCGCTCGAGGTCAAGTGGAACGTTGACGCCGAGCAGGCGCCTGGCGCCCACGTCGGGTGGGATGACTATTTTCAGGGCCGGGAAGACTTTATTGTATTCTAAAGTTATGAACGCAGCGACGAAGTTATGTGAGACTGGCCGGACTACGATAGTCTGTAAGCCCAGTATATGGCATACTCCATTGATGTGCCTGAGGCCAAGACTTGTATTATAATGAATTGTTGTATATTTTGTCTTTTCACAAACATTGGTTTGCTCGTCGTAGAACTCACCCAATGAAGTCAAATGTATAGGTATTCAATTGATATATTCATCCATATATACACGAAGTTGAGCAAGGGTATGATCTTTGACGCAAGCTCATCAAGACACAATGTGGTATTCCTGAGCAGACGCCTGACTGCAGTCTCTATAGACAAGTGTACACTGCAGCTTAAGACCCGCCGAAAGTGGTAGGCCTGTATAGACTATGCAGAACAGGTGAACACATCAGGTCCTGTTTCCATTGTTAGCAAACAGTCAATCTCATTTGGCAAACGACGCATGAGTACTGACCCGGGATGGTGTAGGTACTCGAGCTGGTCATGGAGTAGATGTTGATCAACAATCCGGGGTCATCGGCCTGGGGTTCAAGTTAGTGAAAGGTTATGAAACAAATATCATGAAAGAAATCGATTGAACTTACGGCGTAGATGCCGGGAATGCTGTACGTCGTTGGCGAGACCGTGGCCGTGCCGCCGCTGACATTGATCTGGGCACATTCCATCTATTTTCAATGGTCAGCTCTCAGTCTTTTGTTCGTCGTTGAGACCTTTCTTAGGAGTTCCTAGGCATCCTTACGTATAGCTGAGCTCCAGCCGTCGACGAAGCCGCGTGCAGCGCAATCATCTCGGCCCGGAGCAGGTACTGGCCGTCCTCGAGACAGCTGGGGATGGGGATGCTCTGCTCTCCGGCGTTGTTGATGACGTTGCTGGTGCCCCAGACCCCGTTGGTGTAGCCGTCCTCGACAATCTTGAACCAGCCGTCGCCGATGCCCGAGTCCGTGGTCGCGTCGTCGACCTTTTTCAGGTACGCCATGGTAGGGCCCAGGTGAGACGCGTCCATGACGTCGTCGGCGCCCGAGGTGAGGGTGTGCCGCCAGACGGCCGTGATTGTGGAGCCGGCCGCTACGTCGATCACGTCCGACGAGGGCGTCGTCGGGTTGGGCCCGCCATTGCAGGCCAGGTCGTCCGAGGTCACGTCGGTGATGGGGCCGTCGTAAGAAGGGTCGCGGATGCCGTACGAGACGTCGTACGTTGTGCCGCCGCTCTCGAGCTGGACAAAGATGGTATGCGCGCTGATGCAGGCGGCTTGGGCGGCGAGCGCTAGAATGGTTTGCGACTTCATTTTTGCCACGAAGATGTCCTTTTCACTCGACAGAATGGTATTATAGAAGAGATCAGCCTTGAACCAATGTACAGAGTTGCATGCTCATCTATGTTCATATATATACCCGCACCATCTCTTCTCGTCAACCCGGAACGCGGACCATGGCCTGCGCATCATGCTACCCAACATCCCACGCGTCGCCAGCAATACCCGCCAATCATGCATGGGGAGTAATCTTTTTGTATGTCTACAGATAGATGAAGTCTAGAAACGGCCAATTCGGGTGGACTTCCGTCGTCTGATCATTGGGTGCCATTATAGGTGCCGCCCTCCCGGGGTCGCATGCTGGGATGCGGAGGCAGCGCATCCGAGCCCACGCTCTTGGTAAAGCTGGCGGAAGTGCTGACATCACCCTCCGCTGCTGAGCCGCCCGTGGTCACTCTTATTTCCTGCGAGAGTGGGGAACCACCTATGAATAGTATCAGCAGCATGTACGAGGACTTAACGTGAGAATATTGTTTTATGAAACACTGGTCATCCCTACTGACAGGCATGGATTCCTCATGTGTGAGTGTTATCGATTGAAACGGAATCCTTGCACACCCATTAATGACATGGCCAGTGTGCCCAAATTGCAGTCACACTTGGCACTCGGGTTTACCTGCCCGGAACCGGTCGCTATGAGGTAACTGAGGCGAGCTACTGGTCCACACAAGAGGCATCACTCGTGCCTGCATGCGTTGTTTTGCCCGAAACCAGTGCAGACGCGGCAGCTTTTATATCCACCGTCTCCCGCATCGCCAACTGCAGCTTTGCGATCAAGACCCAGGGCCATGCTCCAGCTGCCGGCGCCGCCAATATCGACGGCGGGCCGACGCTGGACTTATCGTGGCTGAACACTACCGACATTGCCGCTGACCATTCGACTGTGAGCGTCGGTGCTGGATCTTCCTGGAGCGACGTGTACAACACGCTCCAGCCATACAACAAGACTGTCGCTGGAGGTCGCAATGGGGCGGTTGGAGTTGCGGGGCTGACTATAGGTGGTGGCATATCATACTACTCACCACAAGTTGGGTGGACATGTGACACAGTCATCAACTTTGAGGTATGTTCCAGCGCAGCCAACCAAATAGTTCGCGTCAGCCAGTTGAATTGTATACAGGTCGTGCTCGCGTCGGGTGATCTTGTCAACGCAAATTCAACATCTCATCCCGACCTCTATCGTGCCCTGAAGGGGGGCGGCAACAACTTTGGCGTGGTCACAAATATTGACTTCGCTACCGTCGATGCTGTACCACTTCGTACTGGTCACTTGTTTCAGAGTCAAGAATATGCGGAGCAAATCTTAAGAGCTTTCGCCGGCATCGCCTCAGCAGATGATTATGACGTCCATACATCCATCGTCACAAGCATGAGCTTCAACCAGACGATACACGAGTGGACATTCGTAAGCGTACCGGTTTACACACTTCCCGTAAGGGAGCCGGAAGTGTATCAAGAACTGTTTGCCATCCCAAACATTACAGAATTGACTACGGCATCTATTGAAAACATCAGCGCCCTGGCCACCGAGGCCCCATACCCACAAAAGTAGGTGGCGCATGCCAGGCGTGTGTGCAAAGTGATGTCCAGTCAAGCTCACCAATCTCTCTAGGTATGAAGCTTTCTTCACGAGTACGTATAACGCGTCGGGGGACCTACTCGTAGACCTCTTCAACGTCGCGAACGAGACCCTCAGCTGCGACCCATACCCTGCCGATGTAAGCATCAGCATGACTTTGGAGCCTCTACCAACAATCATGACTCGGCGTGGTGAAGGGGCGAATTCTCTTGGGACATCTCCGTCTGATGGAGATCGCGTCATTTTACTCCTCTCCGTATCATGGAGTAGCTCTGCCTCCACGCCAAGTGCAATGCGCGTTGGTCGTGCACTGCTAGACAAGCTAGACGAGACAGCAAACGCGTCGGGTCAGCTGAGCAGATTCAGGTATCTCAACTACGCGAGTCCTACTCAGCATCCACTGGAGGGTTACGGGAAGGAGAATCTCGAGATGTTGAGAAATGTCAGCACGCGTTATGATCCTGGCGGCATGTTCCAGATCAAAGTACCTGGTGGTTTCAAGCTCTGGGAGGAACCCTTCCCCTGTGTCCGTCGGTGAAGGATAGGAGGTAGGCATGCTGCTACTCATAGTCCTGCCGATGGCGACTTCTAGCGGCGACATATCTTGTCTGTTGTTTGGTCTTTTACCTGACCGCGATCGACCAGACGTGCTGGTCTTATCTACTATATTTAGTGTGACGATCACACATTATTGCTTGAACTTAGTTGATAGTATTTCGTTCTTCAATATATGGATCGAGGAATGGTATTTATACCGGCCCTCATGGTTTCGTCTCCGAGTGAGGATTTTGGTCGGGTATTATCAGATATGAGGAAACTCGAAGTTGAAAAGAAAAAGAAAAAAGACGTTCCGCACTGTTAAAAAGTGGATGATACTATTGTTATCCTCTCGATCGGGGAATTGAACCCCGGTCTCCAGCGTATTCAATATTATGAATGACAAGCTGGCATACTGACCACTATACTAATCGAGATGAGAAGTGCTTGTAGGCATCGCCATGTTGGGTGACGAGTTAAGACACTAAATAATATGTTCTAAGCGTATCCTCAATAACGTATTACATGGTTGGCCATTCACTCGTTTGACTTGGCGGCTGTATTGAACTGCACCCGACTTCTAAGTTTATTATATGCATAGTAGGCACAGCCACTTATACGGTACTTGAGATATTGAATAAGACGGACATTTGTTGAGTGATGGAGGCGCTGTAGACCACTCTGTACAGGATCAGATCACTCTCCGGGGAGAATACAAGAAAAAGTCAATCTATGATGATTTGAATGGTTGCCTTGATGCAATATGCATTCTCATTCCCAACTCTGAGCTGGCTATCTGGGCGGCTATCATTTCCGGAATCGACGACTGGAAGAGCCACGAGGACATACAACATCGAAGGCCACTCGCTGCGCTTTGAAATGTTTAGCCAAGACAGTCACTTTCAACCTCCACGGAAACAACCAATTCATGGAGTTAAAGGGAAAAAAAAATTAAGAAGAGCGGAATTAACATGATACAGATATATAAGACATAAAACATCAAAAAATAAAGTTGCACTAGCCGCGAATTGAACGCGGGGCCCATCGATGGCAACGATGGATTTTACCACTAAACCACTAGTGCTAGATGTTCTCATGAGGAGATGTTGACAAGATCCTGCGTAAAAGCAATGATAAAAGTGCAATCTTGCGTTACGATGGTTTTACTTGATCGAAATGCCGTTGCGTGGACGCGGGTGGGTATCTGTATAGTGGTTGGGAGGGCGACTTCAAACACATGACTCAAGTTTTCTAGCTTGCCATGAACTTTGACCAAGCAATGGTCCAATGGGCTAACCTTTAGTCAACTTGTCAAAAGGGTACCTTTTGCCGTGCCGAGTCTATGTAGTTTAATACGCGTTTTGCGTGGCTGTTGATACTTGGTTATTGGCACCTTGTAAGCGCGGGTTTGCCCAGGGCCGCGTGGGGGTCCACGTCGGCGTTGACCATCGGGGCGCAGGGAAAGTAAGTACTACGGAAGTGCAGAGTATAGAATGCTGACAAATACCGAAAAAAATAAATAAAATCGCGAGCTAACGTCGAAAAAAGCCTTTTTAAATCCCGGCTAAAATATATTTATCGGATGCCGATTAACAAGGAACGTATTAACGGATATTTTAAATGCCGGAAAATAAGAGAACCTTAAGGATATCGAGGCGCCCGATGATTTTGTGAGTTGTTTGCCAAGAATCCAGGGTATACTTGTCAAGAAGGCTTAATCAGGCACTTTGCTTTAAGCATGCTTACTTCACTCTGTGTTTATGGCGCATACTCGGGGTGAGAAAATGCTTGAAGGCGCAGTTTATGCGTGGAAAGTATAAAAAGCTTGTTACTGGACAATTATATGTACCTCAGTACTTGCAGGCATCGATGCAATTACCTAGGTACCTAGGTATGTAGACAAACGTTCGGTATCAATCGCACATCACAGAATATAGTGCACTGTCCCAAACATTCGTTGTTTGGTAGCAATATGGCAAGGACAGGAAGGAACAAAGGGAGACGAGTTCATATTGAAAAAAAAAAAAAAAAAAACTTCTGAAAGGAGAAAGTAGAATTAGCAATGAATCGTGTGCTATAAAGAAGATCATAATGTGGAAGTCACTACTGAAAGCCTCAGAATACCCTTATATGCTTCAGGCCTCTTGACCTTTACCAATCCTCCAGGGAATCTCGACCAAATATGATTTTCTGTTTCTTACGACATTCCACTCCAATGACCAGGAGTTGTCAAGTAGATTTACCCGAGTCGTTGCTTCGTGTTCTCATTATTAGCCGCTGACGACATGAAATCATCTCCGCATGACACATGTTTTTCTTCTTTTCCTAAGCGCCCAGATTTATGGCAACATAGTTATGCGGAGGACACCAAGCCAGAGCCAGAACCAGATGCCGAGACGCGGCGATCCGTCGTGCTTTCACCGGCGCTCCATTTAGAAAAGTCGAGACCCATGTGCGGCGAGGGTATCCAGGGACGGAGGAAAGCAGAGTCCTGGCGGTCGAGCGTCGTGCCCTCAAGAGTGGACATGGTGTCCAGGAGGCTCTTCTGGAGTCTCTGCCACCAGGAATTGGTCTTGGGCGTCGGCGAGTCGGCCAGTGGACGGTCCTGCTGGATTCTGTTGAGTTGTGCCATGTTCTCCTTCTCCCAACTCTTGGTGGTCTGCCTCCTGCTGACCCAAAGCGAGCGGAACGAGATGATGCAGGCAATCACAAACGCTAAAGAAAATCAAACATTAGCAGGAAGTCTTGACAGAGGAGATTTGAAACTTACAAACGATATATTCCATGTAGAACCAAAACAGTGCCCAGGACGTATCCAGCACCTTGTGGTTGGCGTCCCCGACCGTTCCGTACAAGTCACCAAAGATGCTGCCGCGGACGATAGTGACGGCGATGTTGAAGGCCACCAGGAGGAAGACACTGGTGAGCACGAGCTTCTGGCGCAGATTGATCTTGGTCTTCCAGGCGATCACAATGGGGAACGAGATGACTGCAATTTGGCGACAAAGATTAGCGTCCGTGACCATGCGGAATAGAGCGACAGAGAGGCCTACTAATGACATCAGACAGCACGTCTATAGATATCGATGCTTTGTAGGCCGTGTATATGTAGTTCAAACTCGAGTCGCTCGCACACTGAACGACGATATGTTCGAGAGTGCCAAACGAGCAACTGTAAGGTATGATACCAAGAAGCACGGCCAGGCAACTGATGATGAAGACGAGAGAGATCCACCAAGCGATCAGATATGCCGTGATCTGATGGCCCAGACGATAGAAAAAGACCAAGAAGTTGAGCTTGATGAGCCAGATGCCCACGGTGTCCAAGATGAGCACCGCGCCATCCGCTCGCAGACCAGCAAGCATGCGGTCGGCAAAGTCTGGACCGGGAACCGCCAGGCCGTTTTGGACGTGTATCATCAGGTAGATGTCGGCTAAGAAGCGCTGAAGGGTCACCGCGATGCCGATGAGAATGGCCACGGAGGCCAGGACCAGGTAGTCCTCGAGGAGGAGTCGGCGAAAGCAGACGAGTCTGATCACGAACCGGAGGGTACAGACTGTCAGACATAGACCGAGGCCTACCCAGAGGATGATCTAAGTCAGGGAGGAGCGGCATCAGCTGAGTTCAACCTTCTCAGACCTTCTTCCATCTTGACAGAATCAAAGTCAGTGTAGAACATTGAGACGTACTCTGAAGTCCCTCTCGGAGATCAGCTCCGTCGTTCCATAGAGCGCGCCATTCCCGAGCGAAGACTCCATCTTCGATAGGACTTGACCTCGAAGAGTTCTCAATAACACGTCACTATGAACAAATATGGAACAACAATAATGTTGAGGTCGAATGGAATATCAGCCACGTAGCATAAGGGAAGCTGCTCGAGGTGTCTGCTACAGGTTTAGTCAAAATGGAATGGGTCAGCGAAAACAGTAGTATCGAGTTATATAATCCAACTGACGGTTGTTATCAGTCAATTTCCTCCAGAGACAGATCGTCCGAGAACACAACCAATCGGCACTGGACCCCACGGGCCACACACGATGGCGAGCGGTTTCTTGTCCAAGGTGCATATTTTAGGATCCTAAATTAGACTTGCGAGAGGCAGCTGGCAGGATTCGTAGGTATATCGAGCCTGCTGGTCAAGTATCGTGAGAATCAGAGTACATGAGCCAAGCGAGGCCAAGGGAATGTGGCTTGCAGTGTCGCTACGTGCGCCCACCCAAGGGGGTGGCAGTATCAACATAAACAACAGGCAGTTTGTTCTTGGCCTTCCGCGGCGGTGACTGGCAAGGCTGCATCAATATTGGCGCGTTTTCTTACGAACCTGAAGCGGCACAGGCGAACCACAGGCGAACCACAGGCCGCCAACTGTAGTGCTGTGCCGTACGTACCCTCGTCACCCATAAAGAAAGCCTCCTGCCTGTAAATATGCTGCCGCGTGGGGGCGGTCAGCTGTGTGTAACCATGGGCTTGGAGAACGGCCCCGTGCAATTCGACGAACAGGCCCAAACAGCTGCATCATCATTCTACCTGCAGTAGCAACAGTATCCCGTCAATACAATCTATTTACAGGGGGCATGTCAACCCCGCCTGCAGCAGGCTGGTCGCTAAAATGGCCTAGCACAGCCTCAAGGATTCTGGTGGTGTTGGCTATCGGCTGTCTCGGTCTCTCCCCCCCTTGGACGAGCCGTACCGAGACACTACAGAGTACCAACAAGGCGCCCTGGATGCTAAAGAATTCACGCTGTCTCGCAAATTGCTACTAGCTTCAGAGCTCTCTGGCCCATCGTGTCCAATCGTAAAGTCTTCGTGGCCTGTCCCTCTAGCTGAGAGTTGCTGAGCTCGGTTCTTTCAGTGCATAATTCCAGTCACTTCCTATTGCGAGCAATGCTCTATACAGTCATCGTCGGCACTGCAGTTGTGGCCATCCTAGCCGCCTCCATGACTGACGTCCGGGGCATGTTCCGCGTGGTCCTCTTTGGGTCGCGCAACGATGGACCAAGAGGCGCTGCCGGTTTTGACCCCGCCAAAGATATACGGTCTCTGGCCGGCAAGGTGGTCCTGATCACAGGAGCCGCGGGCTTCCTCGGTCGCCAGACGGCCGTCGAGCTGGCTCGGTATGCTCGCCCTGCGCGCATCTACGTCGCCGATCTTCCCCGGGACGATGAAGCCAAGAAGGCCTTGGCCGAGGAGATCATCCATGAGGCCTACGCAGATCAAGGGGAGGCAACTGAGCCACCGACCGAGATTCGGTTCGTCGACCTAGATCTCGCCTCCTTGGAGTCCGTAAGGGCCGGCGCCGCCAGCTTTCTCGCTCAGGAAGAGCAGTTGGACATCCTTTTCTTGAATGCGGGTATAATTCGCGTCTCGGCCGCGACAACAAAGGAGGGATACGAAGCTCATTTTGGCATCAACTATCTCGGCCATGCGCTTCTGGCCAGACTGCTGACGCCAATACTTCGGCGTACTGCTGAACGACCAGGTGCGGACGTACGTGTGGTTGTCGTCTCCAGCGAGGGATACGTAATGGCACCGAAAAGTGGCGTCGATTTTGAGTCAGTGAAGAGTGATTGCGCAGACATGGTAAGCTCTTCAAATCATCTTCCCGCGCAGCACGATATTTTGCTCACGATAATCGTTTTCTCTAGCACTACGCAAAGCGGTACGGGCAGAGCAAAGCAGCCCTGATCGGCTTAACGAAGCAGCTCTCCCGCGAAAACCCTCAGATCAAAGTTGCTGCAGTGCACCCAGGGAGGATCTTGACGGGCATGGCCGAGTCATTGAGGAAAGAGAGTCTGTTGACGCGTCTCACTCTTCCCATCGCCCCTCTGTTTTGCGTTCCCGTGACTATCGGAATCAGAAATCACCTATGGGCTGCGACGAGCCCGGACGTGGCCACTGGCACGTATTACGAGCCCGTCGGCGTACCTGGCAAGCTCTCGGGGCCAGCACAGGATGAAAAGTTCATCACGAGGCTCCATGAGTGGACCACCGCCGCCGTGAGTGAGATCAAGCCGCTTGAGTAATCATTCGGGCCCTCATTGGCTGAGCGCCACTTGCAACACGGCGAACGCATCTGCCATATTTTTAGATAGATCCCGACGTTACCTAATGGTGGCTTTAGGGGCGTAGGGCGTGCATGGAATTACGGCATGCATGTTTCTCGATACTGGATATGTAAGCACTAGGTTGATTGAGATTTGATTGATTCGCGTATTTGCAGCTGAATGTCTTGATCTTACTTGGCTGCAGAGTGACTATGCAGGCAGCGGACTTCCAGGTATACAGTTTCGATTTCCAGATCCTGCACCTCTCGTCCAATCACACCCACCAATGAAGCAATGTACGACATCGCCGCTTATGCCACGGCGGATTTAGCCATGTTCCTTCAAGCCTACCTTGAGGCAGTTGCGGCTTTTTACCGTGATCTGGGACATATCGGGCTGACGAATGATCTGCACATGCGAAAGTACGAGTCATCATCTTAGTTCCGACTTGTTGCCCGCTCCTATCGCCGAAGGGTTACAGCGAGATAAGTTCCATGGTATAGTATAGTCTTATCCATCTGCTAGTCCTGCTGCTATCCTACGGACCCGGAGCCAGCATTGACTGTATTGCGATTATACCATGCAGCTGGACCAGAAAAGCGAGCACAGGCTGGCGGCGGCCATTGTGTGCACCGTGATTGTGATAGCGTCAATTTTGTTGCGAATATGGTGCAAGATCAAGTTCCGATCTGGTCTGCACCTGGAGGACTGGCTGATGCTCTCCGTCATGTTTGCGTACATGGCAGCTACCGCCGTCGACATCTGGGGTACGATCATGTTCTTCGCCGCTCGAGCCTAACAGCCAACTGAACTCTTGTAGGACTCTTCAAAGGTGCAAGCGGCGAGGAGCTCGCCGAGGTCGTTGCGTTGGTCAAGAACCCATCACCTGAGAATGCTGCTACCCTCGACAATTATCTCAAGGTATTGACTCCAAACTTGCCCCCTTACTATTCGGATGTTTGAAAAATATGCTGAGACTAGCCAAGGCCTTGTTCATCGCCACTTTCATATCACCCATCGGACTCACCTTCATCAGGATCTCAGTGTGCCTCTTCTACAGGAGGATATTCTCGACCAAGGCGTTTCGGACTAGGTCCATGATCATGATCTGGGTCTGCGTCGCGTGGTTGATCCCAGCTTTTGTCGTCAGCTTGTGCCTCTGCTTCCCGCTCGAAAAGTTCTGGAACTCGCTTTTGCCCGGCCAGTGTATCGATTTCAACATGTACTACCTGATCATCGGCATTTTTGAGACCTTGCTCGATTTTGCCATTCTGGTGCTCCCGGTGAGGGCTATCTTCCAAGTTCAACTGCCGCTCAAGAAGCAGCTCATGCTGGCTGGTATCTTTCTCTTGGGAATCATGTGAGTGAAATGCCTGAGTGGCGTCCTCCGCCTGTTGACCTGGGCTGATACGTCTAGTGCTGTAATAACCAATGCATTACGCATATCTCACATCTATTCCCCGCACAGCATCAACGGTGAGATCCAACACAGGCTCTTTTCTGATCTGATGCCGACTGATGTCTATCTAGTCTCGTTGAGTGAAGCGACGATCTGGACGCACGTCCACTCCGTCGCGGCTGTCGTCTGCGCCAACCTGCCCATCTACCAGCCTCTGACCAAGAAGCTCGGCGGGCTGCTCGGCGAGGTGCGATCCTGGCTGAACTCGTCGTTCTCGACGATGCGCAGCGGCCAGCGACGCGCCATTGGTGAGACCGAGGGCAGCTCCGGGTCGCCTTTCCCCATGTCCAGCCTGGGGCCCCGGGGCGTCACGGGGGATGATGACAAGCAGGGGGAAGCGATGGGGTTCTACAGCCCGATCGCGGCAGAGTCCAACACGTCTTTACGCACGAGGCTCAACCCTCGCACATGCACGAACACGGCGGCGGCTTGGCGCAGTGACGCGTCGATCGAGGATCAAGCCGTTCCTCCCCAGAGCATCGTGCACACGAGAGTGTACGAGGTAGTATGATGCATCAGATGACTCAAGTGTCGAGGAAAATGCAGAAATCGCACCTGGAACTGTGCTGGCAACGAAGAAATCACGGGAAATTCGCAGGATCGCATTGCTTTGCCCAAGTGCGCAAAACTGCAAGGGTCAGACCACCATAACTCTTCACCCGCTCCATTGCGGAGGCAAGAGGGGCGACGGAGGTGGACTCAGCATGGGGGGAGGTAGGGAGGGGGGAGGCCATTTTACTTGGTGGTCAGAAACACAGGACGGATGTGGACGGAGTACCTAGATTGGTAATACAGGCAGAGCACGTCATGCTGGGCAGCATCCGAGAGGTGATAGCCTGCGGGACTACCAGGTCCGGGTTATAATGGGACAGGAACTCGGGCGGGGGATCGAGGCAGGCATCAAAAGCTGTGTGGTCCCCGTCTCACGTCAGCGACGGCATCTGGAGTCTAGATCCGATATTATTCTTGCCTGAAATGACCGCAGAATGCTGTGCTACCTATTGGCTGGGACGATACAGCATACCCTGCCTTTTTGGTGGAATCCTTCTGTATGACTTTGCCCGTGGCTTACTACGTACACTGGCCCTGGGCCGCGCCCTCCACGACCATTGACCGCTAACAAGTACCGAAATGATCCCTGACCGCGTTGGTGCCGCCCCCAAACGCGAGCCACCTGACCAGCCCAAGACACGAACTGTTTACCAAATGGCATGCCCAGGCCGTGGGCGTTTTCTGGTGCTACCCTACGAATCCTGCGCAGGCCGCCCGACCGGGGTCAGGTCTGCGCGGAATGGCCTCTTCAGCGTCCTGGCCTTGTCCAGGTCCACCCTCCAGACGCCAAAAGTCCTCTCGCTCTCGAGCGCCCAGCCCGTGCCGGCCGCGAGGCGGGTGAAGCGCTCGTAGTCGCCGCCCTGGTGCCGCCTGAAGAGCAGGGGCGCCCACGTCGTCCCGGCCTGGCCCTCCTCGGCCCTCATCCTGCGCTGGGCCTTCTCGATCTTGGACTTCTCCGCCGAGGCGGTGCCGATGTCGCCCGCCCTGAGCGCCGACTGGACGTGCTGCCACGCCCGCCTCGACTCCCACGCGTCCTGGTCCTCGAGCGCCGGCAGGGCGGCGGGCGTCGGGCTGGCGAACGCCGCGTTGGTGTCGTACTCCTCGACGACGGCCGAGGTCCTGGCGTCGCGGATGGTGAAGGTGTCAGACCACCGCCCGGAGGCGACGTAGAGCGGCCTTTTCTCCGCGTCGCCGCGGCGGTACATGGTCGCCTCGAAGTGGTTGCTCTCGCCGCGGCCGAACAGGCTCGTCCCGGAGAACTTGACCTCGGAGATGAAGCCCGACGAGGAGACGACGTACCGCGTGCCGGTGAGCTCGGGGTACAGCCGGCCCGACAGGAAGCCCTTGACGTTGGCGTCGGGGAACCCGACCAGGTGGTCCTCGTCGTGGGCGTCGATGTGGACGATGGCGTGCCCGACCTGGCGGATGTTGATGTTGCCCGTGAAGGTCATCTCGGCGCGCGCGTAGCCCTCGGCGTGGATGCCGTGCGCCTCGTCCCACAGGCAGCAGGCCGTGATGGGCGGGTGGTGCGAGACCTGCTCCGTCGCCAGGTGGACGGTCGCGGTATCGTCGGTCCACTTGGCCGTGAAGACTTCGCCCAGGAAGGCGTTGAGCGGCTTCTTCAGGCTGCTCGTCGTCGAGCCCCCCAGGTAATACTGCGACCGGAGGCTCGCCAGGTACCACCTCAGGACGAGGAGCGCTCGCTTCTCGGGGTCGGCCTCGAGCGACGGGGCTGCGAACACAGAGGGGCGCTCGCTCCAGCAGCTGCTGACCTCGGTGACCGACGACGGCGCAAGAAAGTGCGGCGGCGCGGTAATGTTGGCAAAGTCGCCTTTGACGGAAGAAAGGAACTGTAGACAATTGTAAGCTGTGTGGGCTTTTGTTCAATTCCATCGTCTATATTCTAGAGATCGCGAGAACTAGAAGATCGAAATATGTTACCTGAAGAAATCCCTTCAAGCTGGATACGGAACTCATCTTGGTGGCTCGCTTTTCTCAGACTTTTATTCAAAAGGGCAAAAAAGGTTGGTTGCGGAAGAAAACAAAAAGATTTGATCATACTTGGATAATCATATGTTGCCTGTCACTTTTAGCTGCAGCCAACTGCTCACTGTACGTACCTGGATTAGGCCTGAGTTCCAGGGGTCTGACAGCCATTCTGGGGGGCTAGAGGCAGCGGCACGTATTTCTTACAGAAGCTCAGGTCCCGACGTCGGCTCACCAGCTCACTCTCGTACAAATTGGCAGCTTGGTTACTTAGAAAAGTCGCTGTATTTGTATTCCGTACACCCTGATTTTCCGAATTATTGTTTCGCAAAAGTTATCGAACAACAAAATAGCGTATTTCGCGGACTGGGTGCAGAGACTTTTGTTAAATCATTATAGCGGGAATAGCCCTTCTATGTTGGACGAATTACATGCTTATTTGACCAATTTAAACATTTTACAAACTCTTAATCTTAGCGAATGGCTTCTGTGGATGGCGGAATATCTTCTCAAACGCCTTCATTGATTGGAACTCGTCTGACAATGCCTCAAACTCAAAGTTCAAAATAAGAAGCACAACAAGAATGCGAAACTCCATGATAGCCAACTTACGTCCTGTGGGTATATGCTCACAGATTAGTGACTTGGATGCAATAAATATGAAGAAAAGACCCAAGTAGAACTCACCAAAGCATCCACGGTAACCGCCTCCAAAAGCAATGGACGGGATCGCATACGGGTGAAATCTATCTCTGCCCGTATTTTGATCGTGGACGAGCCACCTGCTCGGTTGAAACTTATCAAGATCTTGGCCTGCAGCGCCGGCGAAGCAGTCTCCGTGCTTTTGTATAGCGTCCTGGCTGCTTGCGCTTCGCTTGGAATTGTCAACGGAGAGGGCATCATGGTTAATGTGCAGATTCAAGAGGACGTCCGCGCCCTTAGGGATCTTGTAACCTAGGATCTCGGTGTCGACTACAGCGCGACGAAGATTACCTTTCGAAGTCCCCGCGAGACGCAGGCTCTCCTCGCATACAGCATCGAGATAGGGGATCTCCGTATCTAGAATCTGCAAGTGTGTTGGTGGTTGAGGGCCGGGAAAGGCAGTCTTCAGCGCCGCGCGCAGCTCTGTCTGTGCGGCAGGGTACAACTCCATGAACTTGACAAACCAGGACAAGGCATTGGCGGTCGAGTCGTGGCCCTTGTATCGGTAAGCATTAGTTGCGACACACATCGCGATGACCGTCCTGGTTGAAAGGGAATCTACGTACCCCTACGAGCATGATGAACATTTCGTCCAGCATGCTCTGGTCCTTTGTCGGGTCTGTCGACGTTGCTCCCTTCTTTTGATCCTCGACCATTTGTCGCCGAAGCACCACATCTATCATGCACGTGTCAGAGCCTCCGACCTCCAGCTTGCTCGTTTCGATATGTCTATAGCGTCCCACAGCCTTTTTCATTGCCCGGCTGACCTCGCCAACGACTGTACGTCTAAATTTCCGGTGGCGTGGTGTCCACGTCTCCAGCTTCTGCGCCCAAGTTGGCATCGGAGTCTTGGAATTCCGTGATATGGCTTCACTGATATAGGCCATTTCCTCCTTGACAAACGCGCCGCGCGGTGCTTCCCGCCTAGACTGATAGCCACCCAACTGTGCCTGAAGCTTTTCGATCTCAGTCCTGGTGGCTCCAGAGCTTTCGCCGACCATAATAGCCCAGATGGCGTCCAGGGCGGCGTTCTTGAAATCATCCAGGACATCAAACGGCCTGTCCTTGTATATGCTCGCGGCCTTGATCTCCCAGAGGCTCAGCAGCTCGAGGGCCGCGCCGTGGATCCTGGGCGCGGCCGTCGCGCGGAGGAAGTCGGCGTGCATGACGTCGGACCACAGGCGCTTCTGGGCCCTGAGCTCGGGCGTCGTGTAGCGGGCCAGGGACCCGCGGGGGAACATGGGCGCGAAGATGTCGACCTGCGTGGGGGACTTGTCAAACTCGCGCTGGCGGCGGACCAGCACGTCCTGGACCTCGAGGGGGTCGTCGAGGACGACCAGCGGCGGGCGGAAGCGCGGGAACAGCACCTGCGCCAGCGGCGCGCCGAGCCTGCGCGTGCTGACGGCGAACATGGAGCCGGTGACCTCGTCGCTGGCCCGGACCGCCGACATGAGCGCCACCAGGTCGCCGCCGACGCGCCCCGCCGACGCCGCCACGTGGGGGATGCCCGGGTACGGCTTCGGGTACAGATGGCGCCAGGCGAGGCAGAGCGCGGCGCCCACGAACGCGAGCACGAGATAGCTCGTCATGATTCCGTGGATGGCCAGCGTGTTCGGCGATTTCGTGGGCGCGGATCTTGTGAGCGCGGAGGGCTTGGAGGTTGGCCGCGTCTCAGCATAACCGCGATATCGCTTATGATGAAATTGGGTTGGCGCCCATTCGGTTCCAGCCCCTTGTCAGCTCTGTACCTATGTCAGGTACTTGCGCTGGTCATGCTGAAAGGTTCCCTGCATGGACGGCAGAAATGACTGATGCAAGCCAGGGTGAGCTGATGTTGGGGGCCAGTCACTCCCAAGGCGGGGCGAGGCAAAAGTCTCGTACAGATTCTTGGGACATAACAATGTGTGCCTCTCGGGACGAGTAGGGTCCCTTCTGAGAGTGGTCGCCGATGTGGTCTCACATCGCCACGACGTGCTGTCCCGCTCGATATCGACTATCTGAGGCCTTCTCCCGCGAAAACGACTATTTATGGTCGTTGTGCGCTCGCCATGCATATGCGGGCTAGCTGCATGGCATGTTGGTCTCTGCCTGGGCGGAATGATGACAGGCAAACGAGTAGTTACACGGAGACGGCTCGAGGTGGCTTGCGACCAATGCAACATGCCGCGATCCCTCGAATGCTACTGCGATAAGAAAGTGCAGTGCCAAAAGTGCCAGCCTTATGAGACGTAACTGGTTCTTGGCATCAGGCATTGCGATCCTCATATCTCCCGATGCTGCCTAAGCAACACGCTTGCAGAGGCGGGGGAGGCAAATTGAAGCCTGCTCGGCGCAGAAGAGAACGACAGGAACAATAGAGTTACGGAGTAATTACACGCGAAACATGATTTGGTCACAAGTCGCGGACAGGACGGACAATTGCGGCTGGGTGGCGCAAGGCTCAGGTAATCGAAGCACACTTGTGCCGCCAGGATTTGTACCTGGATTCGTCCACCAATACGATTCTCGGCACGTGGAAAGTCGCGTACAACATGTCGAGTCGAACTGTTATTGCAACAAGTGCGGAGCTACCTGGTATACACAGTACTTCTTACAACTCCCCCAGAAAGGTTCATCATCGTGCCTAGAAGTGCCATGGATGCGGCTCCTCCCATCTACCTATCTAAAATCTAGACCATCCGAACAGAAAAGAGCGCACTGCAGCAGGGCTGCGGCACGGGACGAGGGTTGACCAAAAGCTCACACCCCAGCAAGTAGCTCTACGGAATCAAAGTCGATAACGTCAGTGCTCATTCGAGCAGCCGTGGACCGAATAACGTCCCTGACCTCGTCCGAACGCGGCGAAATCTGGACGCTGTACGGATTAGGTTTGGTCAACAGACCAGCTGCAGAAGAGTGAGTGGTCTGCAAATGGAAATCATCGGCGCCAAGAATAGAAACTCACGTGTCTTGTCATCCATGTCGAGCGGGGCCGCGCCCGGCTGGGGCGTGATATCAAACGCCCACACGAGGCGGGAGATGGTGATGTACAGCGAGGCCTCGGCCACGAAGATGCCCTGGCACACGCGGCGGCCGAACCCGTAGTGGAAATGGTCGCGCCGGCGGAAGTCCTCGTGGTTGATGCTGGCGGCGGCGTGGAAGTTGTCCTGCAGGAACCGCTCCGGGCGGAACTCGTACGGGTCCCGGTAGACCTCGGGGTCGCGGTTGAGCACGGTGAGGTTGGGGAAGACGATGGTGCCCCGCGGCACGCGCGCGCCCTGGTACGAGTCCTCGTCAGACGTGGCGTGAGGCACGCCCAGGTTGCCGATCGGCGCCCAGCGATGGACTTCTTTGATGAGAGCGCGCATGTAAGGGAGCCTGGGTTGGTCCTCCCACGTTGGCAGTCTCGACGGGCCGACGACGCGATCAAGCTCTACGATGACAGAATTAGTTCTCGATTTGCCGCGCTGGTTCCAGATAAGAGCAAAGAATGTATACCTTCTTGAGCAAGGTGTAGAGCTCTCGGGTTCATGGCCATGATCTTGAAGAATGTCTGCAGAATGCTGCTGGTGGCGTCTGCTCCAGCACCAATGAGCATGCCTAGGATGCCGATGGCCTGGTCATCGTTGATGTTTTCCTCCTTCTGGATTTTCATAAGTTCGGCGCCGAAACAATTTGGCGCAGTTCCGGCTTCTACTTGTTTGTGAAGCGTCCTCAGGAAGGCCATGTGCAGGGCAGATTCTCGTTGGTTCAATTTGGCGGCGATCTTGATCCAAGGCTGAAACCTCTCCGGCAGTCTTTGCAGAATGGGGAAGAAGTCGATCAGCAGAGTGCCTGGCTGGAAGTCTGGGGGTGACGGTTAGCAATCTTGTCCTAGGCCCTCTTTCGAGACTTCACATACAGTGCAGCATCTCATCCCAAACCTTGTAGAAAGCAGTCATGATGGGGTGTGTGAGCTGGGCGAGACGAACGCCGTAGATCGTGCAGAACATGACGCTGATCGAAAAGCGCTCAGAGTGAGCCATGAACTCTTTGGGATCCGTTAAGATATCCCTCAACATGACTGTAGATTCAAAATCCTGGTAGTCTCGGAACTTGAGAGACTGCTGTTGGCCGAGGAGTCTGTGATAGATGTTCCGGAGAAGGCGGAACTGAGGACCGACGCCTACTCCTAGGAGCCGATAGGGCCATGCGCGCTGACGGAAGTTGTTCTGCGACGGTCTGTCTGAGTAGATCGCGCCTCTCTGAAGCGAATCATAAGTCAGTCATGGAAATCACAATGTGTGTTTAGACGATTGATTACATTGTCTAGCAGTTCTTTGGCTTCTCTGGCACTGTTGATGACGAGGACCGGCTGGGAGCCCAGCCACATCATGGCAGTGGGACCATACCGCTGCGCGAACTTGCGTAGTTCCGCATCTGGGTTCCTCAGGATTTTCGAGAATGATACAAAGTTCCCCAGCAAGGGCCACGGCTTCGGCCCCTCGAGATGTGTGCTCCTATCTTGGGTGACCTGCTTGGTAGATGCCGGTTTCTCCTGTTCACGGGCGAGGAGCCAAGAGACTAGGAAAGCAGAGAGTACTGCGACAAGAGAAAGGTACTGAATGTCCTCCATGATTGAATATTCACAGTGCATCAAGTTCAGATAGAGGAAAGCAACAGTCTAGCTTGCATAACACTCTTCCAGCGGCAATTGAGGAAGTAATAAACCATCTCCGTATTTAAGTATCAGCCCAAGCCGCCACATCGCGTCAGACTTCCTATACAGATAATAAAATCCCAAATCCTTCCTTGTCTTGCCAAGGGTAATGAGGACCTGACGATAGTCAAACCACGCCACTCATCATGGCCTTGGTAGGCATTTGTCCACTCGAATGCCTTGTTCGGTGGCCCCCATGGGACTCGTATCGAGTGTCAGGTCATCAGTCGGGCGCAGTTTCCAATATTCTCAGTATTCGTGGTCAGCCTGACCAACGGGCGATCAGTCAGCTCAGTTAGTGAATGATGATTCATCCACACGATGGGAGAGAACGGGGTGACTATGCGCTCTCATCCGCACATGATCCAGTAGGATCCTAGCCCAAAGGAGTGCCGCGCGCCGATGAGGATTCGGGTGGGTGAGATTATCTACAACCACAGGAAAACAAAGTGTTATGCCGCGCAAGTTCCCCACGTATGGCGTTTTGTACCTCTGACTATATGATACATGCCATGCTGACCCTGGTCTTGGCGCCTAGATGTGCGCACGCCCCAGGGGTGACGATCGAAGCCGAGCACCGTTTTGGTACATACTCCGTACACCGAACTCGCCCTGCAGATGCGGTCAGTAGAGGCCTAGGTAGGCAGTGCTGGATTGCATTGATGTTCCAGCTTTTCTTTTATTTACTTCTCGACGGTTCACCAGTGCTTGATTCTGCCCTGAAGCCTCCATTACACGGCTCTCTTCCAAGTTGCACTCGCCAGTGCTTGCGTTGCCTTCCATGTCAACAGAAGACTCGCCGTGCTTGAGCGGAGCAGAGCCGGTGCCGCTGTCTCAAGAAAACATTTGCAATCCTGGCTTTTTCTGTAGGTGGTTTTGCCAAATCCTGTATTATAAATCCCTCCATGATCTCGAAAACACACTTTGGCATTGTAAATTTCAGGAAAACGATGTACAAGTCACTAATGTCCGACCTCCAGGCCCGAACAACACGGCGTCGTCCCCGCCACAATACTGTCCACCAACCCCACAGTGCCTCCTTACCCGGTTGCAACTGGTGCGAAATATCTGCAATGCCCCCCAGGGCACATATGAGCCAATTGTCTGTCCGCGAGGCAGCTTTTGTCCTTCAGGGGGTAAAGAGGTCAAGATATGCCCTCGAGGCCACTTTTGTCCATTGGGTACGGCCGAGCCGTTCTCGTGCGGCCGTACCTCGATATGCCCCGAGGGCTCAGACCGAGAGTTCATCCTGGATGGCTTTGTCGTCATTGTCATAGTCGACCTGCTGTTCCTAGCTATCGTGGTCAGGGCCTTTTGCAAAACCCCCTTTCGCCGCTGGATGGCCAAGTCGCGCGCTCGGGAGATCAGGAAAGGCAGCGATGGAAATGTCGACCTCGAGTCTTCCGGGCTCGACAAGGGCGCCGTCCGTCATCGAGCGCAGCACATCACTCCGGCGAAAGAAGACTTTGACATTGCACCCGACATGATGCCAAAGTTCGTGTCGTTGGTCAGAGCCTGTGTCGGTTCGAGCGAGCTGGGTCTCTCCTTTGGGTTCGAACAGCTTTCACTGGTTCTTGCGAATGGGAAGAGGCTTGTCGCTCCGCAGTCGGGCTCAATACCTCAGGGGAGCGTATGGTGTGTCATGGGCCCATCGGGTGCCGGCAAGAGTGAGCTCTTCTCTGCTTCAACCGCACTTTACACACGCTAATCGATCTACCTACAGCCAGTTTCGTCAATCTATTGATGGGCAGGACAACACGGACGACGGGTCAGCTCTACGTGAACGGCGTGCCGGCGCAGATTACCAAGTAAGTCGCTCTTGAGAGACTTCATCCCCTTAGGTTTAGCAACCAGCAGTAACGTGTGATGCGCAGGTTCAAGCAACTTATTGGGTATGTCCCACAAGACGACGTGCTTGTGCCGGAGTGCACGGTGCGCGAGAACATAATGCACTCAGCCATGGTTCGCCTGCCGCGTACATGGAGCGATGCGCAGCGTACCGACTACATCGACACTCTGCTGTCATGTCTCCACCTCACCGAAGTCCAGCACAGCATCGTGGGCGACGAGGTCACATCGTACATCTCGGGCGGCCAGCGGAAAAGGGTCAGCATAGGCATCGAACTGGCCGCGGCTCCCATGGCTCTTGTCCTGGACGAGCCGACCTCGGGCTTGGACGCGACAACCTCGCTGTCTATCATGAAGTTACTCCAGAGTCTATCCCAACAGGGCGTCACGGTGATTTGCATCTTGCATCAACCGCGACCGGAGATCCTCGATCACATCGACGGTATTACACTCCTGGGACACGGCCAGCAGATATACCATGATCGTATGAATGGCCTAGCTGACTACTTCCACACACTTGGTTTCAAAATCTCCAGCGGGACCAACATCGCCGATGCGGCCCTGGACATCATGTCTGGCGGATCAGCCATGTACCACAAGTCTGGTACAAACTTCTCGATCGAGACTCTGGCAAGGCTATGGAACAGCCACCCTTCGAAATCGATTCAGAGCCTCTGCAGCCATGAACAAGATTCCGTGTCAATGGAGCAGCTCGAGTCCATGGGCCGGTCGATACGCGGGAGAGGACTGCCGAGACATCGACAGGCCTACCTGTGCTTTCTGCGCTCAATGAAGCAACAATTGGTGCGGTGGAACAGTTTCGTCCTCGAGATTGTGGTCGGTGCGATTGCCGGACTCCTCATCGGTTTGTCGCTGTATCAGCTCCGTGGTCAGCACTTCCAGGGCGCCTACTACCCACCCTTCCAGATCCTTTCTAGTGCTCTGAACTACACAACTGTCCCTGAGATAGGTCTTCTGTGTAACACGGCGATCGGTAAGCTACCAAATTCTGCGTTTACATTAGTTGCGATGTGCTTCTAACTTGTCATCCACTACATAGGTCTGGCTTCTGCTGCTCCGGGAGTCAAGATTTTCGGTGAAGAAAGTAAGTCGAACACATCCGCGCTTAAAATAACCCTTTGGAATCCTTAGTCGAACGAAAGGCTAACTAGCTCTTTGAAGAACAGGTATATCGTCGCGAGGCCAGCGCAGGCCACTCGAGGTTGGCATACTACCTAGGCAAGACGATCTCAGCTATTCCACGTATTGCGGTCTCGGCGATGCACTTTACCGCTTTCTACTGCATCTTGGCGACGCCCTGGATGTCTTTCTGGAAGATGTACATGACCAATCTGCTCTATTTCTACTGTAAGCTTCCCTGTTCTGTTCCCCCGGCGGATCCATAATGGCCCTGTGACGAACTCTTTCGGCTACTGACGAGGCACTTCAAGGCATATACGGATTGGCTGCCGCTGTTTCCATGGTGGTGCGGAGAGAAGATGGACCTTTACTCGCCATGATCGTAAGCTTGATCATCGGTGTCTTTGGTGGCTACGGCCCGCCACTTTACAATGTGAAAGAATGGCATCTAGAGTGGTTCTGGCGTCTGTGTCCAGGAGTAAGTGCGCCCTTTATTATTTTTTCCCCTCTTCTCTCCTCTCACCTCATCTTTGTCCTAACCCGAGGTCGTCGTCTGACGGCCACGACGATTCGTGTTAACAAAAGAAAAACTTAAGATCTGGTTCACCGAGGCGTATTTCGACCAACACTTGATTAAAGCGACACATCTTTATGACTTGCAGGCGGCGGCCAACTGGACTGGCTACGTCCGGGGACGCTTCAGCATTGATATTGTGTGAGTTTTGTTCCGACCCATCGCACTGGGATAAGAGATTTCGGATTGCTTACAGATAGCTTCAGTCTCCTCTTCACTATCGGCACAATTTATCGCATGGCTGCCTATTGTGGCCTCATCTTCTTCAATCACTGAGATAAAAATAGAATAGAGATAGAATCAATTGAGAGACGACATCCATCTGGTAGGGATGTTCACCGGGGTGAAAACATGTTGCAGCAGAACATAACTCGTGACTGATATATATATATATATATATATATGCCTGAGTAGGGGGCCATGCAAGAAGTTTGAGTGTGCATCTAATGACGGCCAATTTGAGGAAGCACGGAGGGAAACTCGAGGAGCAGGGGACTTTTTCCAGATGCTTTCGGCTGCAAGTATTTATTTCCTGGTTGGAAGCTTGGCAGTATAAGCAAATGGTCACGGCCAATCGCACTGACAAATCCCCCGGCTCCAGACTCGAGGGTGGGGCCTAGAATGTAGGTAAACACTCAAAAATAGAACCAAGACATGCATGTTACAACATGGGTACAGCAGGAAAACAGCAACTGCAATCATGGCAGCGATGTGACTTTTCAATCGGCAAATAACTAAAATCACCCCAATGATGATATGCTCGTGCTTAGGATGTACCCATTGAACTTTCCCCTGGGAGCCTCGTTCATTTATTTAGACGCAATGGCATAATTGTATACATGTAGTTAGCTGGAACACACCTTGGTGTACGGAATACCATCAACGATAAAAGTGGTAGTCTGCGCTGTTGTAAATGATCTTGGCCTGTTCATAGCTACAGCTAGTGACCGAATAAACTTCCAAAAGAATTACAGCATACCTCTGGATGCCAAATGTTCGCGGTACATCTTGAGCTCTTTCATGCTCGTGGCATTTGACAAAGTGTTCATCGATGTTTTCAGACTAAATCGTAATCTGGTAAGTCCTGATCTGCTACTTAGTGTCCTGATGTGACTATGTAACTGGCCGTATCTGGTGATCTGAGCTGTCGCTGTTACTCGAGCTTGTATTTTTCGCCACCCTGATGACCTTGGAGGGTCTACTGTGCCTTTTTCCCTTCTGGTGAATTGGACGTTGAAATCTTCTATGCCCCAGATGCGCGTGCTTGCGGCCTTCCATGTCGTCGCCGGATTCACGAGGGTGACATCGAATTTTCTGAATGACTCAAAGATGACCTTGTGCATTTGCATAAAGGCCAAATCCTTTCCCAGACATTCCCACTTGCTCGGTCCTCCAACTCTAAAATTGAGGAGACATTAGCTCATTATTCCCGGATATCCAGGTAGCGTAGATTTAGGGAATATAGATTGCAACTTACACAAATCGAAAGGTTCCATCCATTATCTGGGGTCCCACGTCGGCGTTGACCATCGGGGCGCAGGGAAAGTAAGTACTACGGAAGTGCAGAGTATAATGCTGACATAGCTGAACCTAAACAAGTCATTGGACCCAGAAGAGAATGCTACCAGAGTTGGGAATTCATCACAGTGCTGATCCCAAATCAGCTCACGTTACATGATGCAAAGTATTGACTGCAATGGCTGAAAATTTAACAGTGTAGATTGAAATCAAATTGCTCATAGGGTATCTCAACGTGTCTAGCTCTTTGTGACGTTGTAACAATGTAACATACTTCATCGCTTCCGTTTAAGGCCAAGTATTCATGGGGCGTAGATTGCGCAGCCAGTGGGTATCAGTCATCAAGCACCAAGCACCGCTCTTTCGTTTACAACTCGTGTCCTTCCATCGCCAATCTCATTAGGCTCCTTCTCCCAGTTCGACGGTTTCCAGCCACGTCCTGATCGCTCTTCTCAAGACGCTCTCTTTGTCTTTCTTCGTGTCATATGTCACCTTCATTCTGGACATTTCGCCCTCCTTATCACGCTCATCAACCACTGCTTGAACAATGTTCTCCAGCGCAGAAAGCACAACAGTCTTGCACTCAGCACGATGAACCTCTTTAGTTTCCGGCTGAGTTGGCGCTGGCGCTGTCTTCTGTAGCTCTGGCTCAGAAGCGTCACTATCACTTCTTTCTCGCCTCTTGCTTACAGACCGCGATGAATTGGTCGTCGAGCTCTCTTGGCTGCCGGGGATTACATGGGCAATAACCTTTTCTACAGCTTCGATCAACGACTCATCCCACGTGAAGAGCACTTCTTCCTCGAACTTTTCGTTCAATGGCTGCTCGTAAGGAGAAAGGGCTGGGGTTACTAGGGACGCGCTATACGGATTCGTTGAGCCCGAAAGCTGCCCTGCTCGCTCAGCAAGTTGTTTTGGCTTCACTAATCGTCGAAATCGGATGCGCTTGATAGTAAACGTTGTAGTGTCGGCGACAATAGCACTGCTTACGTCGACCCATTGTTCGGCAGCCCATTCGACTGGGAGCTGGTGAAATGGAAAAGATGGAGTAGGCTCTGCCTTGAGAGATTCCTTGACTCTCTCAATCAAATCCGGCTGTGGCGGGATCGCCTGCAGAGCAAAATCCGGATGGAATTGTTGAAGCCAGCCAGCGACGTTGAGAGGCGCTTCTCCGTCGACGGCAACCCTGGAGAACTGTTCAAAGCTGTCGATACCTGTACCAAAGCCAGGGGTCGAAAGGTATCCGCTACTCGATGGCGAACTGATAGCCGACTCCAATGATGTCAAGTACTCGGGGAACTGGATATCAACATCGATGACACCGTCATCTGCGCTGATGGAGGTTTTGACGGGGCTTTCAAAAGCGCCCGACGGATCCGGTATCCTTTTCGCAGTCTCTTCAAGCTCCGGGAAAGCTTTCCGTTCCAGTGTGCGTGGCGTGTCGGGCTGACCTGTAATGCCAAACGTAGGATTTCTGGGGCTGTCGAACTCTTCCTTTGCCGGTGAATCGACTGCAACACCGTCATTTGTCGTTCCGATGAGTTTGTCCCTCCGTTCTGTGGGTTTCGACGGCGACCCTAGCGTGCTGTCACGAGGAAGGGGCAAGTCAAGTGTGGGAGTTGTGCCAGCACTAGACTCTCGTCGACGAACACTCCACAGACCACTAATGACACTGCCCCAATTCGAGCTGCGCCGATGAGAATCTCCGCTGGTGTTGCTTCCTTGGCTCCCGCCATCGCCCCTTCTCAGTGTCCTTTTCAAGTCATCCGCAGCGACACTCCCGCTACTGCCCGGTCTATGAGAGCGTCGGGTATTTGACCTGTGAATGCTTGTGAAATGGGGCACAGCGGCGTCTGGAAGGACAGTATTCGTAGTGGCGGCACTGCTCACTCGAGTTATAGCATCACTGCCTTGACTTGAGATGGCTGTTGGCTTGAACAACGTGGCGTCAGAGCCTCGTCTTCCGTGAAATGTGTCCATGCTCAGATGGTCCAACTGTGCCGGGACGCCAAAAGCCGATCTCGTTGTAGCGTGAGACTGTATGCTGAAGCTTCGCTGGTGAGAAGCTCCTCTTTGACCGGGAGGCTTACGATTAATCTTTCGTCGCAGAGATTCTTCCTTGAGTATCGGAATTACATAGGATGGTGGTGAGTGCGAAAAGGACGCCGAGGTCTGTCTTTGAGCGCGGATGATAGGCACTTGTTGATTGGCAGGGAGAAATGCAGACAGCAAGAAAACTAATCTACGAGCCGCCATCTTGTCGTTTGAGACAACGATGGTGCGTGTTGGCAGAGAGGTGTCTTCTTCTGTCTTTGTCTTTTGTTGCTGGTAGTGACGCCTTCGATACCAGACTGGACTCAATGCCTGAAGCCAGTCCGTGTGGGTTGCGAGGAATCCCGTGAGGAGATTGAAGAAAAAGAAGCCCTGCTCCTTTGCACCTGCGTATTTTGCGACCCATCGAGCCTCTTCACGCCACGGGCCCCATCGCCCTTGGCCTGTTACAACTCTTGTTGCACGCAGCCCAGTGATGATTCGCACGCGAGCCGTGTCGATCTCGCGGCTGATTATCTGTTCCTGCATCAGGCAGTTTGGTGGTAAAGTAATGAGTTTGGCGTTTGTTTTTGGAGGTTTCATCTGCATCTGCGATGCATTCGACCCTCGCCGACTATTTATCGAAGGATTCCGAACAACCTGGGCAGATATCGATGGCTGCTGCGGGTCAGGCGAACTATGATCAGCTTGCTTCAGCATGGGAAACAAGGAGGTGGCCACCGTGGACTGCAAATGTGTGAGTGTTCTCATGATGATATCCCAATGTTGCGTAATGGCATCCATCTTGTCCTCTACTTCATTGCTATAGGCGGAGTCGATGGACTCGGCGCCATAACCACCGACCATTGTCCATCCAGAGCGCCTGGCCGAGCTAAAAGAGGATGGAAAAGAATCCTGCTCTGTGTACGAGCTGGCGCCCTTGAACGGAGTCTTTCCTGTCGACTGTGGCTGTGGCACGGGGTTGGACGGTAGCTGCAGAACCAAAGCGACAGCGTACATCGGAGTACGCTTCTGCTTAGGTTGCGACTTCTTCTTTTTTGCCCCATTCTCATCGGGAGAATATGGAAAAGGAAATCCACTGCCATCTTCTGAGAAGCGACTGTGCGGCGTCACAGTCGCGTTGGGTGTCTCCGGGTCATCATTAGGGAGGTTGACTGGGAAAAGACGCGTGACCAGTATCTTCTTTCGGTCTGCCGCCCTGCCTGCTGCGTTGGACACAAACGGTGCCGATGCAGACTCGGCAGTGAAAGATTGAGAAAGTCTGCTTGATCGCATGCTTGCCCGGCTCATGGAACCTTTCCCATCTCCAGCGAACGAGCTAGAAACATCAGGACGCGCATCACTGGGGACGATATGAACTTTGGTGGAAGTGCCCTTGTACGACATGACCTCTGTATTCGAGAAAATACAGTTTGTGAAACTTGCAAGTTCCTCGCGGTACTCCCTTTGAGCTCTCTGGGCCTCGCTTTCTGCAGTGGTGTAAGTGCGCGTCTGGAACGACGGACGTCGATCAAATGCTCCCTGACGCGGCTGCGGGCTGTCTGGCTGGATGACCATAGGCCGCGAGTAGCTGAGACTTGTCTTTCTGGGTGAAGTCGGGTTCCGGCGAAGATCCTTCACAAAGGTCTGTGGCTGAGTAGTTCCGGGAGAATGGCGGGTTTCCGTCGCAGGTACAGGCGGGGGCGGGTGGCTGTCATAGAGTAGCGAGGGATTGACAGACCCAAGGCTGTCCTGCATGACTATAACCCGGACATCGCGAACATCCAAGTCCACCTCGCCATCGTAGTCAAAGGCACTGGACGCATTGGCGGTAAATGCAGTAGTCGAAAGCGGGAAGACCTGATCCTGGCGGCCGTATAGAGTCTGAGTGTCCGGAAACAACAAGCTACGGGTGTGGATTTCCTCTTGAACGGACTCGGGGGATTCGTTTGCGGATGAGTAAGTAGTCTGAGAAGAAGGTGCGGCGGTGGTGCCCGAAGTGAGATTGAATAGTTTGCCCAACATAGCGGGCTTTGAAGGCAAGGTGCAGGCGCCCCAAGCCGTCCGTCTCGAGCGAGCGAGCTCGCTCGGGGGGGTGTTAGATTTGAGGAGGGGTCCTGATCCGAACGTATGTCACGCAAAACGTGGGTTCTGATCTTCAACGGGACTCCATGATCAAGCCGCAAACGACTTCCTGGATCATTGTCACACGCAAGACGAGACAGATAAGGTGGTGATATTTCGCGGCAGGTGTCTGTGGAGTGAGCTGCCCCTCGTCGTGGTGGAGGCGAGGAAGTGTGGGCGAGCGCCGGTGTACTACTTTGGACGGAGACGGACGTGAGGTGAGTTGTACTGGGGTGCTGTCTGTATGTACGAAGTACTCTGCGTGTTTTTGGCGCGACCGAGCGGAACAAGAGAATGAATTGGGGTCTATCGTGTATTCATGGGTTGGATGGACCACTGAAAAGAGTCGCTCGTCAAAAGTCAGTTCAGGTTGACGTGAAGTTTAACGGCCTGCAGCGGTCTTCTGTTCTGATCTGCTGCTGTTGTTGCTTGGGGAAGCGTGGATTGCTGCGGGTGCTGGTCTAGTGCAGTGCTGTAGCGAATTGAAGTGGCTCCGATTGCCGGCACGGATATGAGACGGGGCGATTGTGTAGATGCCGACTGATTGCTTTTTCTTTCCTTCCTTGGTTCTTGGGGAAAGGCGTGCGAAAAGGCGCCCCGCGCTACCACTTCCGGAGGGAATAAAAAAAAGGCTTTTGGAACAGTTCTACGCGTGGGTAGTCCTGTTCTTTTTCTGTCACCAAAAGATAAAATGGAATAGACAACCGTTTCGTTTTTTCAACAAGATTTGGACAAGAACGACTCGACGACTGGGTCGACTCGACTGGGTGCGTGACCTAAAAGAAAGATGTTCGACGATGGGGCATGGCATGGAATGGCGGCACCTAAGTACTAAGGTAGGCAAGAAAGTAATTTCGTACATGCGCAAACATGGGAATCCCAAGTCCAAAGGTGGTTGAATGTGATGGGGCCATTTCTGGGTTGCATGGGCCCCGGTCTAGCTCGTCCAGCGATATGACGTCCCCAGTGGTCGCGTGCGGGTAGTGCAAAAAACAGTACCTGAGGTAGCTCTGTATCAAGAGGCGGGGGGCTTGTAATCAACAATCAAATGGCCCAGGTGATGGGTAAAGGTACGAAGCAGAAGGACATGTCTTCTTCTTTTACAGCCAGATTCAACCATACTAATTTTGTACTGTTGTGAAAATCCTACGAGTCTGTATACTCTTGGGTGAAAGTGTCAGTTTCAACATTTGTTGTTGCACCAAATGAATTTATTACGTGGTATTCGCTACGGTAGGTAGTCGGTCATAGATCGCGAACGATGGGCCGGCGGATCGGGTTTGGATCAACCATCGATTCGGGTCCAGTAGGCTCTTAGGAAAATGAAAAGAAAATGGAGAGATAGAGGACCTGGCAAGGGAGCAAGAAAAAAACAAAAGGCAAGAAAAAAAAAAGAGTGGTTCACATCTTGTCCAGACTCCAAGCTATTACCATATCAATACTGAATACTGGTCCCTGGGTGCGCACAATGCCTGACAGACGAGCAGATTTGCCAGGGACGCTTGTCAGCCATAGTATTTTGTTATCAATGGTTTGTCTCATTTTGCCCCACGTACCTACTCACTTGGGCGGTAGTGCACTACATCTCGGAGCTTTTTTTGCAATCCTACACAACAGACAATAGACGATGTTTTACCCTCTCATTCACCTACCTACTCTACGCTGGACACCGAGCAAAGAAAAATCAGCAGAATTACCACCTTGACGCTCGCCGTCTCGCGTCAGCCGGGCCGCTCCATTGTCCCATGTGTACTATATGATGTGTAGGTTGGCAGGGGGGCCTCACCACCCTGCGAACCTCGTACTACGTACTGTCTGCTTGACGCTTGGTTGTCAGGCTCTTTGGGGGAGTTAGTTGCAAAGGGCGTCTTGTCCACATGAGATGGTTCAATGGGCTATGGCCAACTTTGATGAGACAGAGACCAAGGGCGATGTTTGGATCGACTTGATGCTCGATCCTCCCCTCTCTAGGGGTCCGTTGCCGGTATCAGAAGCCAAAACACGTTCTGGCGGTGAAAGAGAAAACAAAAGAGTGTGTGTGGTGTATTTGCCTGGTAAAGAGAAAAATAGTAACGCATTCTGGGCTGACTTCTACCTTACCTTACATTAGTTGACCTCTTAGTTGCAGTAGCGCACTACGGAAATACAAAGACATGTGCTTTAGCTGCATCACGTAGTGGCTTTTTGATCAGTGACCAACTGACACAAGTCGCTAGCAGCGAAAGCTCGACAGGTACCTGGCCACCTGGATTACCTGCACAGAGTACTGGACTGGGGGGGCAACGTTAATGGATCTCTTTTTCCCCCCCTCCCAGCCAGCGCCTATGCTTGCCCAGCCCGCCAAAGAAGAAGAAGCCCGCCCAAGGGTCCTTCTTTCTCCAGAATGTTCGAACCCAACTCGCCGGGCTGTGGGGTTCCCACCTTTCTTCCCATTGCCTGCAAGTGCAGGCATGGGGATGTTACAGCAAGAATGCAGCCCAAAACGCCAAGCGAGAAACGACAACAGCCAGTGGCAGCCCATCGGCCGCGGGAGAGCAGAAAACGTAGTAGTATCACACAAATGTGCTCTGTTGGTGGCGCTGATCCTGTCCAGCCTGTGTCGCTTTTCTCAGTTGAAGAAGTTGCATTTGGAGTGTTTGCCGCTCTGGGGGAGGCAAGGGCGCCGCGTTCCTTCCGGCGGCAATGTCTGTCGGTAGATTGGCAATGGAAGTAATCATATACCGAATCCCGCCGCTATATGGTGCACCGGCCCTCGTAACAGGAACAGCAGGATCGTGGTTCTTCGTGAGCATCTGGCACCTACTCATGTCTGTACAACCTGTCCACGGGTAAGTCGGCGTCTGAATGAAGACGCAAAATTGCTTTAGAAGGATATTCTTTTTTCCTTGCCCTTCAAATGCATAGTTTCGGCGCAATGACTAAATGGCTGCGGCACTGAGTACACTAATACAAACGAATCTACAGGGTAGTATAATACATGCTACACTGCCAGTGCAGCCAGCGGCCTGCAGATGGGTCAACACTCGTGGTTGCTCGAGACGTGGCCAGGATGGATCCGTCTCTGTACCTACCTGCGTATCTATCTAGGTAGTGACTTGGCAACCCAACACCAAACACGAGCCACAACAAGGGCGATATGTATCCGATTCCGCGGCCCGTATCAATACATGAGTAGAGAAGCATCATACAAAGCATATCAGTCCATATTCAAACGTCTCTTCGAAGAAACGTGAGACACTCTGACGTCGAACACTACAAAAAAAGAACAAATCGCGCATGTACGAAAGACCGGTAGCAAAGGCAGAGGTAGTAGTGTAGTAGGCAATTCTCCATGGGTCTTCCTTCGGCCGATCGCAACCCGCAGCTCGGCTAGTGGGCTTAGCTTTATTTCGTATGGTTGCGCTGCAAATGAGTCAAGCTTTGACGGAACCTACCTGTCAACCTTGTCCCGGCGATCTACTGTATCTGGGTAGATAAACTCGGTGATCCAAATATTGTATTCCGCTGTGTAGTGTTAGGATCCTCCATACTTTGGTGCTTCTGTTGCCCTTGATATCCGAACCATCTATATATAATCTCAAAGCCTAAACGACTACAATCTTGAAGTTTAAAATCTTCTTGGCTATTGCAACACGACTCGTCTGATCGTTGCCATTTCTTGGACTCACGCACTCGCCGACGGAGGAGGCGGGCCCAGAGCACTTCTGTTTACACAGTACATTGGAGAGTGTGGACTTTCCTTTGCCAGCAGGCGCCGTTGGGCGATCTGTGGATAGTCACGATGCAGGTCATCTGACTGTCCTCGTGTAAACCGTAAAAGCAAGAAAGATGAGCTGCCGTCTCCGCTTGGAGGGGAATCACCTGAAGGCTCAGCGACGGCACATCCATTCAAGCCCCTCATCAGTCAGCATCTGCGGCTGGATTATAAACGCTGTGCTGCGGCTGGTTTTTTTCTGTCCACACTCGGGTCCACAAGTGGTTGAAGCTGGCCCTAGCCCCACCACTGGAATCATCACACGCCGCGTTTACTGTTGCGTGGATGTATTCCGTATGCTACTTGTCCGTAATTCCGTGGTGCTCTGAATGGTTCATGGTAAGTTAGATGGTCTACCAGTAGGCTTGGTAAGGCGGTAGGAAAACCTTGTAGAAAGCGGAAATTTGCACGCACAAATCTAGGAATTACTTGACGTACAGTACCTGGCGAGCCTGGGTATAGCACACGAACTAGACCGCCTCACATTACCTTCACGTCAGTTGCCAAGACACAAGACTCAAACTCTCAAGAGCAGTGCAACAGTCTGCACGTCCTGCACGCTACCCGCTGCCTGGCAGCTCGTAGTCGACTCGATCTGACCATATGGCTAGATTGGCTCGCATCCTATTGCATCGTCAGCATGTAGCTGTGGCTAGATGATGGCACATAGGTAGTCACTAGGAGCTTGTCATAGCTCGCATTGTGCTGTGTGTATGCACAGCAAGTATGTAGTATCAAATGCATGCCCACCTCGCGGCAGAGCAAGCATACCTACTTCGTACATTAGTAGGTTGTATGCAGCATGGGGGGTTAGCGACCCTCTGCTGTGGCGCATTCAACATAGAACGGGATGATCGGGGGCGACCGACAGCCAGAATCTAGACTCACATACCCAGCACCAGATACGTTAGTGAGGTCCCTAGGTCAGGTAATGCGCCATTCCTTGAGGCGTTGAGAGTTCGTTTTGGCTTCTTGTCTCATTACATTCCCAACGACTTACGGCGTACTACAGTCAACAGACATGTTGTTGAAGCTGGCTATCCTGGAAACTACGCACCTCGAAATGACGCAGCCATTGCTTGTACTCACCTCAGATGCCGCGATATGTCCGCTCGACGTCCGTCCGTCGCCATGATCAGTGCTCAAAGTGCTGTGCTGGTAAGCGGCAACTCCGAACGGCAGCAGAGCCGTTGCACTCCACCTCGGGATACTTGCCGTGTATAATGGCCTAACGATCTACCATAATTGAGACTTGAGTCGCCATCTCATTGGCTACTTTGTGCCAACGATCAGAGACTAAACACGATAAAAGGGTAGACATACTATTTCTGGTCATAGTCGTCTCCTAGTATAATCCATAAAAGTTACGATTATACCGTTATCAAGAGATTAACATGTCATTGAGGCTTCTTTCATGTCCAGTACTATTGTTCAGTATATTCCAGCTTTGCGATAGCATGGCAATGTTCTTTATCAACTGCACTGCTGCATCGTGGTACCTGCTCGCACAGACAGTAGAAGTAATGCGCGCATGTCAGCCCTGTTTGGCAAAACACCACCACAAAGCACGCCCATCTGCACAAAGCAGCTGAACGACTTGCGGGGTGCATGTCAACTCGGTACGTACGAGCGTACATGGACGCACTTTGACTTCTAACTGCTACCATGTATATGTACGTAGTGCCTCATGGGCACGGCCTTTCAGGAGATTGTAGCGACTTTACAAGGTAATCCGTGCAACATTACATGCGCTATGAGCATGTACAATTATACCACTTGCAAACGACAGTGACCTCACTTGTTGCGCTGGGTGCGGCAGAAGGAGTCTCACCTGGAAGGACAGGGCCTTTGCTTGTCCGTCCGCTCGCCCGTCAGCCAACAGCCAGGTATTGCTGGGGGTAAGAACAAACGGTAGGGTCGGTCAGTGGTTGGCTGGGATTGAGGATCATCTCCGAGGATTCGTCGCACACTCACCTCAAGTTGCCATCATGAACAACCGGATAAGCAGAGGGGGTGATGATCGAAGCTCGGTTAGCACCAGAGAAAAGACCCGGCCGAGCCAATCAGCACCTGAATGGGCAGGTCAACTCCTTGACCGGTGAGCTGGGCGAGCCATAGGAAGCCAGGGCTTTTTGGGCACCAATCCCTGGCCTGGTATAACTCGTTTTTGGTTGCTTGGTGGTTATCAGATCTTTTCGGGCCGCAGATGATCTCAATCTAGGTAGAGCCTTGGAGGTGGCTTACAGATGACATGACATTGAATTTCTCTTCGCAATCCCCTTCCCTCTCTAGAGTACGCGTTGAAACAAAAGTTCCCGCACCCTCCGGCAGACGTGCGCCAGTGGCTTCTAAGTTTCTAGCTCACGGGAGCATCCAGGAAATGTCTCAGATAGGGGATATACGGTTCACTATCTTTTCCCCCTCGTAGCTCTCCCCAGAATCCAGCACGTGCAATACCCAAGCCTGGCGTTGTCGAGGTCTTGCTTTTTCCTTTCGCCTTCTTCTCTAGACAGTCAATTACAAATGTTCCGGAAACCAGAGACAGACTTTTGAGACGGGTAGGATAACATTTCTCCGTGGATCGGTCTGCCGGGTACCTGGACCATAGGATCTGGACCCTGGATTTTCGCAAATCTCCCCCTCCAGGCGGAGAGGAGAGGAGCCCCTCCCCCCACGGCGAGGGCAATCCAGGCTGCTGGCTTGCGGCTTGTTGCTGACCTGCCGGCTATCAACACCACTAAAGCAGATTTCCCACTCGCGAAAAACAGATACGTATGCAGAGCGGCGAATCCCAAAGGAACCTTGCCGCTAAAATACAAAAAGCACCACAGCGCCGGGATCAGCACATCTCACTTACAAAGCACGTGTACGTACTGCACCTTGTTGAGAGGAAGCGCGACGATCTTTCTGCGCGGAATACTCCAC
Source organism: Neopestalotiopsis sp. 37M (assembly GCA_011058875.1). Classification (NCBI taxonomy): domain Eukaryota; kingdom Fungi; phylum Ascomycota; class Sordariomycetes; order Amphisphaeriales; family Sporocadaceae; genus Neopestalotiopsis; species Neopestalotiopsis sp. 37M. Next base: position 1,352,832 of record SWKT01000001.1, on the reverse strand, counting down.
GGATCTGCTTTCGAAAAACGGCCGCGTCGCAAGAAGTCTCTCAAATGATCACTCACGGCTAGCACAAAACCCCTGTCATTCACCAATGGATTTCTGCACTTTTGCAAGACCCCTCGTTTTGTTTCTTCGTGGGGAAAAGGAAGAAAAAGAAGGGATCTGCAAGGAACCCAGCAGCGTTAGTGACTTGCCTGCGGCAAAACAGGGTAAAAATACAAAAAAGGATGCAGAAAAAGGGCTCAAATGCATGCTTATCCTCTTTTTTCCCTTCAATTATGCGGCCTTGCCGATAATATGTCATGGTCAAAGAACAATCCATCTGATCCAGATTTCCCTTATCTCTCTATTTCCCCATATGTAGACATGGAATGATAAGCCCCATACTTTTCAGCTCGCCCTCCCAGGGAAGTTTCTTGGAACTAAGGAGGCTTCACCGCCACAAAACGCATTGAGATTTGCCAACGCACAATGACTTGGTCTCTTTTTCTTGCTGATAGCTTCAATGCTTTCCAAGTGTGTAAAAGTCATAGCTTTGTGGTAAACAAACACGGCCCAAATTTAGAAACAAGTAAGTAGCCCATGAGACTTGGAGAATCTCTAGTAGGCTTGGAAGTGGGAATATGTAAACAATTCTGGTCACTAGTGTACCTTAGTGATGGGGTATGTACGTACATACCTTGCCTTGGTTAACGTGACCTCTTGGTTGGACCCTTGCCACGTGGTTTGGATCTATAGGCGAAAGTGTTTTAGCTTCTTCGAGAACGTGTTTGAGAATCGCTTTCGTGTTGGACTGCCAGATTGTAGACTGTATAGACTGTAGGCAGCAAAGGTGGCATGTGAGCCAGCCCCATTGCTGAGCTGTTTGCCGAGGAGTACTCAGTCACCTGCTTGCGTAAAAGCTCGCTTCGCATAGTCTATGGACCATGAGGTTTGTGGCGTCAACGAATCGTCGGCTGTTGACTTTTACACGTTAGTTATTGTCGAAAGTGGTATTAGACTGGGGAGGTCCAGTTGAGTATACGACATGCCACAATCGCAAAGACTTGCCAATTCTGACACACTTGGGGCACATGCTGCAATAGAGTCAAGGTCTTAGCCTAGTAATAAATGTTCGATTCCAGCTGAAGACATACATGGTCACTTTCTGTCGGGCTGGGAGTTGAAGCCATCCAGAATGAAGGCTGTTGAATTCATTACTCGGCTGGTCCAAGGTCGTCGAATACTCCATGGATGTAAATGATTGAATGACAATCCTTGGCTTTGATAATCATGATTGAGGTCCTTTGCTATAATTGCTCTGGAAAAAAATAATGACAAGTCTGAGGACGTACATGATCGTTACTGCATCCTGGTCAACAGATATTCCTATTCTGTTGCAAGTATATGCACAATGTGTCAACTTGAATCCCTCAGATTAATCATGAGCAAGACGTCTGTTAAGCAGAAATACTACACTACAAACTTTGAGTTTAAAATGAAGCCTCTGAAGAAGTGAAAAATATCCTACTAGATGCTGCCCGGAGAGGCTGACCTTGAATCAGGACAATTTACACGACGTGCGGTCACTGGTGTTGACTACTCATCAGGGGAATATCAATGCCATAATCTCCATTATCATGCCCGATCAACCGTCTTCCCGCAACAATATGTGAACGACATCAAGCCGTTTCTTGACCCCATCAGATGAGAGTGTCAGAAACGAGATTTCTTCGTCGCTTTTACGCGATGATCGTCGCTCGAGTGTGTCTCCTAGTTCATTATCGATCAACCATGTTTGCTGAGCCAAACGAGATCACTACCTGTCACCCAGATACTATCCACGAGCTAGTCTATACCAAGAATGAAGACACGACGGGCGTTCGTATGGTAGTATACATCCGCGGCTTTCGTTGATCAACGGTGACAACTGTGATCAAGGGGACGGCACAACCCGTGGACACAGTCACTCTTTGGGAAATGTATGTTTATAACGCTCTCATTCGTTCCAAAATCCCGCTTTATACTCGAACATGACAACACTCTATATTGAATTATCCTAGAGAATTATCTCTTTCTATTATAATTATCGAGCTAGTCTTTCTTTCTTTGTAATTCAAGACCCCCCTCGGAATTCACCAAACGGACAATAATATTCTCCGCTTCATGCCCTGCCTGGCCGTTTACTTCCGCCGACCTCAGCTGCCTCAATGTCTCTGCATCTACAGAGTGAGTAAAAGTAGCTAAGACATCGCTTTTCCAGGGATCCAGTCTTCTATAGTTAGTCTCAATAATTGTAAACAAAAGAATAAGACAGGCCCCCGTTATAATAAGCAAAGGTAGGGTTAGATACTCCCATTGCACCCTTATATGTATAACCCACTCCTGCTGCTCACCGATATGGGTTGTATTGGATTGACTTCGTATGAATTTCGTTATACTTCTGGCTATAGTCTCGAATATAGCATTGTAGTCTTGGGCTTGCGCAGTACCAAAGGCTTGTGCAACTAGAGCATATTAAGGTCCATCGGGGCCTTGTCGCGGCATGGGCCACTTTATTCCACCGCTGAAGAACAATTGGTTTGTGACAGCATATGAGGCTGTTATAGCCGAGGACTGGCTTATATTAAAGACACGTGTTGCGTTCTCTGGAAGGCCCTTTTGCTGTGCTTCTTCTTCGGAAATGCGCAGTTGAAGATCATATCGAGGAGATTCCGCCCAGCCAGTTAGTGATTTATCGCTCGAACCCTCGTCGCCTCCAAGTGTGCCCGCATCTTCAATAGTATTCGACAATGCGTATGATTGAGGGTTCCTGTTAGACCAAGTGCCTATCTCAGACTCGTTCAACTCGCCCTTATCCACTCGCGCTGTATAAGCCTTTGTGCAAAAATGCAAAGCACATTCCGTAGCAGATGGGGAACTCTCCCACCAATTAGTTTGGTTGTATACTGGGGGTGTCCGAATTATCCCAACAGCCGCGATAAGCGTATTACTTGTTTTGAATGACACTGTAAGTCCCGGGTCGGAAACGACTGCCGCAGTCATGTTAACAGGATCAAGGTCAACATACCCCCCGACCATGAAATAGGGGTAGTCCGTAAGGTTGATGTACGGTAAGGCGTATGACCTGACATAAGGAAGTGAAGTTCCCCTAGTTGCCAGCCTGAGGGGGTCGAGCTCTGAAATATTGAATGATTCGGTCTTTTTCAAGGACGCTGTCACATCGTTACAGGCGCTGCAGATTGCCAAAGTCGAGTATGGCACCCAAGTGCAATTTCCACTGGGACATGAAAACGGTGCCACGGGACCCAGGACCTCTTCTTCATTACTTAGGCCATTGATGAGGGCTGCTGTCATTCTGACGTCAGGTATACTGACGGACTGTACAATTTTACTAATTAGGACGCCAAATTCGCCCGTAATGTCGTTAGGTAAACCGACGTTTCTGCTGTATGAACCAACTGCGAGACGTTCGCAAGTTCTAATAGTGGGAGGAGTCAAGTGTGTTAAAGCGTCTAGTTGCCCATCGTAATAGACGATTGCTTGAAGGAATGGTTCGAAGCCGAGAAGAAGAATAGTCATGAGTGCACCGAAAGCTGACCAATGACTAAATGATGACAAGAGTAAGCCGTAATTCTTCTGTTTGTCTTCTTCTGATTCTTCTTCTTCATTTTCTTTTCCTTCAAATTTGATATTAATTCCGCCTTGGGGGGGGGGTCTGTACTTACCGAACGTGGAGCCACAATAGGAGCCACAAACTTCCCATTGGCCCTCTGCTCGCATCTTCAAACTTCTCGAAAGCGGATAGTCTATCATATCGCTTTCTGAACCAATTCCACTTCGCTTGCCCCAGACAGGATCCCATAACGAATCCTAGTGGCGCACGGGCGATAGCGCTCAGGACAGATATCATTGCGTTGAATGAAATTAAGAACCTCCAGTCATCTAAAGGCTTGTCCTTTTGTTGAAAAAGCAATACAATAAGTATCGCCATAGAGCATGAGCTTAGAGCGACAGCGCCCATCTCAAGCTTCCATGAGCGGTAGGAGGACTTTGGTTGCGCTATTTTCTCCGATTCATGACTGCCCTTGACGCCGAGTTCTTGTTGTGTTGTTGGAGTTTGAAAACCACTCGGGTTATCGGAGATAGATTCCGCAGATATGAGCGGGTGTAACTGCATCAGATTCTGGTGATAAGGCATACAACTGCCTTCTGAAAATTGGCCTTCATTCTCGTCATCAGGCACGGGCTGTCCTCCAGGTGAGTTTGAATTCCTCCTGTTGCTCATTGCCGATGTCTGTCGCAGCCCATGTCGACTTTCGTCACGAGAGTAATTTTCTGCCACTGCAGCATGGCTCATCTCGTTCATGGCTGAATCAGGCTCTAGATGAAGTTCTTCCGTGGATCTTGATAGAAAAGTATTTTGCTGGAGTATTATATCATGTCTTTTCACTTTCAATTAGCATTGCGGAATGAAAAGAGAATGCTCGACTTAGGCAGGTTTTATCGCATCGCCTAGTGACGGGGACAACTGTCGCAGCCACTCGGGGTGTCTTTCCAAAGTACGACTCACCTTGCTTTTCATTGGCTATCGATCAATGACACTATTCTGGGAATGCAACTCCGCATGAAATTGTATTTTTGTGTAACCTCAGGCGCAGCTAGGACAGCGTTTCGCCCGAATACGAATGTTACCCTCCACTATATCATTGGCCTTCATCGAGCAATTTTGATAACCATTCACTCACCATGTGGCACATAGATGGCGCCGCAAATCAGAGGGTTGACGGGTTCAGTGTAGTTAGACGCTGTGACATACATCGAGGCTATGTTTAGGTGCCTGATTGGAGAGATGCAAAAGATTTGATGGGGGCGGCGAGCCAAATGACAGAGCACATTTTCCAATGTCACCCATGGTTAAGTTCCCCTGTCGTATTTAATCACGGACATATCAATGCGCAGAAGAAGGTCCTCGTATTGCATATACAGATAACTGAAAGGAAAGCCAACCAGATGATGATTCAATCGCCTCTACTAAAGGTACATGTACTCTAAAGATAACTCACTTAATAGTGCTTCTGTTTACCCGGGGATACACAAATACGCCATGTGTACCCTAGATCGGTATAATGACTTCACGCTTCCTTTGAGATGCTTCGTGGGTCTTTCACTTTTGAGTGCAATGCAAGGCAGGTTGACTTTTGCTTGCCCCTACCTGGAGCGGATGGGTTCTACTAAAGACGCGAAAGATGCAGAGATCAATGAACCACTATGTAGCATATTTTGCGGTAAGGATAGCAAAGTCCTGGAATACTAGCAGTTTGAATTTACATTTTGCATACTTAAGCATTGTCGCAATGCTGGAGATGCCCAGATAATCCTCTGACTTCAGAGAGTCTATTCTCAGGTTGCAACAAGCTTTAACATTATTATGTACAGCTAAATGAGGGCGAAATGACTGATGAGTACTTGAGACTAAGGCATCCCGGAGCCTCGTCAGGCTGTACGCCCAAGTGGCAATGCGGCACTTGCATGCTGAGACCTATATTTCTCGCATGGATTAGAAGCGCCCTGCAGCGAGATGAAAACAGCACGTTGGCTTATTAGCGAACCAGTCACGACTGTCACCAACGATTTAGAGCTATTCTCATAAATAAACTTCTTATGCCAGAGGCCAGGGTTATCAGCGCAGGTATCACCGGCCCAATGCCTATCAACTTCACGACCTCGACAGTGTTGGCACAGCCATTCTTCATCCAATAATAGATATTTCAGTGGGTATCAATCAAAGTTTCCACCCCATATTTCCAAGGATTCCCAATTTTGTGCCAATCGTGATCTTCTTTCCGAAACTCATCGAACCTCAAACCATCCTTGAAGGACCAGCGCAGCAAGTCAGGTTCTCGCACAGATTTCCGCACACCATTTGGCAGGCCGTCTCATCGACTCGCCGCCTTCTAAGCGACGAGGCAGTAATGGACGGCGCCCGGTGGCCATTTTCTGTTGCTGCTGGCGCTGCCGTCGTCGTCTCAGATGTCACGACACCGCTGCCCGTGGTGGTGTGCGAGGTTTGGGGTCGCGAAGACTGCGCGAGCTCAGGCTGGAGCGTCATCGAGTGCACCCCGTAGGCGTGCAAGCACTCCTTTACCGTCTTGGACGTTTCCATGAAGCTCGTCACATTGTCTTCCGACACGACGACGTGGGCGGATGCAATTGCCTTTTGCTGGTCGAGGCGCCAGATGTGTAGTTCGTGGACTGACTCAATTCCGGGTATCTGGACAAAAATGTCAGAAAAAGGTGAAAGAGAAGATTGCCTAGGTCTTATTTCTTTTACCTTTTCGAGATCGTGCTTCACGTCATCAAAATCTACGCCGCGAGGGGCGCTCTGCATGAGTATCTTGCCACTGTTCTTGACGAGGGGTATCGACGAGAGAAGAATCATCAATGAAATGCCCAGGCTGACACCAGGATCAGCATAGAACCTGGCCTCGTACTTGGTCAACATGATGACGAGTGCGGCAATGATGACGCCAATGTTGTTGAGGGCGTCACTGATAACATGGATAAGTGCGCCCATGATGCCAAGATCGCGACCTGGCGCAGAGAGCTTGGCGATATTGTGACGATGGTTGGCATGAGCGCTGATGGGCTAAATTTACAAGTGGTATAAGCATATCTCTCATCTGGTTGCATCGAGTATCGGTCCTTACTGTCATTGGTGCTAGATCCGCACTCTCTGTACTCATCATTCCCAATTCCATGCTTGCTGGATGATGTCCCCGATTGTGGTGATGGGTGCTTTGAGATGAAGACCGCTCGTGTGCTGTATCATGACTTTGGCGCAGTCCTTGTTCGCGGGCATGACCGGAATGTCCAGTAACGTCCTCTGGGACCGCCGTGTGACCATGGTCGTGAGTATGGCTGTGGCTATGACCAAGTTCATGATCATGGTCAGCATGGTCATGACTATGCCCGTGGCCATGATCGTGCCCGTGATGATCGTGACCCAGCAATGCAGCACTCAAGATGTTGATTGTCAGCCCGATGCAGCCCATGATGAGGACGAGTTTAGGATCCTCAACATCTAAGCAGATATCAGCAAGGTTCGAGGCTCAGTCAGACGGAGACTAACGTTGTATCGAAACGAAACGCTCGATAGACTGGAGGAAGATGGAGACGCCCAGCGCCAATAAGAAAACACCGTTGAAGAAAGCGCCGAGGAGCGATGCCCGAGCCCACCCGAATGAAAAGTCCTTGGGCGATGTAGCACGTTGAGTGACCTCCCAAGTACGTTAGCAGTAAATAGTTCCTGGTACTTGATGTGATACACACCAGAATGGCGCCGAGGGCAATGACGAATCCAATCAGATCGTTGAGCTAGAATCGTCAGCCAGTATGAAAAACGGCGCTGAACATTGCAGCTCACATAATGGAACGCATCGGCAACCAAGGCAAGGGACCCGGTCTTGAAACCAACTGCCATAAGATATCAGCATGTGTTGCAACTTTGTGAAGAAACCTGATTTGAGGAGACTGACCAGCGATCTCAGCCACGAAGAATGCAAAGGATGTCGCAATGATAGCGCTAAGCTTTTGCGTTGACGATATCTTGATGAACGCCATGTTTATGAGAGGGGCCTCGGACCACGCGGTTCTCCAGTCGTGGTCTGCAAAGTGACCTGCAGAAAGGCAACAGCGAGGCCAAGAGCGGCCGGCAGTACAAATATCGTGGCGGCCCAAGACTAGGACTTCATCAGTGACTCGTGAACAGTGTTTCTTTATTCCGATTTTGTTATTTTGTCTTGGTCAGAACCGAAGAGACGATGACACGACAGGTCTTTCTTCAGAAGATGTTCAGAAACAAAAAGATCAGAGTCATTGCTTAAAGAGGTTCATTGCATTGCCTGGCCCGACGGAGCTTCAAACGCAAACTGCCGCAAAGTGCAGGGTCGGCTCGGCTCCGACTGGATGCACAGCGCCTGTTACCCAGCAGATCTTATGGGGCAAAAGCCGGGTGAGACTCCAGACATGGACATTCGAGAGTATTGCCAAGACAATGAAGAAGAGGTGGAAAACCTGATATCAACCATCTGTGGCTAGGCAGAACACCGAAGCCGACGGCAGGTGTTGAATTCGGCAAATTTATTGGATTAAAGGCAGCTTGGTATTACCCAGATGGAATACCAGTGCGTTTTCGTAATTCCGGAAGGTCGTATCTGATCTATCATCTATGCACAACGATGCTGGGGTAAATAAAGCTTGTTAGATTCCCAGACCGGGATGTTGAGGTGCGCTCTAGCCTCTGCTACTCTGCTACTCTGCCACTTTGGTATGATGTCGGGGGTTTCAGACCGTGCTGAGTCGCAACTTGACACGATTGGTCTGAGTGGGCTGTACTAGGCAATGGTGTCTCTGCCACAGTCTCCTTGTAGTCAGTCGACCTCAGGTAACAGTCAATTGATGACTGGGCGACACGGTCCTCGGGTGCCAAGAGCATCTAGTCCATGTTTTAATGCTGTGCTGTTGTGTACACATCCTGGAGCTGGGTCCAGATACGGCAGCTGGGGATTGCGCAACTCGATGGACGCAGTCTCTAGTCTCGATCACGAGATTGATAAAATGCCCGAGACATCATTGCTGTGAGAACCGAAGCGCCCAAGGAGTCGTGGTGACCAAGACATCAGCTGTAACGACAATTTACATACGTCAAACACGTGCCGCGGTAACATGAGCTTGAGCGGCCATGCTGGATTATCGTTGCTGTACTCAGCAGGCCGAAACAAGAGTGATGCCGGTCCTTTGTTTGGATGATGGAAGAAGCTTTCCCGGGTGGGGGAAACGGGGATCCAGGGACGTTTCTTTGCACTAATGTGGCCTAATTCCTCACTCTTGGCGGCCCGAAGCGGGATGATGTGCGCTAGACCAGACCCTGTAATGCGCTGTAGGGTGTAGCACAGGGTACCCACCTCTCACAACATATGCAAATGCTTACCTCTAGCTACCTACAGGTAGACAAGGTCTCCCATTCTTGATACTAAAAGAACCTCAAGTTCAATCTGGAATGGTATCAAAGTTCTCGTGACTGATTTGCTTGAAAGAAGGCCATCTTCTAGTCCCGTCCGAATGGCGAAGGCTGAGCTTCACTCACAGTCCAAGCGGGTAGATTGCGAAGCTCCAATGGCAGTTCTGCCCCAGTAGAGTGAGCGCGTCATTGACTGACACTATGGCGCTCCTCGATCCCTAGTAATGATCCGTCGACCATACGACTCTTGACAATGGTTGGCGGATATTATGCTCCAGAGTCTCATTGTTCATTGTTCATACGCAAGTTGGTTCAGCTTGAAGTAGAAGAAAACAGTGAGAACCGAAATCAACTGACGTATAAGTGACATGGCGATGCGACCAGGCCGACAGCTCACACGCAGACTCTGCACTATAAGTCAACAAAGGACAGCCGCAGAAAGTCGATTCTGTTCGTTACAACTGCTATCGAGGCAATCTGCTCATTTGGGTCCAGTTACACGACCTGCCGCTGCATGCAACTACGCGACTTCACCTATCCAACGCCAGACGAATCCAGAAAAATCTGCTTCCTCAACAATGCAATCAGCCATGGATGCCATCAAGGTACTATATCTGACAGCTTGTCCCTGTCATCACCCGGCCTGTTTCTTAATCCACAGAAGTCCTGACAAGATATCCAGAACACCATTGGAGAGAACTTTGGTGGCGCGGCTCAAAAACTGAGTACACACCAATTCACTCTCGATGATGTCCCCGACTTGACTGGCAAGGTCGCAGTGGTGACGGGAGGAAGTCAGGGCATTGGATACGGCTGCACCTACACGCTCCTGAAACACAACGTTGCCAAGGTCTACATTCTGTCCGTATCCGAGGATACTGTTAACGGAGCCAAAGAAGCCATCGCCAAGGACCTGGGCCAGGAAGCCGCGAATAAGACGGAATGGCTCCAGTGCGATATATCCGACTGGACAAGAACCAAGGACGTGGCCGAGAAGATCAAGAAAGAAAACGACCGACTTGACATTCTGATCAACAACGCCGCCCGCGGAATCATGACTTACCAGCTCACAGACTATGGTGTGGACCGACACATGGCTCTGAATCATATGGGGCATGTCATTCTCACGTCGCACTTGCTCCCGTTGATGAAGAAGACCGCCGAGCAAGGCAACGTGGTGAGAATCAGCAACCAGGCCAGCAATGCCCACCAAGCTACACCCAGCGACACCAAGTTCGAGAACCTTGAGGAGCTTAATCGGGACCTTGGCCCAAACGGGCAATACGGTCGAAGCAAACTGGCGGGTGTGAGTACAATCTCCTGGCCTGACTCGATCCAATCTTTGCAAGATCTGCCCTGCAAGTTTAATGCCCGCGGTCATACCATGGCCCTTTTGCAGCACTTGGTGTAATATACAGATACTGACAATGGGGAACTACAGATCTTATATGCAAGATACTTTAATCGGCATGTCACGCAGGCTGGTCATCCCAATGTCCTCATGAATGCAACTCACCCTGGTTTCGTCAGTACCAAGATGAGCAGAGACGACATCCATGAGCCTTATCCTCTTGGTGGATATGCCATGTCAATAGGCTTCGAACCATTCAAGAAGGATCAATGGGAGGGTTGTGTGTCCATGATGTTTGCGGCAACTGCTACAGACAAGTCAGGGCAGTACATTTGTCCACCAGCGGTTCCAGAGCCGGGGAACCAGCTGGCTCAGGATGATGAGCTAGCTGATCGTCTCATGCAATTGACTAGACAAGTGGTGATGGAGAAGACTAGACGCCAATCGGCGGACCAAGGCTGTCCATTTGACGATCTTGTTCTTCACTGAACTGCGTAGATACTCAATGCAATGGTTTTTCTGTCATCTGCGAGATCCACTCCGTTCACAACATTTCTTGTGACGCCTGCGCACCACATCGGGACAGTCTGGTCTGGTGGATCGATCCATGGACATCAGCTGTAGATCTAGTTGTACAGGTATCCGATGTAGACAAAGATGAGGACTGTGCTCAACTTCTTCATTATCATTCCTTGACTGTGACATGCTTGCCAATATATCCACGATTAAAACTTTCATCTGATGATACTGGACAACGCATTTGTAGATCTGGTGTCAGTGAATAACTAACTGGGGAAAAAATAGTAAGTCATAATCATGACCGTGTAAGTACCCCAGGGTAATGACTGAGAAGGAATGTAACACCATGGTACCGGAAAGGAGAAGTTGAGATTCAATGTCCTCAGGGCCAAATTGAATTCGGAAAATCACAAGGTACATGTAACTTCTTTGAGGAATGTTGGATAATAATATGCTGAGCCTACACTGGCTTTGTTGATTTTGTTTCAACTTGACGGTTTGTAGCAAGAACAGGTATCTACCTAGGGCCTCAACGACAAGGTTATTTTAGTAATCAGGGACGTAATGGAACAGATTTCTTATTACTGACTCTGAGATATGTAGATAGGCCAACCTTTATTTTTAAAACATCAATCTCACAGCTCAGTACGCTGAAATAGATATTCGCTGATGTATTCCTATCAACCAATTTTGGTGTCGTATTATCACAGTGCGTTAATGATGTAGTGCCAAGGTCTTCTGGCGGATTGGTTAGGCGGAGGTGCCCGGCACTATTTAGTGGTTTAGTGCTTTCCAGTTGGGAGCTATCGGCGATTGGAGCTGGAGCTATAGCGGAATGCCGCGGTGCGATTACAACCTAGGAAGCTTCACTACCAACGTGCCATGAGCTCTGTTGAAAGACGATGAACGCCCGTATCGACGAATCCGACACGGGATGACGGAGGGTTGATTGAAATGTCTCAAAATTCCACCACATCGCCCTCGGCGGCTCGGCGCAGTCCGGCGCAATGGACCACGCATCTTCGACAGCTTAGCAGGACGAGCTCCGACAGACCGCCGTCCGAGTCGCCGCGCTCGCCAGGTTCCGTCTCGAGCGCGTCGACCGTCCGAGAAGCGCAGCCTCCGAAAAGGGTTCTCGAGAGGACCTGCACCGTGACCATCAACGAATCCCTCCTCAATGACGAGGTCGCGCTGAACGTCGAACTCTTGGGCGGAGGCATCAAAGCCGGCGACCTCATGTCCATACTTCCCTTGAGAGTTGACCAAGATCGGACATCAAGCATCAATTACGGATCATTACGACCGGCGAATATCCAGCGCGCCCTTTCGAGTCAAGAGAATGCCAATAAGCAGGAGGGCGAAACGCCGTGGCGCTACATCTTTGTGGTCAAGGACCTCTCCAAAGAGCTCAAGGCCAGACACCCGCATATTGAAGTCTACCTTGCAAAACAGGTTGGCGATGCTTTTGGTCTGAGAAAGGGTAGCCAAGTTGTCTTGGCGCCCGTGGACGATGTATCACAAGCCGTGGAAGCCTCGCACGTAGAGCTCTCCTTCAGAGACATGTACCTCTCTCGTGCCGATATGTGGAGGCTGGCGGCGACCGAGCTCTCGGATAAGACTGTTTACAAGGGCCAAACTGTATACTTTATGGGGACCATCAAGGCGACTGTCACCTCCGTGTTTGTGGAGGGCCGCAAGGTGCACTCGGCCTTCTTCTCCCACTATACTCGACCCATCTTCAGAAGCGAATCGGCACGCTATGTTCTCTTTATTCAAATGGCCAGCGAGATGTGGGATTTCGACCCAGATGACTCTGGCGAGATCCTTTTCTACAAGGTTGTGAATGGCTTCCTGCCCGCTCTGTTCAAGAAATGGGCCATGCTGCAAGTTAAGCATCTTGTAAGCATTGTGCTCTTTGCAAGAGTCGAGTACGACATGGGCTTGACGGCCGACCTTGCAAGCTGTGAACACTTAAGTGACTACTTCACGGGTTACCAAACATCAGGCGACAAGCGTCCCTACAAGGACTTTTATCGTGTCGTGGTAAGCGAAATGTCCAGCGGCGAGTGGACCACCATTCTTCATCAGCTGAAACGAGAGTTCAACACGTTTCGCAAGGATATCAGTCTTCACCACCAAGATGTAGTGAGCGTCGCGATGAACCTTGCCGAAGATGCAACTGACAAAGCAAATATGGCCACGGAGATCAAGGCCGAATCGTCCCGCGCCATGTACGGCAACTTCCTCGAGGCAATCAGCTTGGCATCCTCGCAGTACGCTCACGACTACATCGATCGAGACTTGCTTCGCACGGGTATCTCGATTGTGGTGATCAGCCCTGGGTCCGGTGTCTTCGAGGTCGAATACGAGAACCTACGACGGACGACTGAAGCCCTAGTAGGCAATGGCATTGGTATTGATCTAATTTGCATTCCCAAGATACCCCTTCACTCTGTGCCACTATTCAGATACCGCAATCCCCTGTTCCTTGAAGCCAACCGGAGGTCAAATCCACGCTCTGTCCGTAGCCGTGACAGTACTCCAAAGGCGCCAACTCCGGTCGTAGGCAGCTACAATACACTGTCTGAATCCTTGTCTCCCACAAAAGCCAGTGATGGCGCCAGTCGGCTTGAGCCAATCGTGAGGCTATACACTGACGAATGGGCATTTGCATTGCCTCAGTGGCTCCATGTCTCTTACTGGACTGGCAAATCCGAGGAGGCTCTTTCGTACCATGGAATTTCCTTATCTGCATCTGAGCAAGCGGGCCAGGGAGCTGAAGATTTTACTGTTCGATGCAGATTGTATGATTTACAGATGAGGAGTGTACTTGAAACAAACGAGATTGAGACTCCACCACTTTTCACGGATCCCAAGTATCCTCAAAAACTGGTTGATGCAGACGCTACCAAGAAACCTCGCGACCGATCCACCTATGGGCCAGGCAGATTGAAAGGCGCCGACGGACTTTATGACCCGGTGTACGGTTTCACCAAGTTCAATACCGACAAGCTCACGAAGCCAGGGGAGACTTCCATCTGGAAGCAACTACAGGCATTCGACGACAATCGCTCACGTCTACCGAAATCTCGCATCATGCTGTCATCTTCTTCCAGGAACAAGAGAGAATTGGAAGAGAACACGAGAAAGCAGTTAATGGAAGATGCTTCCTTGTTTGGGACCTCGGTTGGCGATACTGGAAAGAGCGGACATTCGTCCACTGCCTTTCCATCTAGCTTGGCATCTGTTAATCAATCTACAAGCAGTACGCCATCCGGCAGCATGCCTTCCACTAGGAGAGATTCAGCGGCTTCGTCCATGCAGCCTCGGCCCATGTCTGCAATCAAGATGCCAAAGTTGATGAGACAAATCAGCTTAGGTCAAAAGGGTTTCGGCATTGCTGCTCCCAAAGCTGCCACTGCTGAGATCATAGCAGAGAATGTCAATGCCTTACACGCAGGCCAACAGACACAGACGGCGTCCAAGATCTCGCAGCAGACCCCCAAAAAGGCAAGATTTGAGCCTAGTTCACCTCAGATTATTGGCAGCGGACGATCATTTTCCTCCCTTGACCAGGCAAAGTCAAATCTATCTGAACAACTTCAGGACCTAGTCCAAGCCACGCCAAGCAGACCGATATACATCAAGGCGGCCGCATCTAATGCCGAAGAAGAGAGTGACCTAAAAGTCGGAACCATTCGTGCTCATGACCCGAGTCTTGCTACACCAAGGCCAAAGACCCTTGGACGCCAAGACCAGGATCAAAAGTTTTCCAGCATGTTGCGGGCTGAAGACGCGCAGAAGGTGTACAATTCGAAGCTTCTGGCCGGCGCAATCCCTGAACTACCCTCGACTCTTTCTCCAAGTACAGCAATGGCTCCTTGGCTGGTCGTGTTGAACCCCTCGAATCCAAACATGAACAAGGTTGACGACGCGGTTCTATTCAGTAGATGGCAGCATGTGTTCCCACGTCCATCAGATATGAAATTGATGAAGTGGAAATCCTTGTCCTCGCCGGCTGCCGTTCCTTTGACGACTGAACACTTTCCCACAAAATTGCAATTTGATACAGAGTATCAGAGGTCGCCGTACAATATCGCACAGAATAATGACGATGATATGGCCGAGGAGCCCAAATCCCGAGAGCACTTTTTAAGAGAGTTGATTAGTGCGCGGTTTGCTCACGGATTCCAAGTCGTTATTGGTCCCATGGTAGCTAAAGCTTTCGGCCAGAGACTGATGAAGCTCGTGGACATATTCTCACGAGATCGCGTCGTGGAAGATGGTACGAGCCTTTTCATGAGCATTGGAAATACAATCCACCAGCTCTCGTGTGTTAATGGCACCGAGGTCGAAGTGAACATTTTTGTGCGCAAGCCTACAGAGTCCTTCTTGCCAGCAGACCAGCCACTCCCAATCTACAAACCTGCAATTCGCACCACTTTGGATCCAACCTATGAGCAGCGCCAGATCGACATCGTCACACCCAAGCCTGAGAAGAATTGGAACTACATTGACTCGTACCTTGCGGGCCATTTTGACGAGATGACGGAGAATCTGCGGTTCTGGCGAACGAGATTCGTCTTGATTCCCATGGGCACCCGCGCCTCCATGTCTGCATCCCACCTTGGACCAGACAACGAAGAAGAGGTCCGACTCGAGGGCATCAAACGGTTGGCGCAAGCCTGGCAAAGACACCGCTACCTGCCACCTTCGGAGCATCAATTACAGGTGGCGGGGCGTAAGGCCAAAGATCCTAACCCACTTGATATCATATACAAGACAGAGGATCCTTCAGTTGTCGTTGCTGCTGAGATGGATACCCTTCCTTTCTACGAAGGCCCCGAACATTCATCTCGCAAAGGGTTGGTCTCCGACAAGGAACGCTTTTCAAAACAGAATTTCAATATTACAGCATTGGCTGAAGCAATGCAACAGCCAGCTGAGAATGGCGGAATCAGAATGCAGAACCGTAGATGGCATTTCCGGCTCCACTACAACTGTTTCATCGGCTCTGACATGACAACATGGCTTCTCGACAACTTTGAAGATCTTGAAAGCCGAGAGGAAGCGGTCGCGCTTGGAGAGTCATTGATGAGCCCCGACGACGAGCGTTCGACAGGGAAAGAGGCAAAAAGAGAGAAGGGTAGGGGACTATTTGTGCATGTCGAGCGGCGGCACAGGTTCCGTGATGGACAGTACTTCTACCAGATCGCTGGCGAATTTGCAAAACCTCAACCCTCTGGCTGGCTCAACATGAGACGACGCGACTATTCAGTGCCCTCAACACCACTTATGGAGCAAGGTCCAAGAGAATCCCCACGCTTAGGTTTCAAGCCTTCGGCGTCCCGACCGATTTCTCTTAATGAGGAAGCGTCACCAACCTCTGGCGCCACGACCCCTACTGCTTCTGTGGTCGGTGGCAGAAAACCAAAAGTGATGCTTAGCAAATGTATGAGATACGATGTTGATCACCGGAAAAGGTCGTATCGACCCGAGCGAATCAATTTGCACTACGATCGGCTTCATAATCCTGATAATTGTTATCACATCCGCATCGACTGGATGAGTGTTACTGCCAAGCTGATTGAGGATGCCGTGAAGCAATGGGCAGCGACTGCAGCGTCTCATGGCCTTCGTCTGGTTGAAGTCCCCATCGCGGAGGCATGTTCCATTACCGATCAGAGCCCATTTAGGAGACCTTACCCTGTCAAGCTCAGTCTACTGCCACCAACTCAGAGACCAGTAACCTACTATGATCCCAATTCCTTCCATGCCCAAACACAACCAGGGAAGCACTACTACCAGAAGGCCATCTTACGCAAGTTTGACTTCGTGCTCGACGTGGAAGCAGCCTCCAATTTCCCGAGCAATGTGGACGTCAGTTTCTCATGGGGCAAACCCGACTTCAAGTACACGCAGTATATCCATCGTTCTGGAATGCTCTTGGTCGAGATTACAGACGACGGAAACTTTCTCGCGCTGGCCAACAGACTATATAGCAACAGGGCGGTTGCCGTGCAAACGAATGCTCCCACTCGCACCGAGTCAGTCCCGACAAACGACCGTGTCGCGCGCCTGATATCGACTGGTTCTTATACCAGTTATGGTCTGGCTGAGCCAACACCAATCTCCAGCCCATTGTTCAGGCCTGTACTCTTCTCTGCCCAAGCAGCTGCCGCCCGAGAACAACAGCATCCACACGCATCACACATGTCACCACGGCTAGGCGCGACAAAGCCCAGCCCGACACACAATCCAGGTCTTGCAACGGGCGAGGCTGAGTCGCTGGTAAAATCCCTCGAGGACTTTTGCTCCAACGAAGAAGCTTTGGAAGCGTTCTACAAGGAGACGCTGGAAAGGGGACCGTCAGCGCCGACGCCTTCGGGCAGCTTGGTGGGTGACCATGAATCCGTGTCAGACGCCGGAATTCCGACTCTTGGGCTGCCTCCGGGAATCTTGGGCAGTGATCATTTAGCTGGCAACAGTTTACGCACGACCAGCGCCCCTACGCTAGCCAGCTCACTCAAGATCCGAAGGGGCAGTGTACAAGCACAGCATTTGTGAACATGCATATCAAGGAATCAGAGGCAGAGCTGAGAGACATGAGTGGCAGGACTTATCGTCTATCAAGGTGGGGTAGGATTAAAATGTCCACCGGCAGTTGACTATGATGATGCCTGGAGTCTTACGTAGGTACAGAGGTAGTGTTGATTATGCTACATACATATGCCCTGAAAGGATCCCGGTCCCCGGATCTCAGACGCACCTTTCTAGCGTATCGGGAGAAGCCTGGAAGGTGAAGCGCCATTGCTCAGCCACGCTGTCATTGCCCAACCTCCACGAATGACTTTTAGATAGACGGTTGCACAGAAGCTCAATGACGGATTTCCAAGAGAGAACAAGGGCGCTTGGACCCCCTGGTATTGCGCTCGCTTTCTCATTGGTTCATGTATTCGTTCATATACCCCAAAACAAAAAAGATTTTGGGGAAATTTCCCTCGAGGACATGGGCCACGTAGTACTGGGCATCTTGGCGCCAATCACCATTTTGAATCATTTCACCCACATATGCCACACACTGAGACTTTCCCTTTTGTTGTTGCCCGTGATACGGCTTGTACGGGAGACAGAGACCGGGGCGCGTTATTCAGACAGGTATTTCATTTCGGTGACGCGGGATAAGAAATTCTCTCACATCCGTTGTCTTATTGAGGGCAGAGCTTGTACTATGGTAAAGTAAGTGGTATTTCCTTTTCGCGCACGCGAAGGAATACGCGAGCTCTGAGCGGGAATGTTTCAAGATTGTCCGGTGGGCTGATCGTCCCTAAAAAAGATTTGGGCCTCTGGGCTTACTACGAACTACTACTTGAGACGAAACGGGCAGTCTTGCTTGTCCAGGAGGGTTGAATGGGGCCATTTTACGTACATACCTTAAAAAAAAGTACGTGGGGAACGGGGAGGTATTTACAGATGCGAGAACGAGAACGTGTGCGAGCTTTCGTACTCTTTACTGTTTTCGCCCGGGCGAGCACTATGAGTGAACATATTGCTAAGAAATAAGACTGATACTATTGCGCGGCTATGCAAAAGGCAATTAATCAAAAAAAAAGAGAGTACAGGCCACGATACGCCCTGCAAATGCGGGCGGGTTGCGCAAAAGACCGAGCGAGAAAAAACCGAGACTCCCGAGGTACCAATAGATTGCAACGCCCAGTATTGATATTTCCATCAATATTTTCTTTCAAACAGTTGTCATTTTTCGGGCACCGAAGCGTAAATACCGTAACATAAAAGTAAAGAGCTTTTACTGCCGGAATGGTTACAAAACAAGTTTGATGCGCGCAGCCTGATTTTGGCATGTCGTTTCGTTTCTGTCGCTTCAAGGTTCGGTGGCGGCGGCCCTCACAAGGGAAAAAGACGTTCGAACCACCCTAACACAGGCTGTAAGCCGGGGCTAATGCCGACCGCTTATTTGCAAACGGGGAGCACATGTTTTACGACAGAGACCAAGATCTTTGGTGAGATTTGTGTGCGCTTTTGATGATGGCATTCCTGACGAGAAACGTCATATGATACTTTTAGCTCCCGAGGCGCGGGAAGGAATGTGGTGGTGGTTTTTGTTTTGGTCTCGTTTAATCGCTTGCCAGCTTGCCAAGCGTGCATTTTTGGCACCTTGCTTGTTCCTCTTTCAGTTGGCAGTTGGCAGTTGGCAAAAGCTTTCCAAGAGACTTGGAGATCTGGGGGAAATGCTTGACTCAACTTGGCGATAGTGTGAAGCTTCTCCTAGGTCGTCTTGGTTCAACTCTTAGAGTCTTGGGAGTTTCTTGGGAGTTCTTGGTTCAGATCACCAAGACTTTTGGACTTCTTGGGAGGACTCTTGGGAGAGTTCTTGCCCAAGAGCTTGGAAAGCTTGGTTGCATGGTTTCGCGCACTAACGCTGCACTCCGTACTAACGATTTTGACATCGCGCTGCACCTCTGCACCTCTGCATCTCAACGGGCGGACAATGATGTCGACTCGCGCGTCATCGTGGAATTGACACTCGTACCCATTTGACAGCGCAGCAGCAGCAAAAAAGAAGACGACTACCCACTCGAGAGGTTGGACTCTTAGACACGCAGAACCAAAGGAAACCCGAATCAAGAATGCGGTGAGGATCAGACGGTAAGAAAGAAAAAGGTTCAGTGCACCGTTGCACCGCTACGGACCGTCGCAGCCAGCCCAGAAATGGCCTTGATGGAATGCTGTCATCTCCCGAGTCGAATGCATACCGTGTTCCAATATATTCTGCAATATCCATGCGACAGAGTACAGAGAATCTGGGAGGTACCTACATGTGCTGCTGCCTTTGCATATCTATTGCGTGCGTATACTCATTACCGGGGCGACGGACTATTGCCCAGGGCGGACAGCCTGACGAGATAGATCAAAATGTCTGATTATGTATTTGATGTGCCGTGTCAGTACTTCATCATTAGCCTTTCACATTGCATCCTTCTGGCAACCATCTCGTCGTAGGTACCGAAGCAGACAGCCATCATTACATACTGCAGCCTTCAAGGTAGATAAGCCCGCATCAATCCCGCTGGGCAATTGACTCTCATTTGCCGCCCTCTGTGTGCCCTCCACGTCTCGATGACGGAGGTTTTGCTGGCTGCTGTGACTTGTCACTGACTTGTTCAATCCGCTCCAAACCAGTCAACTGGAGAACGTGGTTGCGTGGAGGCCTCCAGTACCATTCAAATTTAAAAACCTTCGTCGCTCCATTCATTCGTGGGTCTGCTGGTTTTAGCATTCCCAGCACCACTTAGTCAGGGCCAACCCACAGCTAAGCTGTTGGTACTGCTAAGCGCCAATGTAGGTTTGCTGTCTCTGAGTAAGTTGTCATGTTTTGTAGCAGAAGGATTCTTGCGCGTTCTTTGTTCTATTCTGGTGAGATATGCGCTTGCTTCCCATTATTCTTGGGGCCAAGTTTCGAGCTTGCTGTCTGACTGGAAAAGGGTACTGCAAACGGGATCCAAGCAAGGGGGGTCTGAATGGATTTGCTTGGACAAGCAGGCTTGGCTTTAATTCCTAACAGGCCCCCTGGTCGGTAGAACAGTTCGATAGCGGGGACCGAAGATGGACTTTTGAAATTACAGACCGAGCAGACTAGGAGTTAACAGGAGTTAGAGGCCCGAGAGGAGTTAGACGACTTTGTTTCCCCCGGATTCATTGGTCTCTCGTCCGTTGGTGCGAAAGCCATAGCATATGAAACTCCTTTATTCGCTTGCTGCGTGTAAATCAATGCCGCGCTGTTCAATGGTGGTAGCTGCCAATCTTATTACAGTACGTAGGACTGCTAGAAGACAGAGAAGGAGCAGAATCGACGCTCAATTGATATCATCTCTCCTGTTCCACGTTGCGTTGTCCTGCTCGTCTGCCCTTGTCCAGTTCCGGACTCTGACTTTCCCTGTTTTCTGCAGTCGACACAATCAACAAACCTTTACACTCCTTTCACCTTCCTTCAACTTTTTTTTATTTTCAAGTTCTGAATCAGAACCAACAGTGAATTCCCAGTTTCCAAGTCCGTGCTTGGCGCTGGTTCGACTTTTTAATAAGTGACCGACCAGCATTCCCATTTCCTGCTTCGGCCTGGAGAGAAGAACTGTCACAATCTTCCCTATAAGCAGCAACACAGCCATAGGAAGGCGAAAAACATTCGACACCAGCAGCAACGCGAAACCATCTGCAGGTTGCGCTTCAAACGAAACCCACTATTCAGAGTTGGTTACGACTGTTTCCCGTACAGCCTACGAAACTATCTCAAGTGCTTCGTACACTATCCCTCTTTATACTTGTTACGCGCAACCAGAGAGGAGCAGCAGCAACACAGCACAAGGCGAAGCCTTTCGATAGTGCTTCTCGCAACCAACTCGCCTCGGAGATACTCACCGGAGATTCCATTGGTTCCCTCTTTTACTTCTCATACCTACCTACTTGATGCACGGCATTCCATAAGGTTCAGCACAAACACAAGAGGCGAAACTGTCATTACGAAATCATCATCATCGATCAAGAACAACAACCACCATCATCACGGACGTACCGATCCTCTATTTGTGAGGCAAACCAGACAAGATGCCTGGAGGGAATCGTTGTAAGTTGGCATTTTTCCACTGTCGCGCATTCATGTCTTTGCATTACCCCAATTTCCCTCTACACTCGGAGTTTCGGGCAACTGCCGAGACGGCGGCAGCAGCATCAATCAGCACACCTTCACGGGCGGAGACAGAACAACAGAAAGATGGGTTCAGTCAGCCAAAGAAAAAGAGAGACAGCCACTATGATGGCATCCTATCCAGGTCACAACAGTTGCCAGTAGCAGCAGCCGCCAGCCAAGTCCAGCATGGCCAGTCATGACTTTCCCCCTAAGAGAACAGGACCCGCCCTATGCCGCCCAGTCAAAATGCGAACGTCGCATGCGCCAGAGAGAAAGAAAAAATCAACATGAGTTGATGAGAGGGCCACTGGGCCCCAGGAGAAGTCTAATTTGCGCGGCCGGGTGCTAGCCCGAATCCACTGGCGTGCCACTGGGGCTACACACTACCTTACTCCCCTACCCTACCAAGCCTACCTACAATCTACCATACCTACCTCCAAGGTACCAGCCTATGGGGGATCGTGGATGCAATTGCATGCAGGGTGAAGGCCCCCAGGCGCTCCGAGATGGTGCTAGGCTACCTGGGGCCGGGCGACGCTCCTTGCTGCGGTCAAGCCTGTTTCTGACTCCGCTCCCCACTATCGTCCACGACGCTTGACGCCAAAGCGAGATCTCCGATGTCATGGCTCGACTCCCTGCCTCTGTGTACCGTTCGTTTGCCTTGCTCTGCTGCTCTTGTTTCCATTTGGTCCGTTCGTCCATTCATCATTCTACCAACACTGCCTGCTTTTTGCCTGCATCTTCCTTCATCTCAACTTCTTTCTTTCCCCAATCGGGCTACCGTTTGTTTTTTCTTACATTTCACGCACCCACCAAATTGGCTGCTGTTATTCACAGCGCATTCAGCCCATCGTTTCCCATTTCTTTCCCATTCAACAACTTTCTGCCAATGGCATAATTCGAATACGCAGACAAACATATTCCTTTGTCACAGCCCCCCTTTTTATTCCCACCCTTCCAACTACGTACACAAGCGATCATCGCATATACACAACGTGTTACTCGAAAAGCGTGTGGCTGCCCGCCCGCGGCGCCAAGATCAGTGCCCGCCAAACCGATACACTACAATTTTTCCACTTAAGCCATAATGCCGGGGTCTAACAGAAACCGATTAGCATTCAACCTCACCAAGTTCAAGGCCGCCGCCCGGCGCGAGAGCCGCAAACATGCATGGGACATTCCCTTCATTTCAAAGCGCGCAAGCACAACTGGCGACCTAGAGAGCGGTGACCGTGCAACGCAATTAAGGAACGTTCAAACCGATCCTGGAAGAAGCAGCAGAAATTACGATGATGAGGCCGGAAGCCCATCTTCGGCCCATGGAGATACGTCTGGTATGAGGCGTAGAACAACAAACGAGAAGGAGACCAATGGCAATGGTGTACCTGGCAGCCCGACCACTAACAACAAGAAGGAGGAGAAGGAAGAGCCAAAGCTCAAGCTGGGTTTCATCAGACATGTTGAGCCGAAGGAGAAGTATACAGTCGCCAACCAACTCCGAAACACAGTATTCAATTCATGGTTGAACATCCTCTTCATCGCCATTCCCGCTGGATTCGCCTGCCACTACGCCGGAATCGACGGACGTATCTCGTTTGCTGTCAACTTTATCGCCATCATTCCTCTTGCTGCTCTGCTCAGTTTCGGAACCGAAGAAGTCGCCTTGAGAACCGGTGAGACCATTGGTGGTTTGATCAATGCTACCTTCGGAAATGCCGTCGAGTTGATTGTCGCCATCGAAGCTCTGCTTAAGAACGAGATTGAAGTTGTCAAGACTTCGCTGATTGGCAGTATCCTCTCCAACTTGCTCCTGGTTCTCGGCATGTGCTTCTTCTTTGGTGGATTTGGTCGTCAAGTGCAGTACTTCAACAAGACAGTGGCTCAGACTGCCGCCAGTCTGCTCGCTCTGGCCGTGGCTAGTAACATTATCCCGACCGTTTTTGCGGAATATGTCGATGGTGATGACACCAACGGCCCAGCGACCGACGCGAAAGATATTGCTTCCCTGTCTCGTGGCACCAGTGTTATCCTCTTGGTCGTCTATGCCGCATACCTCGTCTTCCAGCTCAAGACGCACATTGAGGTTTTCAACGAGCCTTCGCAGAAGGTCGAGAGACAACCTCTTCGCAAGCGCGCTTCCAAGGAAGGTGTCGATGGATTGATCCAGGCTGGAACCGCTGTAGGCGCCTCGACTGGAGCTCCTTCCATCAAGGACAAGGATTCTCAGGAAAGCCCCCTGGCCCCATCTCAACTCCGTCGCCACGAGAACGTTGAGGACGATGAGGAAGAGGAAGAGGAAAAGGCAACTCTCGCCGGCTGGGTTGCCATTCTCACGCTTCTCATTTCCACGGTTCTTGTCGCCTTCTGTGCCGAGTTCATGGTTGAGGGTATCTCAAGTATCACTGAGAGTGGAGTCAGCGTCGAGTTTGTCGGTCTTATTCTGCTTCCTATCGTCGGAAACGCCGCTGAGCACGCCACTGCCGTTACTGTTGCGATCAAGGACAAGATGGATCTCGCCATTGGTGTCGCTGTCGGCTCTTCCATGCAGGTTTCGCTCTTCCTGATCCCCTTCCTTGTTATTGTTGGCTGGGGCAAGGGTATCGAGGACATGAACCTGGCATTCGACACGTTCCAGGTTGCAGTCGTTTTCGTGACTGTTTTGCTTGTCAACTATCTGATTGCAGATGGCGAGAGTCACTGGCTAGAAGGCTTCCTTCTCATATGTCTATATTTGATTATAGCGGTCTGCTCATGGTGTAAGTTTTGTCGATGGATGATCACTGAATTCAAATGTACTAACATTTCTCTTAGGGTACCCTACCAGCGGCGATGTCGTATAGAAATTCGCCCATCTTTCTTTCTATGTATATTTGCAAAACCGTAAATATTTAAATGTTTCTAAGTAATGTCTTCTTGCGCTCGACTTAGAAAAGGACATGAATCCGTTTCGGCGACGAGAATTGTCACCGACGATAGTCCAATAGCAGCAATCTGCTTGACTGCTAGAGCCTACCACGTCTTCGATTGTCCTATTTTACACAGACTGGCGGGTTGCAAAGCCATTATCAAACGCTGGTCTACAGAACTACAGAGGCCGCCATTCATTCTCTTTTCACCATGGACTATGCTTGGTTGAAAGGGGAGTAACAGAAGACCACATATACCCACTTCTTACGAGACATTAAAAAGTTGTTCTTCATTTTGGCATTAAAGAGCCCACTTAGGGACTAGGATAAGAGGAATAAAAAGAATGAAAATATTAAATAAATAAATAAATAATTTCCATACTGTACTTGTCACCAGTTTCAGTGTGCAAAGAGGCGTGAGCGGCAACCACTTGAAGATGGGATTACAGGGCAATTTATTACCTGAACAAATCGTTCGTATGCTTGTTGAGAGACATTGCCACATATTGCTATTCAAGCTTACGAACATGACCTATCTATGCTCTCTTTGAGAACTGGACTTGCAGTGGTGGCAGAGTGGTGGTAAAAGTTTCCAAAGCAGCCTCGTCGAAATTCTTGCCATCCTCACCCGGCGCGAGGGACAGATCGAAATTCAGAGCAATCTTGGAAACAGACATGCGCAACGACATGAGAGCCAGGTTCTTCCCCGGGCAGCTATGCAAGCCCAGGGTAAAGGGCATAAAGGGAGCGCCGTCGGTGGTGCCCATGGCGGCGCGGTCCTCGCTGAACCGCTCGGGCACGAACTCGTGGGCCCGGGGGCCCCAGTACCGGGGGTCGGTCTGAATGAGCTGCGTGGGCACGAACACGGTCGTGTCTCCCGGGATGTGGACCTCGTCGATTTGCAGGCCCTCGCCGGGGGGCGTGACGCGGTAGCTCCCGGTCAGCAGGGCGGGTTTCAGGCGCAGGGCCTCGTTGATGATGTCGTCAACATAGGTGACGGCCTTGACCTTTTCGTAGGACCACACGCCGCCGCCGTCCGGCGAGTTTAAGGCGGCGTCGAGCTGCTGCTGGAGCTTGCGGTGGACTCGCGGGTGCGTGGCCAGGTAGTAGAGAATGGCGGCGAGCGTGGTGGCCGTCGTCTCGCTTCCCGCCACGATGATGACGCGCGAGTCCTCGTGCAGGGCGGCGTCGCTGGGCGGCGCCGTCGGGTCGTTTTCGTCTTGGGCTTTTATTAGCCAGGATACTATGTCTGTGGGCTGCTTGTCGGATTTCCATGTCTGTTTCCCGGTCGTCATGTCAGCTTTCAATGTGGTAGAAGGTATATAGAGAAAGTAGACATCATGGTTCTGTTACCTTTTGCTTGGCCTTGAGCTCGGCCGCGCACCAGTTGAAAAAGGGAGCGTAGCCTGCCGTGCAGCCGGGGATGCGCGAGGCCAGGTTGAGCAGCCAGGGCACGTGGCCGCCGATGCTGAGGACCGTCATGTGGTCGTGGATGGCCTTGATGGCCGGGTGCTCCTGTCCGGAAGCCACGCCGGCAAAGTCCTTGCCGAGGCCGACGTCGCCCATGATGTCAAAGGAGAGGTAGCTGGTCCATGCCGTCGTGTCGAGGGTGCCCTGCTTGGCCGCCTGGGCGATGAAGTCGTCTACCTTGGCTTCAACGCGCGGGGCGTAGGTGTTGAGGACTATTTATCTCGAGACGAGTGTCAGCATTCTTCTTCGATCTTGACATCGGTTCTAGGAACACAACTTGCCCTTCATGGAAAATCCTCGATCCCAAGCCCTTCTCCGGCGACGGTAGTCATCCTTGTCCCGAGTGAGGTTGATAGAATTCTTCGTGCAATCAACATCAACTTGGGTGTACCAAGTCGCCTTTCTACATTTGGTTTGCGGTCCGTATATCAACGGGACCGCTGAGCTACGCACAATGGCAAGTTCTCTAGGGCCTGTGTAAAGATACCTGTGTTAGCTTGATTCCATATTACGAACAGGATCCTCTATCTCTCAACATACCAGTTCGAATAAAGTCGCCATACTGCTCGTGCATGCGAGCTACATCTTTGTGATATTGTACGGTCTTGGCTGCCAGTGAGGCGCCATAAAACTTGGAGACCTTGGCTGCCCAAGGGCCAGGGAACTTGCGAAGTCTGTGAAAGAATACTCGATAGACCACCATGGAGATCAATGTACCGCCCAAAAGACTCGCCATAGTCACGCCGGAGCGGAAAACGGTTTGGAGGACTCCATGACCATTGAGTACATGGGCGGACATAAGACCGCCCGTCAACAGAGCGAAGCCTCCAATGAGTTTGTACATGAACTGCTCGACTTCATAACGCCGGAGGACGGAGTGGTGCAGAATCACACCCAGCAGAGCCGCGCATGCCGCGACGTGAGAGATATCGGCATTGACGGCATCTTTGATAGCATCCAAAGCCGCGGAAGAGTCGTCCAACGTCATGATGTTCAAGTGTCGCTGAACAAGAAGAGATGCTTTGATTGCTGATTGATATTTTCCATTGAGACTCACCAGGAACGCGAGGCAGAGCAAAGTTTAAAGAAGGTATCGTGAGGAGAATTCGATACGATTCCTGCAGCAATCAAGGTTGGTCGAAGAGATGGCTACGTGGATTTACACGTAACTTGCCGTGACAGTTACGCCAGCCTCTACTTGTTATATGCAAGGTTGTGGAGTGCATATTATAGTTACCCCCAGACCTTGCCCATCTCAGCCTGGATCCACGCAGGTGCTCTGCTATCTCTGCAAAGCCCTTCTCCTGATTGGGTGTTCCTCACCATTGAAGACCAGGTCAGCTCCTAGTAGATACCGAAATAAGAGTTTCGTCAGGGGTCAAGAATCGCTTGATATGGCTCGGTATTGGCATCTACAAGACTTGGCTGCTGCGCAACTCGGCAATTGTCTGCAGATCTCGCGAATTATAACCCAGGTATAGCATGTGTGTGGAGACTCGAAATGGGGACTGAAATGTTATTATACTCTTAGTAACGGCGGGGAAAGGATATCCGCGTGGTGCTGACGCCTCTACTTCTACTCTCTAAATCATGGGCCTGCATTCAAGAATTGTAGTTCGAGCTCAAAGTCATCATTAGTGAAGAAAGTCATACCATGAATCTGGAATTTTACGATAACAAGTAAAGACAATTCTTAGAATATACCTGGCTGGTTAGAGATGTATCGCTTATGCGGTGACTCTGCACGATCCTGGTACTTTGTTTGACAAAGGTGGACTTATTGTGGGCGTGTCAACTGCAACCTGTAATTGGAGACAGGAGGTCATTGAAACCAAACATGTCAGTCGTTCCGTGTGAAAGGTCCTTCTGTGTATTCTTGAACCGTTTCAGCTATCGACAAGGTATGTGTCACCCGTAGCATGGGATCATTGAGACCACGCAAGGCTTCTCTACAACGTTACTGCGATTTTAAGCTCTAATGGATAATTGCGTCTGCTTTGTGGAAGTTAGAATGGAATTACATGCAATCATACAACTACAGACCTTTGTTCATACCTAGGTAATCTAGGAATTATTTGGTAATATACACTTATTGAGGCGCTTTTTGCCAAGGCTGTTTTATTGGGACGAAATAGTATTATTTCATCTGTGTTCAAGGTCTTCTTGCCGATAGAAAGAGTCATACTTGCAAGCATCCAAAATTATTAAGCTATTTCCACGTGGGGTCTTCCTTACTCGCCATCGGGCCTGATCATACGAACAACCTCAAGTGTTATGAATGATGTGACATAGGTGTGGAATTTAGCTAAAAGGCTGAGTGAGGCTGTGTGCTTAGTTGTCCAATCGTCAGGATCCTGTCGTGGTGCTCATCCTAGTTTTCCCACTTGAGGGATGTTTGCGTTAGAAGAAAACCTGCTTCATGTACGGCTTCTTCATCCTCCTCTGCGCCCCCTTCTTCTACTGGTGGAGCCCCGCCCGCCTCTTCTTCGTCTACGCCATGCAAAGAAGGGAACCAGACCCCCCTCCTAGGTTCCCCGGAACCTTAGAACAGCGCCAATCACGGTGATGTGGGAGGTGTTTTCACTGCAATTTTGACCTCGCCAAAGGCGTTGAATATGTATTTGGAGACATGTCGTCCCCTGAATTGTACATCTCTGTGCACGATGAAGAGGACAGGCGGCCGACTTTAAATAACGGCAACCCAAGCCTCCAGAGACGTTTCCTTATTTTGCCTTTCCTTGGATTTAATCAGCAATGCCTTCGCTTGGACAGATTTCAGAGCCTTTTCGACATCAGGCGGCAACGAGAAAAGTATCATATATGCTGCCTTGTGACTTGAAGTACTGCTGCATCACTTTCTCCCTTTCTGTTAACCGCAACGTAAGACAGGCTATAGACGCTACCTTCTTGGCAATTAGTATCGATATAGTCCATTAGATTGCAGCATCCCTAGATGAGCCAGGCGTTCATTTTTGATCCCCGGAGTCCTTCCACGAAGCTGTGGATAATTAATATATCGTCACCTGATTCCCTAGCACACAGAGAGCTTCCACCTCGGCATACCACCCGCCCATATCACCAATCTCGTCACCGACCACCAAACATCACCCAACACAACGCCTTCTTCTATCTTAATTCTTCTCGCAAGATTGACGATCTAGATGACGATAACAGCATTTTCCCTCAACAACAAGTCATCACGTGATGCCCCATGGCGCAATTGGCTAGCGCGTCAGACTGTTATTCCTTCTCAGGAACGTAATCTGGAGGCTCTGAGTTCGACCCTCAGTGGGGCAGCATCTCTTTTTGCGTTTCTATATGCATTTCTTTTTGTATACTTCCAACGTTTCTTTTCCTTCTCGGCTCTCCGTCCATCTTCTTTGAGAAGTCCATGAGCATATGCTAGCTACTATGATTTATGTACCTTTTCCTTTAGCAGATTTGCGTCTATTTGCGAAGCCGACATATGACACTGGAAGTCCCTAGGGCATATGATCAGTGGAGGTCGTCTTATTATCAGAGGTTATACAGTCACACAACTTCTCCTTCAAACGCTCCCCAATCGCTCTGAGCCTACCTATCAACTAGTTCTTTACAATTCCGAGCATGTCAAGTCATCGAATAATTGGTCACCCGCAAATTCCATGCCAAAAGCATGTGTACTTATACCAGTCCCGAAATGCGGAATGCAAGACTTTTTTCACTTATCCTCAGTGGGGCAAACCAGGCCCCCCGAACCACCAGCCAGCAGCCAGCACCCGCCGCTAATTCCGCCCCAACTCCACCAAACAAGCCGCCATTGCAAAATTTTTGACTCATTCGGCCCTCATCAAATCTCCTTTTCACCACAGCATCGCAATATTATAGAGCACACAATAAGCCACCCTGCTTCAACAACAACCAATCAAAAGGTCTTGTGGTCTAGTGGTATGATTCGCGCTTAGGGAAAACCCTGAACATTGTTTGCGCGAGGCCCCGTGTTCGATCCACGGCAAGACCCTTTCTTTTGCCGTTTCTTTGCTTTTTGTCTCTCAGACTGTCATGCCATTGACCAGGAAGGTGACGAGACGGTCGGGAGGCGAGGGCATGGGCCAGGATGAGACCTTCTCGACGTCTCAACTTTTGCTTGCAGTATCATCTTCCGTCACATCAAGATCATACATCCTCAACTTGAGAACAGAGTACGGTATCAAGTGATTGCATAAACATATATTCATGACAAACATCATGCCACTCATGCATGGGTAGCAATCATGTTATGAATGATTGTTGTCTTCAAGGGTATCTATCAACGATGGCTTTGGGTGTTTCCTACACCAAGCGTGGGTGGATGTCCACATCAACATCAACATGCTTCGAAAATATCAGACCGCTCGCTTTTCCAAATCCCAAATGCAAATCCTTTAATGCAATGCAGATAAAATCATTTCCCAAAAATATCCAAGATAAAATCCCTTAGTCAATGACCATTTCTTCGACTGTGACTTGTGGTCCTGTCGCTTGTGGATGTTTTGGCAAGTCTGATGCCACATGCACTGCGCTATGCGGTGTTTTCCATCCACTAGGTGGCATGCTACCAAGGAATTGCCCTTCTAATGTGCCTCTGCTGGGTGCGACTTGCTGAATGATACTCAGCGTGTCACCAGCTCTCGACACGACTGGTGCGCTAAACACGCTTGATGGTGTACTGGCGTGGCTTGCTAGCTTTCTTCCGTCCCACTGGAACGATTGCCGCGACTCCAAGTCCCAGTCAAGTCGTGCCATCATCAGGCTGTGAAGTGCTCGAGTGGGCTCGTCACGCCAGCGTTGTTTCACGTCTTCGATACCGGCGCCTTGGTGCTCTGGGTCACCATAGGGTTGGCAAAGCTTAATGAGGAGGCGACAAGAGACATCTAAGTGATCAGGTCTGGCGTTTGGCGGTATCCGTATTAGATAAGACGAGTCTTGTTCCTCATTTTCGGTATCAAGGAGGCTAGATATACTGGACTGCGTGCTCGCAAGATGCGGCGGAGACCAGGAAAAGCTGGCATCAGGCGATGATGCACTGCTTGTCTGTCCGGCGATGTAGTCACGGAATTCTTTGAGTTCTGTGTAGAAGCGGTGGGCCGTGGAATCGGCCGATGCACAGTACTTCAATACCTCTAGACAAAGATCAGCTTTGGCCAAATCGTCTTGCCAGCTGCTTGGTTTCCAGCCGTGGAGCATCTTTTGCGTAGCCGAGTGTAGAATGATCAAACACGACGTGTACGATTGAAATCTAATGAGGTGGTCAGCATCAATGACCTTGTCAGCATTCGGCAACTTGATCAACTTACATGATGAGCCAACAGCGTCTGAAGATGCCAGTTTCTTGGAGCATGGAGAACACAATTTTGGCAGATGTTTTGGCTGCCAAAACTGCCTGTCCGCCGTGATCGCTGTAGAGCTTTTCCAGAGGTGATTGCAAGACACCTTGGCCGACGCCAGCATGCCGTGTCTCAATAAGCTGAGACGACATGCGACGGTACAGAATAATGTTTGCTCCTAAGTAGAGGAGATGGACATGATAAATGCTCCATTTCGTCAATGGCGTGAGAGAGTCACGTTGGTCATAGTCGAGCCTAATTGGGGCTGGTAACCTTCCATACCATGTCTGATCATCAAATGTTTGTCAGTAATCTTTCTGGCTGTGTGGGGGTGGGGTGCTCCAAGAGAACCTACCTGCAAGTCTATCAGAATGGATTTGACAGACAGAATGGTGAGATCTTTGAATGCCAAGTGCATTCGTAATATTTTGGCTTTCAATACAGCAATGTTTGTCATTTCTGCTTGAACGACTTCATATCGTTAGCGATCATGTAAATGTGAATATGTAGCCGTAGGACTTACTCTCAATAACATCGTCGGAGTCAGACGCAAAGCCAACCTAATCACGATTAATCAATGATCACTGGACATGGTGACGGGAGAAACATACAGGCAAGTGTCCATTGACCATCATGTCATTACCAGAGACGTAGCCCAATGTGGACGAGAGCCAGCTAAGCCATGTTAGTATCCTTGAATGAAATTCGTCATATAAAGTTGAGTCACTCACCTGGACAGGAACACCAAAGTCCTCCAAATGTGTTTGCTCTCCGACAAGGCACCAAGTTGTGAGTCTGGGCGCTTGCGCTGCTCCAAGACCATCTGGTATTGTCTCGATAGACTCAGGCCAACCTCTGTGGGGCCACCATCAGCACATGGTCAAGTCATCAAGCAAATACGCGATGAACAACTTACCAATATACGCGAGCGCGACCATGGACTTTTCAAAGACATTATACATGGACAGCAATATGCAAACCTTAATGGCATCTAACCCTTCTTGGTTCACAATGTCATCAAAGTAGTGCTTGGCGATATCGTAAAAGGCGGTCTCGGTCTGAAGCTCATAGTTGCCATGTTCGTACTGAGCCCCGACGGCAGCGATAGTCATGAGACAACAAATATCAGCTGCAGATGCATTCATTTGTCCATCTGGTTGACCATAGACGGCATCGAATATCTTCCTGGCTTGGGCTTCGCTGAAGACGTGAAACAGGGCCCCACTACATCGGAAGAAGCCGCTTACGGCGAGCGAAACCTCTTCCGCTTTGGGTGGCGTAATGGCACACGTGCCAGGGAAAACAAAGTGAGACGGACCTGAACGGGCGACGGGAGATGCTCGTCCTTCAGAGGCAGCATATGGTGTCGTGTGGATGGGCGTGGATACCGATGAGCGATTGGCAGTTGTTTGACTGAACCCCGGCGACGCGGTACCATCTGGTGAGTGTACAGAGGAATCAGTGGTATTGTGGCTAGGAGTCGATGACTGCGAGGGACCATCAAGTGTGATGCGCCCCAGCACAGAGGTCAAATCTGATGTGGATCTCAAGTCGCTCAAAATCTGAGCAGCTTGATCTGAGGATCCATTCTGCAGAGTGCCAAGAACCTTTTCCAGTAGCTCAAGGCGATTCTTGGTGGCCTCTATCCTCGTCTCTCCTGATGAGCCAACATATGTGCAGCTCCTGTTCTTGGTACGACATGTTGAGCACCCTGGACGACCACCATCACACTTTTTAGGGGAGAAGCCGTGTTAGTGCCATGATGAATGACAGTGAAGAAGTTGGGAGCGTTGAGCATACTTTGATTCTGGACCGGCGACACTCATTGCAGGCTTGGTTGTTGCGCTGCTTGTCAGACCTCTTGGTGGGCTCTGCCACTGGCGATGGAGATGCCACGGCGGGTTGGCCCCCTTGCGCCGGCTGGATCGGGCGATACTGAGGCATTTGGTGTTGGGTTTTTCAGTGTTGGGGGTGTGTGGTTCTTCCAAGGTTCCCGTTTTCTCACTTGGAAGCGCCGGGTGCCGATCTCAGAGTGCGAGCACCGACTCGAGGATCGCGCGACACCTTGCGCGGCAAGTCGGTTCCCCAGCAGCAAAGGGTGAGTGAAATACCGATCACACGGGCAGCAGAGTAGTAGTCGCAGCAGCAGCAGCAGCGCCAACAGCAGCGGCGGCGGTGGATTGGACGTCGTTGATCGTCAGCAGCTCACAACTTACTGGAAGAGGATGATGATACGACATGGCCACTGGGAATCGTGCCCTGCATTCGGGAGATTTTCCGATATAATAAAAGAATCAGTCGATGGCCAGCCAGGCAAGCCAGGCCAGAATCAGAGCCGGGGGTCCAGACTCCATTCCACGCCCAGACAGACTAGGTACGACATGGTCAGACTTAGAACCCAGAGGGAGAATTGGCAGAGGTGCCAGTCCCAGTAGCTCGTGTGTGGGAACGGATAACGGATAGTGGGCGGCCAGCAGCGAAAGAGGGCGGCAGGGATGTTCTGGGGGAAAGGACGGCCTGGCGCCGAGCAGCCCAAAAGCCAGAAAGCCTGCGCGCACGTTCTGAGTGGTCAGCAACGGCCAGCGACCACCAAAAGCAGGCATTGGACAGCATTGGCCCAGGCGGGTTTTCCAGGCTGCTGGGGGGGAAGCCAAGCCCAATCCCCACTAGCTCTTTGGCTGGCGGTAGCTCTGTAGCTTGTGTGCAGGCTTTGCCACCCACCCACGCGCTCGGTTCGGCGACGCCCTAAATGCAACTGACTTTTGGGTGAACCTGGGCAGCAGAGAGACAGTCTGGACAGTCTAGAACGATGGATGACGGGGTCTAGAACGCGCCTGGCCAGTGGCCTGAGCTTGACACCTGCGGCAGGCGACTCAACTGTCCTCCGCATCAAATATATAGGCGGCTCGTAGTCAGCACCGGGCGAGGCCAGTCTATTTTGCTCGGCCTGGGATTTTTGAATGCCTACATAATGTCTCTGGACAGTCCAGATGTGAGCATGATCGAGATCAAGTTTCGGAGCGACTGACAATTTGCAATTCAAATTCAACGATCCCCTTACATTGTCCAACCACGGGCACTGCTGACTCCCGAGACTACCGATATGGTCCAATCTGCCCCTGATTTTCTTTTTCGTTTCTTCTTTCCGAGACTGGGCTGGTCTTGATGCTAATCGGAGGGTATCATGTGACAAGGTCGCCATGGGAAGGAAGCAGCCGGCGGCCGGGCATTTGTTTTGTGCGCCGTGTCAAATGTATTAGGCTGCTTGGCTACTGGCTCATGGGAATCTAGGAAATGCATACATGGGCGACCGGTGATTTACTCGCCGCTTTGCTTTGCACACTTGTCTACATACTACCAGACAGACACCAGGACACAGACACACCCGACGAAAGAAACGTCTAACCTAGCCCAAATGTACCTAGGAGAATTAAGGTAGCCCCCGCCATCCGACTTATCAGACTTTTGACGCCCGCGATGAATCGTACGTTCAGGTCGGCCTTTAATCTCCCTCACCCGCGGTTACAATCTTTGTGGGTTTATCTGCGTCATCACATTCTTTTACTCCAACAGCGCTACTGTGTATGCATTTTTCTTCATTCTCACACACCAAACGACTAGTATGTATCCGGTAGAATGTATGAACACGTCCGAGCGACAAGCGAATTACTAGCATAAGATCAAACAATATCACTCAACTTCGTCGGCCGTGGTGAAAGTCTTGAGCCAGCGATCCAGCTGGTCGGTCCATGTCAACTTGATGTCCTCGAGCGACATGCCAACTCCGTGCGGCCCGTCGGGCAGGACCATGAGCTGGAAGGGCCTCCCGTGTTTCGCCATCGCCGAGGCAAAGACGAGCGCGTTCTGCACGGGCACAGCTCCATCGTTGGCCGTGTGGAAAAGAAAAACGGGAGGCGTGTCCTTGGTGACACGAGTCTCGGCACACATGGACTGGCGGAGTTGCTCGTCGGCATCGTGGCCCAGAAGGTTGTGGAGGGAGCCCAGATGCGTGATGCACGGATCCATGGAGATGACCGGATACGCGAGAATCGCAAAGTCGAGAAGATGGTGGGCATCGTCGTGGGTGGCTGTGATGGCACTTAAATGGCCGCCGGCGCTCCAACCCCATATCCCCAATTTGCGGGGCGAACACCCGTCCCTGATCCATTTCACCGCCGCCAAAGCCTCATTGATAGGCTCTGGGTAGACAGGCGCGGCCTTTGTGCCGGCTGTGGTGTAGTTTAGAACCCAGGCATTGACACCGCGCTCGTTGAGCCACCTTGCCGGTTGAATGCCCTCCTTGTCGTAATTGACGTAGCCATAACCGCCGCCGGGCACCACCAACACGCCGGTCGCGTTTTCCGGGTTGGGCGCGGGGTAGTAGGTCAAGTTGTTGTGCATGGCGATCGACGCAGGGTTCAGGCGGGTTGAAACGAGAGATCTATGGGATGATCTAGATGGAGATCTTATGTCCGTGTAAGCACGTATTTTGTGAGCAGCAACTTCTGCATGGCCCTCAGTAAAACTCCCCTCCTTCTCTCGCGAGAGGGTAATCCAGCGGCTTTCTATAAATACGCCGATAGGCCTTTCTGCTTCTTTGCCGAACACCACCCACCCAAGAACAAACAAATTCACGCAAAATTTGCTTGTTTGTGACTTCCCGGCCCTGTTATCCCCCAGAGTCGCCCCTCGTTGGTCCGCGGCATCTATCCGATCTGCGTGCGACTTGGGCCTCTCCTCTCTGCTCCTAGAGGCAAACCCAAGTCCGCCAATCCCACGCTCCCCCGAGCGCCGATACCCTTGATGAGTCCCATTTTCCTTGCACAATCCACATGTGCGAAAGGACCCCTGATGATCAGATTCCTGGTATTTCACTCACACTGCTTACCTGCTGCCTGGTATATCACTCTGGGGGAGGAGTAGATAAAGTCTTGGCAGATCGTGTTTCGATAGGAGTGGAGTCCCAAGGGTTCACCGGTTTAATCGAGAACGGTAGCTCAGCCACCCACTACAATAGTATCGCACGTGCTCGTCTTCAACGGTCCAAATAGCCATGTTACTTGTGTTTGAAAGTATAATCACATACATATATCATATATCAACATAGTTGAGCACTCATTAGGATTCTACATGGTGTGGCTATGATTCAGGAAACGCCGTTTAGCTTCTGAACTTGAACGAAAATGACTACGGCTTACGATTTGACACTTAAATGACATCACGTTGTGGTTGTTCAACATCGACCTCACGGAAGAAGATGGATGCAGACCTCAACACTGGCTCGGAACAACCTTTGAGGGGCAGGTCGCCAGGTGTATTAACAAAGATCGAAAGACGAATTGAGCCGAATGAAACATGGTTACCTGCATAAACGGAAGTTCTCCATATATCGCTCGTCGGTACGCCGATATATTAGGAGAGGGGCACGTACTTGGTGACCTGTTGGAAAAGGTAAAGATTGTAGGAAGACGGTACATGGCGCTCCATCATGTCACAAATGTCATTTGAGGGCAAACATACATCGAACTTCTTGGATACATTGCGATAGCCCAACATCACGTGAAGTTGTGCCTACAGACTACGGATGGTCGTGATACCTGCAGCAAGCCTGTGTGACTGACTCGCGCTAGAACGGCTCTCAAGCAGTTCCCGCAAACCTATAACGAGTCATATCCAAATTGAACTAAGTACTGGAGTGCGCAAACATGAAATACCCTTAGTGTTCGTGGAAGTGTGTCTGATTCGCTACTAAAGGGTAAATTTGTCAGTTTGTCATTGAACTGTCATATCTCCGTACTATAGCAATCACGATAATTGGCAAACACCGCGACCATTTACGAAATACTTGTCCCTCTTCTGTCTATCTAGAATCACAGTCTTTTACGTGGTGTCCTTTTGATTTCACCACCCACAAATTCTGTGAGCTAAGCGTTTTAACAGTACTTTTGCGTTTATTGTTGAGCCTCGGGGGCGGATAATTGATTGAGTCTTAACCAGTGTCGAGTAAAGATGCACCACTTTTGTAAATAGGTGGTGAGGCTAATTCAATGTTTGAACGAATCAAGCGATGTTCAACGACAAGATAACACTGTTGCAGGAGAGGGTGTCTCGGGTGTGTGTAAGGAGATCCACTTTCTTTTCCAGCCTTTCCCATCAGGAGGGTGCGAGAGAGATGGAATGCAGGAAGCCATTATGGAATCATTATCCTCAAAATCAAGGCTCTGCGGTCAGGTTCTGTGCCTGGATTTTGTGTTCAAAAGTACCAGACGAGCCTGACGAGCCTGACAATGCGAGGTCCTTCGTTGGGTTGGGCGAATTATCGGCTAGCAAAGACCAGGTGCTGATAGCGAATCAGGGAGTCTTGCCACTGCCCCTCTGCCCCCAGAGATGCGGGGACAGCCAGGCTAAGCAGCAAACACGCAACATAGAATTCGATTCTCGTGGTATCAATACAATATCCAGAGAATATTGAATGCTCTCTTTCACAGACGAAAATGAGAAAAAATATTTATATGGGGGAATGTAAGTAATAAGCGGTCTTTCCATATTCGTGATCACCTGGCGAGGCGTTTGAGCTGAGATGACCATCAGATCAGATCAGGTCAGATCATCCCAGCAAGCCGCGGCCAATCTGTCCGTGGCTGCAAGATAAAGATAGCATGCAATGACGCACTTTTGAGTGAAGCTCGAAATTCAAACGTACTGTTCATCCCATCATCTTCAGATCATTCTCTGTTCTGGGAAATCTTTCGTGTTTAATTCAGATTCTGAGGGTTGGGCTGTGAACTCCAAAGCCAGGATAAGTGGTAAAGAACAAAGTATAGTACTCTTGATGTGGTTGTATTCGAGCTAGCTTCTTGCATAATCTGTATACGCATGCATTATGCTCGCGAATGAAGTATCGCAGGAATGAGTCCCACGTAGCCTGCAGATATATCATATGTGATGAGAGCCTACGCCGACTGCATTCAGCTTACGATCAATGCTAGAAGAGAACCCCACGATCGCGCACCTGTCTTCTTATTTGTTCTCGATGATCATGTCTCTGATACTATGATCGTTGTCGTCCTTATACTCTGCGAAGAATGTTTTTAAACCCCTGCAGACAAAGTCCCCGCAGATGTCCTTGCAGACAGAGTCCCTGCCACAGCCGCATACAAGCCATAACGTCTGTCACCCTGGTTCATGCAAAGTCCTTCGTAGTATGAAAATATCTTGACCGGTATTCTCAAGTGGTGTTTCTGAGCAAATTTGATGATTGGTTCCGCATTTTGCTTCACATGCAAGCGATGCAACACATTCATGGCATGGACAACATGCGCTGCTGCTATTGGGGAGTGAGAGTACATGAGAGCGCAGTACATTTACCTAGGATTTATGCGATGCAACAGACAATGAAGGTGGTTCAAGTAATGCGATGGCTATTCAAAGGTGGTGGCTCGTGACTTTGGCTGGGTTGGCAACGTTTTCAGTTTGCGGTGGCGTCTGATGTGAGCGACATTCAGATACATATGCGAAAGAGGATGAAGAATGCAGTATTTATAATAGATCATGATATGATCAAAGTCGCAAATAATCCTTTGCCAAGGATAATCAATAGAAGCAGGCAGCTCAACTGAGGACGGCTGACGGTCGGGTGGCCCCGCAGAGTTCGTCGATTTGAACCCCCAAGCCAGCCTTACGACAACGTGGTTGATAGAGCCAGGATATCCGCTAATATCTGAGTGGTCGATCGTTCAGTACTTTGTAGACCGCGCCCTTGACATGCATATTCAGGATTCTATAGTGATGGTAGGAGTACCGGGGATCTCGGAGTTCCAATGCATCCGACTCTGCGCCCACGGTTCGCTCTAGATGTAGCAGTGATTGGCGAAGAGGGAAGAACGAGAAAGAAAAGACCAAGAACCTTTTTTCTATTCGTCGAAAATCGCAACAGAGGTACTGAACTAAACCTGAAGGTCGGTATCGACCTGGGTCAAGGTTTGCTGTATGTTATGTCGATAGCCAGTATTCTATTTTATGAATCGAGACCTGCCATCCTCTCGCTATGCTAGATATACCTTCTGTGCGAGGGTCGCAAGTAGAGTCGGACTATATAAAGAATCGCTGTCCACTTTCTCTATAGAAAACGCTTGATAAGTAATTTGGCATTATCCGGGTTGCACCATACTTCTATCTCCAATTGCCTGGAGCCCGTCCGTCATCTCATACAACCGGATCATATACTATCAGAAACAGCTTACAGATGATCATACCAACCAAAATTTAGCAATTTATTGTAAGTAGAAATTTTCCGCTTCTTTCACTGTAACGAAATATGGCTATAATTGTAAAGCATTATAGAATTCACACTTGACGTATCTACTATCCCATTCCGAGACGTCAAGTGACTGTTGCGGATGGAATAAAAAACCTCTATATTGGATGTTTGTATTGTCTCATCATTCATTTGTTCATCCAGCTTAGTGTGTTATGTCTCCCATCAATGAATGATCAATAGCTAATTCACCACGGGCTTCCGCATAGATACAAGTGCACTATGAGCCAAAACACAACAAAATCTCTGATCTATGGGTAAATCATGCCACCCATGTTTTCTTCTCCCAGCTCTTCGTTGCCCTGATCCTCGGTATCATTTGGCGCTAACAGGACATGACTTAGTGATTGCCCAACAAAACCATCTGTGGCAATGACTCGTCATCTTCCAGCCTCAAGAACACGCAATTGTTATGTTGGAGCATATATTGAGAGAAAGGATGATGCTGGAGATCTGGCCGCAGCTTTAGCCTTCAAGCCAGAGGCATCTTCAGAGAGGATTGCCACGCGTAAAGCAGCTGCGCAGAGCGTGATTACTCGGACGTCACGCACATTTGCTTAGCACTTTTGCGAAGAGAATACATGTACGGTCAGGCCAATACTGCAAGTCTTGTGGATTAAACACTATGTAACTATGTCTTTCTCTTGACTCCTCGGCCTGGAACTGATTGGCTTCATTTTCTTAAACAATCATGAAACTCCTCTGGGGCTGCTTCAAGCATACTGATTTCCTTGGCTGCATGTTGCTCATGAAATATAGCTGCCTAGTATTACTGTACTGGCGTACGGGCAGCCCTATCAATGCTCTTGAGGCTCTGCGCTAGTGGAAACATCATGATTGATTGTCATGCTGATATCTCACGAGTCATGCATGATGGCTGAGCTTATGCTGGGCAAGACGAAAGGAGTATCTTGTGTAACCAAAATCACTAGCTAGGTAGGCATAAGCCAAATAACTTGACCCCATTTTGGATAATTGATGTCACTCAGTATTTCCAGCGTCCCACGACTTATGCAGGCAAGCCGAGCCACAATCGTATGCACCAAATGTGGGTGCCTATCGGCTTTACGCGTATCGACGCTCTCATTCATGACATGAGATGATTTATAGCCAACTTCCCTTTGCTTTTCGGAGATAAGTGACCGCCAGCAGACATCGGTTCAAACACCCCCACTAGCCGCATCCCGCTCAAGATTCGGAGACCCAGATGCGACATTCAACATGGATGCAAGTCATCGGCTTGCCCCCAAATGCTTACCAAATACTCGCATACACTCCTTCAACCCCTGCCAGCATGTTATGGATTCCATAAACACACTGATATTATGTCATACACATTGTGAACAGCTTGCAGCTAGACTAGGATCCATCCGAAGGAAACCGGGTGTGATGAATTTAAAAGTGGTTGATCGTATACTTAGTTCTGTTGCACTTGTGGTCTCTCAGTCCAAGATCAGTCCGAAAGGTACCTTTCTCGCCTTATCGACACACGCAATGAGCATCAAAATGCGCTTCCTATGGTAAAAGACGTCCGAGAACATGCGGTTAGCCTCTAACACAACATTCATTTTGGATCAGCGAGACACATTCGTCTGCTAGCGTTGCCTGATCCAATATGTTATCATCCTTCCGGCAGATATGTCAATCCATTCACTGCATTAGGAACTGCAATCTACTGCTCTGTATGCCGCAAAGACTTGATCTCTAGGCGCCGATTGTCACTGCCGAATGATGATGACTGCCTTCGTATCCGGAAAGTAAGCCTCGGGCACCAGGTACCCCGGGCTTCGGTGTGAGAGGCATCTGTGTATAGATAAGTCTGGACATGCAAGCTATCGTATAACCGTACCCAGGATCTTGTAACGAATTACATATTCTAGAGACGCATGCGGAGGGCAATGATATGTTTCATGATGGTAAAGGAATACCAGCGAAATTCTAAAGGTATGCTCCTATCTGTTCCAGTTGGGCGCAGTACCCCACCTGGAGGTCTTGAGTATGTTGGGCCGAGCAGGTTGTGTTGGTCATGTCTGCTTCGGCTAGTGTTCGATATAAGCTGAAAATGACAAGATTTTGTCCGAAAGCAGAAGTCCCACCCTTTAAGGTTGCATCACGGCATTCAAGCGACCAGCGAGAGTTTTTCCAATTTGGTTGTCCTACATCCCCATGGAGCAGCTGTCTGGGCGACACATTGGAGACAAGAAGCGGGGGATAGAAAAAGGTAGTATAGAAGAAGGAAGACCTAGCGTGGCCGGGGTACCTCCACAACCTTCCTGGCGTGGGATCAGAGGGCAGAAGAGATCCGCGCTGATTTTGACCTCTGCTTGAGACCAATGACAATTGTACGTGTTTTGGGATATAATAGAAAGGAAGCATATCCAGTGAATGACGGTGGTCCTGGTGACTCGTCAGTCCGATAAATGTCTCCGGAGAGGCAGGGCGGGTGGCATTCTTCAGCTTTCGGAATCTCGGCTTGCAATCGATCTGAAGGATGACTGGATAAAGCTATCAAGGTATGGTGCGCGACAGCTCACATCCTTCTCTGCCTCGTCCTCAGGTGTACAAGGATCATTCGTGATGGGTATAAGCAGAGCAGCGGCATTTGGGATTTCGGTGTGATGCACAATAAACTTCTTGTAGCCTTTGCTCCTATCCTTGATCCCGCCGCACTTACTTACTAGTAGGTATGTGTATCATCTCGCACGCCGCTTTGATACCAGCACAGGGCATAAACGCGACCATGGAGAGGGCAAGGTGTCGAATAGCACGTGGTTGTATTTTCATCCATACATTTCTGAAAGAGATCATTACTTCAGCACTGATTGTATTTTCCTCATTGAATGTCATGACTCAAGCAAACCGAGCACCAGCAAGCAGGTATTATCACACGAGCGCACCACTGACACGTGAGGATATACTTTAGCCACAGCCAGTTTCATCCGCTGGATACTTGAGGGCTTGGGATCACGGCCAGGACTGACTAGTACGCGACGTAAATGTGGTGCATGAGCAGTTCATAGGCGTGTTTAAGCGAAGGCACAGGGAATGGGGGTTATCCTCAGATGGGGGGTCGATCTGTTGCTCCGGCGATCCCGCACAAGTATAGGGAAATGCTATACGATTCTTGGCGGCGTGCGCGCGCGCAGTATACGTGAGCTGACATCGTTGACCGAATGCTTCCTCCAACATAACATTAATATTTCGGCAAGATGATCATATCATAGAATTGCGTCTGAATGCTACTTCTGCCTTGTCAGGCGTCTCGTGTCGCTCGTTGACATGATGTGAACAGCTGGGACATGCCATTGCACGTTTACATATAAGTGGTTTCTCTTTACTTTCGATTCCATGATTCTAGTAACGCAACGCGAACCACTTTTAAATGCTCAAGTTTTATTATCTTCTAGTCCTAATCACTTCAAGTCCCTATTTAAATTGCAAATTTCCCAGAACGATACGTCGAAACACTGTTGAGTTTACCTGGGTAAATGATTGGAGGCGTGGAGCTACCTTGTCCGGTGGCGTGCTAATGCAGTACTATGCAGATGAGTTTAGATCAATACTATGAATCAAAGTAGTGAAGTGTCTCTCTCATACGGGTCAGTATTATTCCGTCATCCCGCATGTTGCTTCTGTCACCAACTCACACCGAGTACACTTTGAATAACACATGCTGCACCAGGAAAACCCCACTAAAACCCACAGTCGCGATAACGAAGAACTTACCGTCAACAACTCGAGATGCGATAATTCAAGGATTTCTTGAGAACAAGGCTGATGCGGGAGATTTTACCGCAGCCGCAGCTTTCAGGCCTGAA
Organism: Neopestalotiopsis sp. 37M; assembly: GCA_011058875.1. Lineage (NCBI taxonomy): Eukaryota > Fungi > Ascomycota > Sordariomycetes > Amphisphaeriales > Sporocadaceae > Neopestalotiopsis > Neopestalotiopsis sp. 37M. The sequence goes on along the minus strand of SWKT01000001.1, from coordinate 1,309,406 downwards.
GCTGCTGAACACAGAATTACTACGCGAGCAGCTGGTATACGGGACGCGGTCAATAATGTAGTGACCAAGCTAGGATAGCTCTCACTCAAGGGAGAAATTTACTGCTCGTCTGCAGTTATGGCGAATACATTAAATTGAATTTTCAGTGCATCAACCCAGCGATCATGGTTTGAGGTCTGTCCGTGTGTGCGACCAATTGACTCATACAATTGGACATAGTCTGATATTTGCGAGTGTTAAGACCGTCAGTGTTCCAGTTATAGTCTCCCTTCCCTCGCAGAGTTTTTACAACTCATATTCAATTATATATATTATGTGAATCTTATTGAGGGGGCGTATGATTCCTAGCAGAGCTAGTACAGGCATCAAGGTTGAGTCTCATGTGAATTCAAGCACCAGTATCTACCTATGTACCCAGCAACTGCCAAGGTCTCAATGCTTTAGGTACATGCCTGAGGAGGATAGTCGACAGCTGCACATAACTTTTGTGGTAAACCGGGGAGCAGCCAGACCTCAGGCCAGCCTGCGAGGTTAGCTACCTGGCACGTCTCACTAAGAGGCAGGTCATACTTGCTTCAAGATTTCTCAACGTCCAGTCCAGGGCCTAGCTTGACCTCACATGCTGTGCGTCATGGTGGGGCAGCGATGGAGTTGCACACACATGCGCTGCAGATATTCTGGCGTTACAGGGCCATTGTCGGTAGCTTCCCCGCGTTCTTCCCAGCAGGTGTGCAGTCTTCAACTACCGCTGCAGGCCTCCATGACGTCTCTGATGCGAAGCAGTCTAGCTGGACCGGTTCTCTCAATTTACAAAGTCCGTACATCCCTAAGGTTAGGTAGTATACTAAATTTAGTGCCTGGCCCAGCGACGACTTCGAACGTATTGTTGCTTGTTCATGTATACCAAATACAGCGGGGCCACTGGAGACGCTAATGGGTTATAAACTATCGGTGAAGCAGCCTCATTAGTTGTTTTCAATTGTCTTCGCCATGTCCAAACTACCTATAATTTTTTCCCGACCTTCATTGTTGACTTTATACACAGTACAGCTTCACGATACCCAGTGCCTCGTGAGTCCAGCTAGTTCTATTCGACCCCAATAGTAGACCGCATTGCTATATTTGGCCCGCCCTGTCACCAACTGTAATAACCGATACAGACTTGAACCTCAGGCGCAACCCAAATTGATCGTGTTGCCATTTCTATTTCCAGCATACAGTTGCCAAAACGGGGTGTTAGACAAAGGAGACTGATTCTTTGACCATTGAGACACGTAGTGCAGGTCAGAGAGAGATCCTTGCTAGTGTTTCTAGATTTTGATTTCAATCGGTGGGTGAAAGACACGATGCAAGCAAAACTGTCCCACGCCGCGAAGCGTTATTGAAATGATACGGCTATGTAACGCACGCTGATGATTGCGAACGGCCGAGAATGAGTGTATTATTCAAAGAGCTTGGGTACCTTTTACAGCTGTTTGTTCGAGCAGCGAACCGGGTAGGGTGGCTCGCAGATGTGGGATGATTGCCACAGAGTGATACTTCTTTGAGATAAACCGACGGCAAATCTTCTGATCAAGGGACCAGACTCAAACATCATGAGCTTGCTGGTATACGCAGATTCCACAAGATCGCACACGCGCCAGGTCACATTCATTGTGTCTTTGCCTCTTTCCTTCTTCTTCCTTCTTTATCTTGCTCCCGGAGTTTTTGCCGTTTGGAGGTCGTACAGAGTGCAGTGATCAGGTAGACAGACTGATATATACCCTCAGCATCCGACTTTTGCTGAAAATGACACGCCGCCGAACAGTCGCGAGGGGTGTTATTACTCGAACATTGCGCATATTTGGTTAATATCTAAGTCAAACGATATCATCACAGACAAGCCAACACTGACAGTTCTTTGGAGTGAGTACAATGTCATTCATGATATCTATTTACTTCATGAGCCTGACAATATTCGACTTGTAAAATTGATTGTCGTGTACACCAGGCAGCGCATGCTACAAGTGCGATCGGACATACAGACAGCCTGCCATAAAGATGTCGATCATGAAATACTTCAATTTTTGGAAAGTGATTCCTACGCTCGATTGATGACGTCGTCAGGATCATCACGTACTTGCTTGTTCGATCATATGTCGGCTGCCTATATACCCTCCTGTACGATTAGCATCAATCTTAAAAGACAAGCAAATCTCGAACTTTTCTGGTGGGGAGAGGTCTAACCTTACTTGACAACTCATTCTCGTACCATAAAACCGGCTGGGTGGTCCAGATATGACCACCACCCTCCTCGATGCGGCGAGTTTTCTCCAGGCTCATCCGATGTGCAAGAAGGTGGTAAGCAAAGAGACAGGAGACAACATGAATTATTTTCGGAGGGACAAAGACCATCGATACCCTGAGGAGTCTCAGATAGCACTCACGCCAAAGCGGTGTGTCGTTGCTTCATTTTCCTGAAAGACACTGCGGTGAATGAGCGAAGTCGGTTTGTGGCCACAGCAAATATTAGTAGGGGACACCGATTACTTATTGGAGTACGGAAACCGATCTGAAACTCGATGAATGTATTGTTCGCTATCAATTCCGAGACCATTCTATTCTCCTTAGCGAACATTGCCTTACATGAGCTTTGGATTCAAGCTTATTTTGCACATTAAACTAAGGTTAGCCTAAATGAGTCTCCGGTTGTGACCATTCCGAGCACAAAACTTTGCCCTCTTTGCTTCTTGATCTTGCAATCTAGCTGCCGGGTATTACTGTACTGACGTATGGTGGGGTACAGAAATGCTGAGGCTCTGCTTTGGTGGAGCCATTATGGATGGATGTCATGCTAATATTCGAAGGTTGATCTATAATGGTGCGAGCTTACGCCAGGTGAGGCAGAAAACACTTCGTGCAACCCGAATCGCTGGCTAGCCACAAGCCAAGTAAGTTAGCACTGAATATGGCAACTAATGCTACGCTGTAGCGCCCGCGCTCCACGGCTTGACAATGCAGCCGAGCCACAATCGTACGAACTCAATCGGGCAGTTATCGAGCCAGAGCACGTCAAACGTCGTTGGCAGCATACGATAGGCCGATACCAAAATGTCTCTTCGGAGATAAGAGCAACGATAATATTGTTGCAGCGCCCATCGCGTAGCTGAGTAGCGTGCGGATCCTGTTCGGCCGGAACCTGAGGCTGCAAACAGTCATGTCGATCTCGTTTCAAACCCCGAGATCCAGATGCAGATGTTTTGACAGGGTTCAAATTATGGTCATGCATGACATACGATATTTGGGGTGTATTTTAATGTTTTCGTGGAGTGTTCGCCCACACTAGAGTTCATGATTAAACCCTTTTTGCCTTCGGGTTAAGGGCTCGACGGGCGCCAGAGCAGTATATTCCATCGTATGTTGGCTGTTGAGAGGCTAGTAAGCCATCCAAGGGAGGCAGATTTTTGCCCAATCGAGTTCAGGTTTAGACATCTAATCCCGAACCACGTCAGAACGGGCCTTGGGGAAAGTACATACCGCACTGTAATAGTAAGCATTCGTGATGTGGTGTGTCAGTATGCCACATGGTCAATCGGTTTCGAATATTCAAAAGAAAACCCAGGCGCTCTGCAGGGCGGAAAGCGGGATCCCAAAGATGCCACACCGAGACGCATCAAGAGCCACACCCAGCCAAATCAGTCGACCAATCTGCGTCTCGCACCGTCACCCAGCTCTCGCTACTACTACATGGCACACCTGACTGAAAATGAGCCTCGCTTGGTTTTATGGACTCTGCACGCCACCTCAGGCCTACGGAACTGGGCCCTCCCATCTGAGAACTTATTGGCCACGTCTCGCGCCCATGGACACCCCGTTACGACGACTCAATTGACAAGCTCAGCAACACGGATGGAGTCCGGATCATGGTCATCAAATATTTGTATCGTGTGAGGTACACACGAGTATGCCGTTTTTGTCGATTCGCTGTCGTACTCTATTAACGTTCGATATAGTAAGTTCCTCACCGACCACCACGTAGCTCGCGGACCAAGGCTACTGACAGTCATTTGGATACTGTAAAATCACTAACAGAAATCACGTCTTTCTCACGTATAACCCCTTATTTGCTCCGTCAGATTCCCCGTTCGTTGCATTGACATAAGGATCAACGAATGATGAAGCATCAGTCCAGACAGTCTCTACACTAAAGATTCTACTCCCAAGATCTGGCCACAAAAATGACACTATGAATGAGGTAGTATAGCATTATTAGTCCCCGCATGAATATCGACCGCCAAGCGAGTGGGGTCAACAAGCCCACCAGTCGATGAAGACCTCCTTGCCTGGTCTGGGGCACGTTCTGGGTGCCTCTAGTTTGTGTAGGAACACTCGTCGCCATGTCCAGTAGAAATTGCGCATCATGATCAACCAAGTGAGCAATCATCGTCTAGCGATGGATAGGGGAGGTCTCGTCGCGTAGAAGCCAGGAGACTGCGTCATGCCCCAGGGGTAGGGGCCAGCAAGCACAGAAGCTGCAAGTGGTAAAATGCACCCAGGAAAGATGATACCGTGTGGGTACACTATGCAGCTGTACCTGTCTCTCCTGTATGGTAGAGGTCAGCCTGAGCCACCAAAAGAGTATAGCAACAGGGAGGGTTTCATTTTCCAGCCTGGTTCGCCATGGGACGTGAACATTACTGACGGCCAATTGACGAGGCAACCAGCTGTCAATGCCTTTATGGTTCGGTCCCAGCGGAAGACTTTGTATACTACCACACATATATAGTATGTACTTCTTGGCGTGCATGGCCCTGTGCATGATATGTTGTGTGCATGATCTATCACAACTCGCCGAGGAATCCTCGGAAGATGACTTATGATTCCCATTAGACGAATGAAAATTATGTACTACTTCTACTTCCAACACAAAAAGGTCTTGTCTTGGTAACCAACTTGGTGGGATAAGCGGCGAAATACCGCTGCGTAGTCACATATAAATTGCTCCTCTACGTCGTTTGATTTAGTTTTTGTCACTTAACCATTCACTCATTTCTCAAGCTTTGGCTCATACTGTTGTACATTTGTGATCACCCGGTGGTCTTCATTTTGAGAAGATCTGTCTGAACAAAAGAAAGAAGGTCCATCCGGGCACTGCTTAGAACGCCAAGGTAAGTCCATGGACATGGGGAGATTCAGCCGCGTATTGATGTTGCTCAACTCAGACAACAAACACACGCCAACATGACTCAAAGTAGCAGAGTATCCCTCTCTTATGGGTAAGTATCTATTGTCTCGTATTCTCCTTCTGTTGTCGAATCATGCAGTCAAATACGGGTTGGATAACATATACGTTACTAGTGAGAATCCCACCAAGCCCATGGTAGCGATGACGAGAGCTCTTCCATCTTCGACAACACGAGAGGCCATCGTTCGAACATTTATGAAAACAAAGGATGATATAGGAGATTTGACTTTCGCTTTGGCCAACGAGACTGAAGCTGCCGAGAAAAGGATTATTGCGCGTGCAGAGAATGTACAGAGTGTGGTGAATAAGGCCTTGTCGAAACTCAGATAATGCTCAATCGAGAATGATAGTGTTTTGCTGGGCAGTACCTGATGGGGCCTACTTTGACATGTCGTTCATCAGGTCACGGACTTATCCACTTATTCCTGTGGCTTTTATACAGAAGTGCTGCCGTGCGGCGTGTTGAGTTCGAAGATGCATCATTCTTCTCATTTGGGTACATTTGGAATTCCAGGCGTCCAAACAGAAAGATTGTCAATTCTTCAATTTAATCTCCCGCCTCTCACAGTGCAGTTGTAAATAATGAAAATTGGCCGTTCTGCGCATCACACACGTCGCTCTCGTATATATCATATAAATAGTCGGAAAAGATAGGTACTGACCTGTGCATGTACTGGTCATGGCAAATGTCAAGAGCTTCGAAGGGAAGCGATTCATGGTGTTGCACTTTGTAGCGATCGTGCGTAATTCGATGTCCAGCTGATCGTTCTCATCGCGGCCTTGTAGCTTGACGATTACGTCCTTTCGCAAGCACTTTCAATGCAGGCATTCAAGCAACGCCAATGTCAGAATCCCACGATGCAAAGCTGTGTACCTAAATACCTTATTGGAATGCATGAGGTGGCATAGTGTGCTGACATAATAAGGTGAAAGCGCCAAAAGTTCAATTTTGGAACTTAATATCGTATCATGGGGGGATATGCCAGACCCTGAAATTGGCCAGGCCCCAGCAGGGGAAAGGCTTGCAACCGACAGATGGTTACCCTAACTATGTACATTGCTCAGCAATGACGGTGCTGGGTGGTGGAAGCAAATGGTCACTAGACTTTCCAGTACATGACGAGCCGCCAACCCCGCGCCCACACATCTTTTGGCCAAAAGCCGCCTAGCTTGTCCTTATCGGTGGATGGAAAACCCAAGCTTCGGAGCACACAGAGGCATATGCATAGTATCAAGTCAGGAAAATCCCATCGGCATGCTGCTTTAAAGTATTCAGATTCGACCCCATAATGCAGTCATTGTCTTTCGTGCCTCTCCTCCACCCACCTGACTTCTGCTACGAAGTATTAGACCGGCTACAGGGAACCAAACTACTAGTAGGGGCTACCGTCTAACTACGATGAGGGAAAGGAATCAAGGTCACATTATATATATATATATATATATTTTAGCTACATAATGGGCATCAACTTTGCTTTGGGGCCAAGAGATGCAGCAAGGTAACTGATCGGCATTTTCTGCTGGTCGTTCACCCCAGTCAAATACTTTCTCGATATGTTGGGGTAGTAACCTCGGAAAGACAACCGACAATACCACACCGTTCATAATTGGCCGAATTCCACACACCCTACAGCCTATTGGCGATGTCGTCCTGTGACTTAGCACTACAGCAGGCCTCACGACGTTAGCCGTGATTCGGTGTGGTGCGCATAGCCTTGATATGGACCTAGGCCTCCATACTCGATATGTACGTGTATTAGTTCGCATGGTTCTTTGCACATTGTGACGACTGCCATATGATAATCCACCCTCACGGTCAAATTTTTGACTTTCCTGTTTCGACCAGTTGCACCACTACATTGCTGTTTGTCACTGGCATCGCCATTCATATCCCGGGATTTCATGTACGTTCCTTGCGCGCCTCATTCCCGCCAATTTTGTCGCGGGGTCGAGGGAGAGCACTGCCAGTACTTTCAAGGCACCCGCAAGACACCTGAGGTGTGCAAGCTGACATCGTTGCCCGAATACTTTTCAGGAAATGAAATCATTGTTGCAGGAAAATGGTTACAGCTTTGGCTTGATTCTACTCTGCGACGTCGGATGGCTTGCGTTGGCAGTCGGCTTGGTGAGATCAGCGGCGAAATGCGGTTGCACATTCACGTATAAATACCTGCTCTGCCCTTTTCTGTTCTTCACTACTTCTGGGAACAAACTATAAACTCGTTTCTAAAAAATCAACTTATATTAGTTCACAATCTTGGTCTCTCCTAGTTATTGATTTTGAGAGAATCCGTCCTAGGAAGGTCTACCAAAGTATTGTTAAGCTCGCTGAGGTAGAATCATGGCCACTTGAAGTCAAACTTTGTCCAACGGCACACTTACACGGTACAATGCAGATGACAGAGGCGAATACTGTGAATCAAGGTAGTGAAGTATCTCTTTTGTATGGGTTAGTATTTTGATGTCATTTCAATTCTTCTCCTATCATTAAGTCATATCGTCAAAGACGCTTTAGATGACACATGATGTGCTAGCAACAACCCACCAAAACCTATAATCGTGATAACGAAGAACACTCTACCTTCGGTACCACAAGATATCATCGTTCGGACATTTATTGCAGAAAAGACAGATGCGGGGGACTTCCTGGCAGCTATGGCTTTTCAGCCTGAAGCGTCCGAAAACAGGATTACTGCGCGGAAAGCAAGTATTCGGGTTGCGGTCGATGATGCATCATCTAAGCTGGAATAACCCTCAGTTAGAGGTGATTTCTCACCGTTGGACTGTAGAAAAGTTTTGATGTCAATTTGTAGGAATGGCTTTTCGGGGCTATCTTGAAGCGATCGTGTGGCAGGTCTCTTTGTAGTTGAAACCATTCACTTCGTACAATTACCTATGGTTTAGGTTTCCAAACAAAGAGTCTATGAATCTTCAAATCCGAGTCTTTCTTCACCTGCAGAGCTTTTGTCAATTATGATTGTGCAATACTGCCTGGTCATATTCTAAACACTGTGTCTTAATGTAATTGTACAATGGCCAACATATCTTTGCCATGTATGGACAGTAACGGAATCTGTCGCCTTCTCTGCGAGAATGATGTGGAGAACAACACAAACCACTCTGTTTCATCAGAGTTGCTACAGGTGTCATGGAAATTTTTCGACGAGCAAAATTATCCATATCGTACCTAGCAATGTCCCAACAATAGGTAAATTTGACTGCCGCCCACAGCTGCTGATCAGTGCAGCAATTGGACGAGAGTCAGGCTGGCGACTTAGACTAATGGACACTTCTATTCAATGCGCAGGTCGTCCCTGATTCCAAAATTCCACAAAGTCGATGCTACAGTATCATTCGGCTTTACAAGATGTGTGCCATGGAGACGGGTGTGTCGGCGCCTTTTCTGCGTTCTCCTCAGCCGGTGTGGAGTCTTCAATCACCACTGCTGATCTCCATCATGTTTCTAAGTCGAACCAGCTCAACGGAATAGCACCTAATTACCAGCCTAGCAAGCTACAAGGAGTGCTGTTGTACGCAGTATTGTTTGTTCGCCCGCCAAGAGATAATGCTGGGGCAAACCAAGCAGGCCAATTATGGGGTTGAAGATACCATGCTTTGCTTGTGCGCCGTGCGGGGACGGTGTGATGAGGAGGCCATGTGACGAACGTTGATGCTGGAAACAGCTGCTAAACATGAGATAATATGCTCAAAGCGATTGATGATACTTTGAAGCTGTTCATTGAGCAGCAAGTCAAGCAGTGTGATCTGCGAAAAGTGGCTGTACTGAATATGCCTGCAGTTGTCGTCATGATCGCAATGTATTAATCGTTCTGCATAATGAACCGATACCGAACCTTAGGGTCAAAGGGTCTGACTCCAATATTGTGTGGTTGATGATATACACACAGTCCGCAAATAGGCATACGCGCCAAATCACACTCTGTCCCGCCCTCGGCCTCTAATTTTTATTTTTTTCTTCTTCTCCGAATTCGGGTATAGTGGCCAGTAAAAAGTCGCGTGCGGCCCAATGATTAATCACCAGCACTATCATATCCATCAAAACTCGAATCTTGCTGCATAAGACTTGTCGCCGCAGCCTTTGAGAAAAGACCGATAGTTTTCGTAGTGACGGAAGGTTAGTCGTCAAATTTCGTTAACGGATGCGGGGTACCTGATGGCTTTTCGGAGTCGATTGTCCTATGTTTCATGGTTGTGACTATTACATGATCGAAATGCTCGGGTTGGGTTGGTAAAGATGGACATCGAGAGTACTGAAACGACAGATGGGCCGAGAACGCCTATAAATAATCGACTTTGCTTTGTGCTCCGCTTCTCGAAAGTTCGCGCTTGCCTTGATTTTGTAGCGCCATGCATTGGCCAACCCTCTTTCATGTGTATAAACACTCTGTAAGATACTACTGGCATGCACGAAAACAGTGAAGATGCCCGGTAATCAGGCTGTACCGCATTTCACAACCCATTGAACATACTGCAGTGTGCACTCACTTAGTTCACTAGCCGGTAATGCCTTGTAATTGGGCAATCGCATTCAACAAACAAATTGTACAAGCACGATGCACTAGGCTCCTAATACATCCACGGGTCCTTGTGGATTTAAGTTTCCACGGACCCGTGGATTACTTTATGTACACATCTACCAACCAGCCAAAACCACCATACTGGACCACCTACTGCACTGGACCACCTACTGCACTGGACCACCACTGGACTGGACCACCTTAATTAGCTCCCATCTGTATTAACGATACAGCTGCTTGCCAGCTCCTGATACAGGCGTAGAAACTACGTTATTGTCAGAACCACGTAGTTCGGGTGCAGCGCAATACGTAGTGCACCGTAATTATAATTCAATGCAATAGGTGCAATGCAACAGGCGCAGTGCAGTGCAATAGGCGCAGTGCAGTGCAATAAGTGCACTGGGTGGTATAGCGCAGCGCTAGAATCAGAAGTACAGCGCTAGAACCACAGCGTCACCACGAACAATTTAATATCACGATTTCTTTGACCACGCCTATCATAGAACGTAAAATTAGCTAGAAAAAAATCGGGATCAGAATTTTCACGTCGATGAGTATAGAAATTACGACGAATTAGCAATTACATTCGCGGTCAAGGAAATAGCGAAATGTATAGCTTGCAGAGCAGTTGTTGGCTTGCGTAAAATCCACGGGTCCGTGGCAACTTGTATCCACGGGACCCGTGTATGTATTGGGAGCCGATGCATTGCCGCTTTTTATGGCCGGCCGGATACCTCGCTGGATGCATCGCCGACTGCACCGCTGGCTGTGTGGCTGTATTGTGGCTGGATGAAATAGTACTGCGGTCGCATATATGACTAGGTTAGGTTATTGCGCTGCCTTTCGCGGTGCGCTCTACCAGTAATGACAGTGGCAGAAAGGCCCGGTGATGAATGGCTCAGGCATGGTACTACGACTAAAAGCAGGGGGAGGGAGCCTTGCCTAATCATCAACATCGATTATTCATCTCAAGAGACCGTTTACTATGCTTATGCGTAACTTCTGCCCTGTGGACCCTATCCTGCCTACGGACTAGGACTGAACACTAGGCTCGCAACTACCAGGCTGGGCAGGAGCTGAACGTCTACATGGTAGAAGCAGGGCAGGAAGCCACCTGGGAAGGCTAGACCGCATTTGATTGTACTGCACTGACTGGCGATGGCTGGCTGGATGCAATGCTGGCGCATTGTATTTATGAGATTGCATAACCGCACAGCTTTATGGTTGCATTGCGGACTGTTGTTTCTTTATCTCTCTCGGCGCCTCTGCCAGTAAGATTTGCCAGTAGTGAAATACCAATAAGGATGGGGCTTTGAACATCCATTATTTCTTTTTAGTCACTGTTGGCATTCCTCTGATGGCACTCCACAAATCACCATGTTTCAAAACTTTCGAATACCCTGGTGAAAGGAGTGTATCGAAAAATGATCATGACGGATCTATACTGGCACCCAAGCTGGACGAAAAGTTATAAAGACGCGCGTGTCGGACATCTGGCCACACAAAAGATGGAGCAAAAATTGAAGTAGTGAAAACAGCCAATAAATCGTTACAAGTCAAAATCCGCGAAAAGTCGGTAATTACAGACAAATGAAGGTTCTTGAGATAATAGCTGACTAAGTCATCAAGCACGCAGTATACCTGCCTCTGCGGAGGCCTACACGTATATCAAACATGACGTAGAGTATCGGGCACGCGACAGCCATGACACACATTTAAGCTTTGCATCTTTTTCTGGGTTTCATTTGGCATCTGGTTCCTGGTTGCCTTACTTTTATGTTACTCGCATGAGCCTTGAGCATTCGTTCGTTCCCCAAACTGGCACCTGGCGGGAGGGGATGGGCAGCTGCCGCCAAAAACGTCCGGCGGTTGCCTCATTCTCTTTTCTTTCATGCTATTGAAGCACTCAACACCGATGAATACTATTTGGGAAAAATCTCTTTATTTCATCGTACTTACAGCCAGTATATAGACTGGTGGTTGCCTTATTTGAAGCTAGAACATACCAATGTCTTCACATATTTTCGTATCCTAGAAGCCGTGGCTGTCCAAACTTTCGCACCCATAGCAGTCATGCCATCAGTTCCGGAACAAAAGTTGAGAACTAATTCCCCAGCAGGTAATAATGTAAGAAATGCACTAAGTGTTCAAATCATGGCCCGGGGCAAAGCAAACGATTATTGCTTGTCGACAAATGCGCGGGACTCAAAATCTGGCGACGTGGAGGTGCAACCGCCGTGGTTCGCATGGTTCGCATTTTGGCGTGCGGCTCTTGGGAATCTCGCTGGAGTGTCTTCGCAAGACTACCTTTCGGTGAAGCGTGGTGTTGGGTATATGCGCGATGGGATGCGCGACCTCTTAACACCACGCCCTTATTGAAATGGTTCGCATGGTTCGCATGAGGCTCTGCTTTCAGGCAACAACTGGAGTAGATACGTACCTGCAGAATCCCTGCCATTGTACATGCGGCTCCATCCACCTGATCCAATCAATAATGAGCCCGAAGCTGGATGAAAGTGCCAGAAATGGATATCGTGTAGGAACAGACATGTTTATTCGGGGTATGTGGCATAATACTGCTGCTTGGATCTATAATCATCACAGGACTTTTCTACTTCTCTAAGCACTGTCCGAGCTCTACAAGAAAAGCTTTGTTTCTCACTTTTCTGATGCAGGTATATAAATATATCTATATGAGACTCCCCCACGATAATTCAAATGGCTCTACAACGAGAACAAGAACGCAGATCGAAGCATTTAGTTGATATTAGTCTTCGAGCACAACTGTCGATTACCTATGTCAACCTGTACCATCCTCACATCTTCATTCAGACTCTTCGAGGCAACACGACATCAAACCGCATCGTGACCTTGGATCAACGGCACTATTCTGTCATCTTACCTGCAGCTCAAGCAAAACATTTCGAAATATCCGGCGGCCATCATGACCCAGGATAGCGCATCAACACCCAATCTCGGGTAAAAAGTCTCCTCTTCATACACGTGTGATCCTGCGCGAAGGAATAAGCCAGGAAAGATTCTTTGAACTAACAGATACCGTGATAGTGCGAAGCCTGCGAAAAAGCCTTTGCCTCGAAGTCTTCCTCCACCGATAACCCGACACGCAATGACCCAGAACTACATCGAAACTCAACTTGGCACGGGAGAGTTTACAGCATTGGCATACAAGCCGAAGACATACAGAAATAGGTTGGCTGGACGTGCGGAAGAGGCAAAGAAGACGGTCGATGAAGCATCGTCTAAGCTTCAATGACGCTCCATCTGGCGAAGGATTCTTGCCGGACCAGAGCTCACTCGGGGGTGATACTTCCCAGGGCAATCCAAACATCAATCTGATTTCCGGCAGCTCCAAGTTTGATACCCCTTTTGAAAATTGAGATCAATAAGTTTCAATGTTGTCTATATGTCAACTGCTCTGAATACACGATTCACCATGATATAAATGTCGTTGCTTCCAGACGTGTCGTGCTTTGATTTCGTGCGCTTATTTCCTTGTGGACGGCTGTGAAGTCCGGGTTTCTTCTAGAGTATCCGGGTACGAGTGCTTGTCTACTGCCTTTGAGCCACGTCAAGAATGGCAAGGCGATATGCTTGATGATGACAACTTCTAAAGTAGCCATATGTGAATGGTTTTTCCGGTTACGGCGTCATCATATCGGGGTCGCGCGGCACCATGCTACTTGTGCATTATGCCAGGGCTAAAGACGGGGATATGCTTACTTATATGCCCACCAAGGGCATGGTTGAACGTGGATCATTGACCACGACAGAAAGTCAGTAGGTAGATTGCCATGCTGACCAAAGCCCGTAGTTGATTTGATAATGGTATTCGAGACAGTGAAGGGCGGGCGGGAAGGGCGTCCATGGCCCGCGCGAGATTTGTTTTTGTGCAATATAAGAAGATGCGTTAATAGTGCAAGTGGATGTGCGAACTCCAAGAAATGAGGCTCGTGCGAAGCGGCGAGATAAATCCTACGATCTCCTGCATCTTGATTTAAGGGTTCGTAGCCCTGGTCGTCATTTCCATTAGGAAATTCCTATTTCTTCCTTGAAGTAAGAGTGTCGCACGGGATGAAAGAACAACAACAAAGCCAAAGATCGAGAAGATGTTCAAAAATTGGTACAGTAGCTCCACGGTCGCACGCTAAATTTTAGCAAGGTGCCTAGGTTGGGAAGGGTACTCTGTAGTAGAATCGACGCCTGCCACACAACAGGTTGTAAAACTTCAACATTGAAGTATCATGAGGGAAGAATGAAAAAGAAGGGAAGAAGACTTACCCCGCCTTGGGGCTAATAACAAGATAAATGAACTGTGGGCTGTGCTAACTAGGTAGGGAGGTTTGGTAGGTATGTTAGGTAAGTGCCTGGGTACGCTTGTCATTTGTCGCTTCTTTCGTTTGTTGAACATGCCGACCTGATTGCCAGGGCTGCGCATCACTGTGCGGGCACATGTGGCTTGTGCCAGGGTCGCTGGCTACCACGCATATGAACCACGCAATGTGTGTTTCCCAACCCAGAACCGTGGTAATCCTACATGGGTGTGACATCATCACTTCGTCAATATTTTACTTTCTACACTTTGCAAGCCTCAAGTCGCAGCTGAGCTGAGGTCCAGCTCGTCGCTACCGGAATCCCGGCGAGCACAGCATATGAAGTCTAGGGGCGGGGAAAAGCCAATGGACGGCGCAATTTATTATATTATATCAATCCCGCTTGCTTCCGATATCCGAATGATCGTATCGCCGAGTGCAAGATATACTGCATATAGTAGAGTTGTCAACCTACGTCGTCGAATATATTTCTAAACACATATGCAATAATAACCTACCATAAATTGTAATCGCTATAATAAAGACCCTTTTATCGATAATTCGAGATACGTCGATTCGAGGGTTTATTAAGAATAAGGCTGATATAAGGGTTTTAACCACAGCCGCAGCTTTTAAGCCCGAAGTAAGTAAACGCAGAATTATTGCACGGGCAGCAGGCATACGCAACACGGTCGAAGATGCAGTAACCGATTAAGGGTAGCTCTCGATTAATGGAAACTTTACTATTAAGACGCAGATACTATAAACTTATCAGATTGCCCCCTCCCCCTAACACACACACACACACATTCAACCTATAAATCAACCAATCCCCGACCCGCAATATATACGAAATCAATATGAGCTCAAAGCGTGCATCAGATTACTTTTTAATACTTCTATGCATGGCCAAGTTAGAAACCAGAATCAATTAACACTGTATAGGTTGATATTTCTATAGGGGACTTTGGCCTCTTGTCGGGTGACGGGGATTTTGCGTCCAATTTCGTGTGTGTGCATGCGTAATGAGTCATTGATTGATACCATGAGCAGACAATGGAAGAAATACCTTAAATATTCGCGATGTTGGCCATATTGCCCGAAGATTCCAAGCTTCACAGAACGCCCTATACTTTATTGTGAAAGTGGAATGAACAAACCGCAGATTGCTTGAAACAGACACGTGCAATGAAGTTTATGCGAGACAACGAGCGCCCACTGAATGATACTTTTCAGTTACGACTTATTCATTGATGATAAATGTGCCCTCTTTCCTGCCTTACATTTTCCCCCATAAAATGATTTCGTCGGGTAGTTGACTGTCCTATGAAGAATAAATCGGCCATAGGGGACTGAGAGTACATTTTGAAGAACGGATGGATAACCACGAATTGTAAAGCGATCAGGGCGCATCGACTTTACTTGACTTTCGAATTTGTTACTCAAGCATCAGTCATGTCACGGAGGGTAGTTGATCGCATTGGTTGATGTTGGCAAATGCTAAATGTCGAGCCTCCTTTCCCGGACGGGCCGCAATCGCCGCCGTTTCGAAAAACATAGTGAGTGCTTCGCGCTTGGAATTTTTCACCGCCTGCAATGAAGGTACATATTCTATAGTGGCGTGGCTGGCTGTTGGTAGGCTGCATCACTCCAGCTTTATGGTAGAGCGCTGTGCTTTTTCTCGTTCGCTTTAGGTCCTCCTCGCCAGCGTCCTGCTCCACTCTCTGGCGAAACCCATTACTTAGTATCGGGGTCGCCCCGAAAATGGCCTGCTGCTACTATAGAGCACGTACCCTGCATGCAGTACGCCACCATCCTGCATGCTATTGTAAAGGGTAAAATCGGTTTCCAATCAAAGATTCTGGCTTTTGCACTCATATAAAGAATACACAAAACGTCAGTGCACTTGTAGTGTGTGAGATATTTGTAGGTCAGTTTACGTACCTTGACCTGCCGTCAGTCAAACGCCCGAACCCATAAACCCCACCTAAGCACATCCCTCACGCCTGTCATGTAGCGAGACGTGATCTCTTTAAATCAAAGCAGGCAAGCTACGTGTCGTTCGCTGCAAGCTGCTTCCCTGTCGGCCCTGTCTGTGAGCGCAGAACACAGTGACAGAGACATCCTAAAAATCGGCCATGACTGTCGTGTGCATAGTAGCAAAGGACTCCCAGTCCAATGGAGCAATCGATCCGTGATCCGTTGTCAGGCGCAGAAGCATCCCAGCGCAGCATAGCCGGGCGCAGAGCACCAGGTCGCAACCATCCTGTACAATTCTTAGCACTCCAATAGGTACGTAGCTGCACGAGCCATGCACCCCCGAACCCATGTGGGCAAAGACAACGTGGCATGCTTCTGACTCTTTTCCATCCCTTCGTCTTCTTGCTTTGTTTGCCCCCACATCTTCATTTCCTGTGTTGGCGGCCCTCGTCGATTGCCGGAGTTCGTCAGTTAAGCTTAGCAGGGGTGGTCAAGCCCGTCGCAGACATGGGTCTTCAACGGAGGAACGGGGTATCCAATTATACTCTGGAGATCATTGGTTGGTTTCTTGAACCTACATAAGGATTGATAGTAGAATGCGTGATCAATAGTCAAATCTTAGGTGTTGCGTCTGGCGATTATTCTTTCCATCCTGCTTCTTGCGCATTATTTCGCTCCATCTGGTCTACCAAGCGATGGACTGCTACCATGGACGCCCAAAATCTACTGGCTGTCCAGCTTTCCGAAGCTGGTGTCAAGTCAATGCTTGGCAGAATACGTTCACGTAGATATATGAAACTTGTCCGCACTCGTTTCTGATATATTTCTATCCCTATGCTTTGTTCCAGCAACGCCCATACAGTTTCCAACTCGTTGGATTGACAAATGCCGTGGTAGTGAAAACCCCCCGAAACCTCCAGTGGCCATAACGAAAAATCTTCCACCACCGATGACACGAGACACCGTCGTCCGAACATCTATCGAAATCAAGAGTGACATGGGAGAATTGACTGCAGCCATGACCTACGAGGCTGAGGCGGCTGGGGAGAGACCCGCTGCACGAGTAGCAGTTGTACAAAGGACAGTCCATGAAGCCTTGTCCAAGCTTGAGAAGTACTCGTCCCTTGATGGATGATGATTTTCAGGCCAGTCCTTACTCGGGCGGATGAATTTTCAGATCATGAGCATTTCGAGTTGCTCTTCTGCGCCTGGGTGTACGAGGCCCGTTGGCACACGTGATCCATAGGGTTTAAAAAATGCTGATGACTTGGGAGTTTCGATATATCGAGCTCTTGCTACCTCGACTTGTTTAATTGCTTCTGCCCATATAGTGCGCGTAAGCCATGGATACACTACTTGTGAAAAGTTTCATACTGCGATTTACGATAAGGTCCAGGTGATGCTACATGCCTTCTTGATGTCTCCGTTAAAGACACATGCTTGCAATACTTGAAATGGAACAATTATGAATTGGAAATCGCTGGTGGTGCTGGCTGCTGCGATCTATCTCGTGCTTAACATCTTCATGAGATTGACTACTGACCCGCAAATACCAATCAAACGCTGTGGCATCCAACAGCGTAGTATCCCGTGATATGATTCACACACAAAACGTTGATGAACCAACTAACGCCCGCGTATATTCGCGGCATTGGCACCAGGGTTAGTGACACTCGCATCGCAGGTACATATTGTCGCCCTTAGTCTAGCCGCTGTATTTGTGTAGTTACCGGAAAGAGGGGGCGGGGGCCGAATGGGGAGAAGAGAAAAAGAAAAAGAAAAAGAAATAGCAAAGGAAAAGTTGCTAATATGTGTAAGACATAATAGGAAATAACCGAGGGTAGCATTAATCAGTAGTAGTGGCAGATTCACGAGCCAGGCTATCGCAGCGGCAACCCGTCTGCGTGTCCGCTTCGTGGTTGAACAGGATTTCTTCTGTCGAGGTTACCTAGTGGTAGTATCACTTGATACTCCATTTGTAACGGACGTGTTTATCTCTAGAGCCGCGCGAGCCTTCAACAGCAACTACTGGCCAATTCTGTTATTATTTTCTTTTATTCCTGTGTTCACTAGCTGTTTGGGTGGAGGCCAATCCATATCCTCTGGTGGGGGGCGGCGGACGAGCTGTCGGAAACAATGATCGGTAGGATTTAATAGCGACGGAGCCAGGGTGTACAGAGTATAGCAGGCGTTAAAAGTGCTAGCTTTATGACGTTGAGGGGTTATAAGTCAGTTTCGTTCGGAATGGCTCAGCCCTATTCCGCCATTTGACCAATCGCCGCCGAAATCCTGCTTGAGACGAGCTGTATGGATGCGTCGGCATGGCCAATTTTGCATTTTCGGTAGGTCACAGATGGAGACTGTCAGACGCCTTGCATGATGGTGCATCGTTAATGCAAAAGACTTTCGATAGTAGATGCGGGATCACGTAGATTACATGTCCGAATCTCGAAAGCCCATGGGGAAGCACATTGGTTGTGGGCAATATTCGGACATGCAATTTGGCACTAACCCGAACACCATGAGCTTCGAGCATGTGTACCTCTGCCCTCAGAAGACGACCCTGTCCGGCTGTTGCAGTCCAGTATAAAGCAGAGAAAGTACGCGGCAAAGTCTACCAATAAGCCATAGATCATATCAGCGGCACACAAGCACAGAGCCCCGATCCCTCCTGATCATGGAAATTCGACTTAATAAACCATTTCCCACACTGGCTTCTGTCCCCGTTCCATCATTGTTTCCTACAATAACTTTGTTTGCTCCCTTACTACTGTCTTGAAGTCTGTCACGAATCTTATGTTCGATCATCTAAACCCTTTCATATCGAAGTTTTTGTCCTTCTACCTACCTCCTCCCTGCCAGTCCACTTGTCCTGTTCCTTACCTTTCCCGACCCCTTCATCATTTCCAGTATTCACCGAGAAAGGATCTCGGAAGACCTACAACCATCATGAGCCAGATTAGCGTAGCTTCTCTTTCTTATGGGTCAGTAGACATCTCTTGTATCTTTCTGGTCTTTAGTCATCCTAATCTAATCGAGTATAATTGGGTTGACATGTGCTGTGCTAGGGAAACCCCATCGAAACCTATAGTGGCGATCACGAGACAACTTCCACCTCCCATAACACAAGACACCCTCACCCGAACGTACATCAGAAACAAGAATAATACAGGCGACTTCTGCGCAGCTCTGGCTTACGAGCCCGAGAAGTCTAGTGAGAGGATTACCGCACGCAAAGCAGGTATACAAAACGCGATCAACATGGCAATGTCTAGACTTGGGTAGCATATTCAAATATATTGGCTGCCGTAATACAAATATCACTTGTATGGTACAATTATGAGCTTATTAGATTGCTGCTGCGCTCTGGACGGATGAGATATTTGGTGACATGCATACTACATTGAGCTTAAGCTTTGGATATACTTTGAGACCTTCGAATGTAATGCTCACAGTGTTCTGGTTTCAAGTTTTTCATTCACCATGAAGTGCCGGATCGAATGAAATATCATTTTTAAGACGCATGAAGCTTAGTTCTCCTCAAGATCTTCACATGTTATTTTGACTTGACTGCTTGTAGCGGACAGCTTCAAGAATCACGAAGGCACGTTGTGCAAAAGACGACTAAGAAAGCGAATATACGACATCTGCATTGCAGCAATGTAAAATGAAATGAATGTACAGAATGTTGTTGAGGGAAGCTTGTATGCAGATGAACTGGCGTAAATTTCTGGACGGAGCTCCATTGGGCTGGCAGACGACACAAGAGCCAACGGGAGAGGCTGAAGCGGAAAATGACAAAAACCAGAAGGGGGTTTACTCAGCGTCTTTGGTTGTATGTCAACCACGGGTTCAGCATCCAAGCGAACGGATCTTATGTATCGAGAAGAGGTGCTCGTCAGGAAATCATTAATTGCTTGGATAGAATGTAACAAGCCAAATGGATATCGAGCTGCGCCGGGTTTGTCGATGGACGTACCAATTATAAAGATACATTGAGGACTTGGGAGGGTCTATTTCACTAGAAAGGTATAATTCGGGATCGTCGCTCTCTCAAAAGGGTGCAGAATACTATGTGCATATGGGCGCCAGGTAAGACTCCTGGAGCTATATACCGGGAACGATTTGCAGCAATAAAGAAATAGAAAGCCAAAGCTCACACTATGCGTTATATGGCTGCACAAGTCGGGGCACGTTGAGTACAAGGTGAAAAGATGTTTCCTTTTGCTGCCGATCCAAGGCTTTTTCTAGTACAGGTGACGTCTGGGCAGGTGATATAGGTATGAAGTCCCAGATCATTACATATGGTCTTGTCTCTTCTGAAGTTGCTTGTGAACAATCCGCTGCTGTGACCCATCCTCGTCGGTCTTACGATTTAGCCGTTAATCTATGACTATGCCGCCGACTTAAAGATGTCGCTTGAGCTGCTGAATCGGTATGTATCTGTTACAGCTACCTATTATCTAGAGCATACCGTAACATGCTGTGGCAGAGGAACTCAGCGCTCATTCATCCCATCATTCCATTCGCAAACCTACACATTCAGCACTACATACGTAGCCGGCACGACACTCCTCTACCACAGGCGTACTCATTCTGATATACCCGTTCGCTACCACTTTGCGTAAAGAACTCCAAATTCCTGCGCTAAAGTTGAAAGGAATTCTGAAGTATACCGTCATCGTGGCCGTGATGGTGGACGCACAGCTGTTGTGGCTTGGGTCTATCTTCCGTAGTAGTATTGCCATATACGGGAGGACTAATGCATGCCCGTATAAGGCTCCTCATTGCCTTGTAGCTGAAAGTCGTTGTTTTATGTCGCGAAAACTCCTGCCAAAAGAAGAGCAAAGAGGGCTGAAAGTAAGGCACTGATGACGACGGCCAGAACAAGGTGTGCCACCGCTGACTGGCCTCCTACCATTGCCCAATAAAAAGTCGCGCAACATTTTCTGAGCAGTATGCCCTCTTTTCTTTACCGTATCCTGGCCGAGCTCTATGCCAGTCAGACCATTTCTGCTCCAAACACTTTTAAAGGCCCAATATCTATGGTTTCAATACCTTATTATAGTTCTGTCTTGTTGAAAGATTCCTTTGCTTAGCTTGTGACAAGCTAAGTCATACTATCTTTATTCGAGCCGACCAAATATCCTTTCTACTTCTTTGTATAGTTGCGAAACCTTCGAGCTCATGTACGCCTAGTTGACTTTGCTTATGTGAGCACTTAGCAGCAGGACGAGATCTGCTCACATTGATGATCTACTAGCGAAGTGAGCTTGACGGAGCTGCAAGTATAACAATCAAGGCAAATCTCATAAGTTGTACCATGACGTTGCTGGCGCAGTTAGGGAGTATTCCAAGCCACTGATTGCACCAGAAGATCTCACGATGCTTTTGTTAACATCATCGGAAAAGGAGAGAAACTTGGCGAGTCACTCTACCGCAACAACAGATGAGATCATTTGCACGTTGGAGAAACGTTCTTAGAGTCACCACTTTGTTGCATGCTTATGTAGAAATCGCCTGCGAAAGTGACATGTTTTACACCAGATACGCCGAGGCCTTACACTGCAGGGCGAAACCATGGGCACGTCCACTTTTTCATTTAGGGTAGTACTTCGAAGTCTCGAAGGCCTATTGCTCAACGGTACAGCCTCCCCAAATGTACATGACATCGACTTGAACTGATGTTTCCAGCCAAAGTTGGCATAATCGTTCTTGAGATTTTGGACTCGATGCTATAGATTTATCCGATATTTGTCATTCTGTTTTGCTTTTGTTAGTTGCTCCCTGAAAGCTTGGAAATGAGGGCCTTTGTTATTGGGGCAGAAATGAAACCATTCCGTAGTCAAAGCCGGATTTCTAAGTACAGCCAAAGCCGGAGTCCGAATTGCTTCTAAGACTTGCTTTCTTGTAAATACCCTGGACTCATGACCTTAAGTCGGCTTTTATTCAAAGCATGGGTCTAA
The DNA here is from genome assembly GCA_011058875.1 of Neopestalotiopsis sp. 37M. NCBI lineage: Eukaryota > Fungi > Ascomycota > Sordariomycetes > Amphisphaeriales > Sporocadaceae > Neopestalotiopsis > Neopestalotiopsis sp. 37M. Next base: position 1,287,367 of record SWKT01000001.1, on the reverse strand, counting down.
ACAACTGACTGGACGTGCTCTCTTGCTGCAACCACCTTGAGTACATTGTACCAGCGTTTCATGCATGTCAATCAGCCATTGGCAAAGAGTTTTTCTAGCCCAACTTCACAGCGTCGATCATGGGTAACCCCTAGATCTACTGCATATCGCTTGATATTTGATGGTGTGCTGACATAACAGCGGTGCAACAAGGCAGTGGCTGCAGCAACGGAATTTTCGCATCATTGGAGGGAGCTTGTCATACCTTTAATCTCTATTGATAAGCGAAGTCTTGCTACGATCGTCGCGATGTACCTCAGAAATTACACTGTCTTTCTCCAAAGATAACCAAGGTGTCTTCTTCATTCATAGCATTTTTCCTCCATTAGTTCCTTGCTGTCAAGGTAAACAATTCTGTTGTGGAAGTCGGTGGAAGAAGGTGAGATGAGAAGGAAGGGGAGGCCCCACCAATGATAATGTCGATAATGCAACCTCCATCGTATGCAGCGCCGGACGATGCGCTGTACCGGCTATCTACCTAGGTACCCAGTGGGGTCTGAGACTGCCCCGCCTTACTGATCTGTAAGGCTATGCTGTGGCACTTATCCCAACGTACCAGCACCAGGTACACGCCGCAGGAAGCAGGAAGAAGGGTCACGATGTGATACTTTGGTCTTAATCCACCTATGTACATCTCTCCCCATCCAACGACTTACAACATGCGTATCTCAAGGCATTGGGAAGCATCACGGTAATCAGTGATCTCATCATCATCTTCATGTTACGGCCCAAAAAATATCGGCGAGAAATAGGGAATATTTCTTTCTTTCTTTCTATTCACAGGACTGCCAGGGTTCTATAACATGTGTACAAAAGCATGTGAATGCAACCTTCAACTATGAAACAGATGTGGCTGATTATAAAGATATGTGTAAAGAGCTGTGAATGGACTACGGCAAGTGATCTTCCATAGCGCGCCTGGCCAGATCAAGAATATATAGTGTCACAAGCCTACCGTAGTGATTCAACCGTCTGACTACATAGGTAGGTATATATTGCGCTGTGAACTGACACCATCTTTGCCTTGCGGGGTTGATCGTTAATCTGCTGTGCCATTCAGCTGCCTGGTCCTCGGCATGATGACTTGAGTCCCTCTTAGCCGTGTCGCCGAGGTGCCCTGCTTGCTCGAATTCGTCCCGCCTCTAGCTCCACCGCCTGGAGGCTCATTGATATATCTCATCGCATTGTTTCCGCGCTCCCCAAACAAGAGCGAAGATGCATTCCACCTGGTGAGAATTAGATTCACACGAGTGAGAAATGAAGAAGTACGGCGCCCCAAGAAGGGGCTTTCAATCTGATTGAAGTAGTATGTGTATGAATGCTCAAAACCTCACTTATATGCATAAGTAAAGGACCCCCCTCCCGCGGTTCAGCGGCTCCACGCGTCCGCAGTTCGTGGATTGGGACTTGGCGGCCGCGACGGAAGTGATGCCCTTACCAATGACAGGCCCAGACGGCGAAATTAGAAGTTTATACTAGGCGCTGGCGCTGATGGTCCGGGTAGTCTATCATGCAGCCCTATGTGTACGACACAGTACACACCATTGCGACAGGGTGGGTCAGCTGACAGGCACCTTGTTGGAGAACAATCGTTGCAGGGCTGATGGAAAGACGTTGTGAGCGCTCCTCCACACTATCTCCCCCCATTGTTGTGCTGTCCACCATCGGACCTGCCCTAACGAGTAGATACAAGTAGTTGCCCGGGTATTTGAAAGGTATCCCTCGGCTCCCGGATTTCTCTATTCTTACCAGGATCCATGAATGCGACGGCCGCTTGCTGATGGTGGTGTGGTTGTGCCCCGGTGGGTTGGGTATGGTGGGCGTGGTTGCCGTTCCGGGGCAACGGACGCGAAATAAGCTAATATGATATGGGAAACTCCCGGGCACTGGGGAACCAGGGATACTAGCTCTTCACAACATTCACCTCTCTACCATAATGAAGTCTTCTGTTCTTCTCATTCCCATTGTTGTCGATAAGTGCTGTCCGTCTTTTCAACAGTCGGATTTATCCACTAGTTCCTGTGCGACTAGGAAAATAGATAAAATCCAAACTATACTTATGACAGCCTCATCACTTCAGAAATCACTACATGTGTTAGTCATGGTGATGTTTCAGGGGATTCGAGCTGTGAGTAAGAGCGCCACGGATTATGCATGTTGAGTTGGCCCAACTTGTCAGACGGCATGATGTTCTCAAAAGTTGCGTGAGCTATTGGTTGTTGTGAAAGTTTCACCAATCGCTAGCTCATTGGTTCAGGAGCTGTATCTCTTTCCCTTACTAGATGGGACTCCAGATTACCTCTAGCGTATATTGTAGCTGACAAGGCATACGGTTTGTGCTGTGTATGACTTGGAATTACACCAATCACGCGGGAACAGCCTACCTATACGGTTAGATTTTTCGACACTCGCACTTAGCCATGAGACCACAAGAGCCTCATCGAGAGCGGGGCGGTATGACAACTGGGCGCGTCTATAGTCTTTGCTTTGTCGGGTACCAGCGTCCCGTTGGCTAAGTGCGTGTACTATGATGGTCCATGTTAGTCGTGCATGTTGTTTCTTCGTTTTTATTTTCTTTTTTGAATTGATCGGTGACTATATTCGCTTATTGATGCCTGGAGAATTGGCATCATTGTCATATCATCTGCCTTGACGATGAGTTACATGGCATAAGCAACAAATCCCCGGATGCCGACGTAAATTTATATTGAGCTCAGTTTCGATTTTTAATTGACCTGGTTGCAACACAACTTCAAGTTGTTTGGGTTTCCTGTGCTTCAATACTTCAAGGACAGTCCCTTTCAGTAGCGTTCATCATCTTGAAGAACATTTTCTCGTAGTCGCACAAAGATCACAGGTTCGGAACCTTTTACTTTCTCTTCTTCGTTTTTCTTCCCAATACGCTGCAATGCTCCCCTTCCGGAAACCCCTCTAATGCCTTTCCGGTCCCTATTTCACTTTTTTTTTCTTTTCTTCATCCGTCCTGTCCTGCATCTACGTTTCTCCATGATATGCTCGATGTTTCGTCCTGCTCGCCGCCCATTATTTACAGAGTTAGGTATCGTGAGATGTCCATCACGGATATGAGCCAAACCAGTGTCGCTTCTCTCTCACATGGGTAAGTATATGTCTCTCTCCCACTCTTCTCCTCTCTTTTCTTCTTCTTCTTCTTTTTCTTTTCAAAAGGGAGGGGGGAATTTGAAGCACCTGGTTTCATAGTTGAACACCTGAGATAACATATGTCATGATAGGGAGAATCCGCCCAAGCCTACAGTCGCGATGACGAGAAACCTCCCACCTCCGGAGACACGAAACTCTATTACTCGAACGCATATCGAAGCCAAGCACGATGCAGGTGACTTCTCTGCTGCTCTGATCTTCGAACCTGAAATAACCGGAAAGAGGATCGCCGCGCGCGAAGAGCGTGTACGAAATGAGATCAACGAGGCATTATGTAGACTTGGAATAGCATATCCGAAGATGTACATCAATTTAAAGACCGTTGGTCAATGATGTACAATGCCTTTGTAAATCTTTTGGGGCGTCCTTGTGTCGATACGGTTGAGTATCATGTTGTACGTAAGATCCATTGCTTCATTCAATAGTAAAGAGTGTCACCGAAGCTTGCGAAACTTGGTCGATTGGAATATTTGAAAGAATGATTCAATCTGATCTTCTTGTCATGAGCAGTATACAGAGTCATCAGGCTGTGCTACTATGAAGAGATGGTAGGAAGTGACTGGACTCACGATAGATTTTCTAGACAGAAGGGCTCGGAATGTATTACTATTCGCACCATCCTTCATATTCTTGACTGCATGTGAATAGATAGAATTACATCAAGCTGCACAGAGAAACCTCTACTGTGAAGAATCCACCGCAAGCCTTGTCCGGTAAAGCTTATCCCAGGGCTTGTAATGCGTACCTAACAAAACCATCACGGATCCTCATGATACGAGCTGATGGCAAAGCTTGTGCCATGTGAGGACTAAGTATAACTACCGGTAGTGAACGTTTTCGGCTATGATTGTGGGGCACAGTTTATTCCCCTAATTACTAGTTGATGGTATGAAGTACATGAGCACGTTGTTGTTGTGATGTACATTGGCAAGATCATTTTTGCTTTTCCTTCCAGTCTAATTGTCTAACGGTAACTTGGGCTGTTGATTAGCTGAAAAGTGGAAGAACACGAGAAAACCAGGCTGCGCACAGACGTAGGCCTTTCAGGATCATAAATCACCGGCAACTCTCAACCTGGTAGCAAAGGATTTCATTGCATGCGCATAGGTGACCTGCACATGCTCTTTGTGGCTTTGTCAGCCAGGCCTTATTGGAGTAGGCAGCTTCATGTTCGTGACGTCAGTCCCAGCGTGGGACTCCTCTCAATCTTGAGATTGTATACCCGTGAGTGTAACCTGCTGCAGCGGACCAGCTTTACAACTTGCTGTACCAGCAAGAACTCATCAAAAGCCGTCGTCATGATGGCGATGAGCCTTCGACCTCCAGCGACACAAAATGCTATCATTCAATTGTTGAATGAAAATAGGGCTGACATGCGAAATATGACAGCAGCTATGGGTTTCAAACCTGGAGCGCATTATGAACATGCTAGACCATCTGACACTCCTAAGGCTCAGTGTAACTACAATCGTGTAATGGCCAGTAAATCTCGACGATCCATGAGCAATAATGGATTTGGTTGTGTGGCTTCTGGGAAGAACGCCGATAAGGATACAAGATACCTCGTTTACCTCGGGGCTGCTATAGGCGCTATAGGCATCACAGCCAGGTCCCCAGCGGATCGAAGGTACTCAGTTAGGTGCTAAGACCCCAACACCACATTCGACCATCGACCACAGCTGCCGAGTCTCAACCGGACAGCTGGCAGAAGTCGAGCCAGTATGCGGAGGTTGACTGCGAGACACTTCCTAGCATTATACAGGCCCTGTTAAGATAGAGAATTCCATGAGTATGTACAGATCAAGGCTTAGCTTGGCCTCGTATGCTGCGCATCGTTGGGCTGCGGTGAAGCAGTGGCGCATGCGCATTAGTACCTAGATGCATAGCGCCTTCTCCGCGTTCTTCCCAGTGGGTGTGCAGTCTTCAATAATCGCTGCAGATCTTTACAATATGGACCTACCTAACTACGTGCCGGGCCGGCTCAATGGGTGAACGCTGGCATGTACCTAAGGAGGCACTTAGGTACTTCGTATGTACGTATCTTCCAGCTCGCGCAGCAATAGACAGCGCTGACGTACGATATACCTAGATAGGTACGGATACCTACCTACATGTAGGTTACCTGCTTTCTCTCACCTAGGGCGTAGCCTCAAGAGTCAACAACCAGCCGCTAGCGTCCCTGCCTAGCTGAGTATAAAGCTGCTAGGCCTTCCCCGCTGCTGGCCCTTAGAGGTTGGGCCCCTGATCCCATTCACTGATTGCCGGCTAGATTATTGTCTTTGCAGATTGACAGATACGCTAGACTGTCTTGGTTTCTATTCAATGTAATAAGTGCACATTATAAGGAAGCAGTCTATACTATTCGTTTGTGGTGGACTGTTCAAGCCCCCGTTCGAGTACTGATTTCCCTGGGGTTCTAAAGGACTTAACTGGTCGATTGCGATTAGTGCAGCCAAGCGCTGCCACGAATCTTACTAATTGTTCCGTTACTTAGAAAATGCTGGGTTTGGCGGAAAGAAATCGATTCTCTACTAAATTCAGAGGACAATTTTTTAAGATCAACAGTCAATACCATTTGCGACAATGACAATGTATCTCGTAGTCATTACATGAAATTACTCACATTGTTGACTGATCAAGTGCACTTGACTCGTAGATCTGCTCTGGCCAGAACAAATACACTTGATCATCTAAAGCGCAAATCCGCAGCAGCATTGGGAAGGTCGTCTAAGTCCAGTTGTGTGATTCTCGGGCCATTAGATCCGAGAAATCCAGATTAGCAGGTGATCGGGCATTAGCGAGCCAATGCGAGCATCTTGGTAGTGAATAGCGGCGCCCATATTTGAGCGACGAGGACGCCCGGATGATAGAAATAGATTAGGGTGCATTGCCTAGGTGCATGTCAAGTTGCTGTGGAGTGTGGGTTCATGGAAACAGCTCGGTACCTAAACGCCATGACTCGCCAATCTTCACCGGGAAAAGGGTCGTGAGGCTCACCTCGGTGAGGGTCAAGGTCTGACAGAAGCTGAAAATCTTTCTAGATTCCACGCAGACCAAAAGTTCCTTCCCTTATGAGGAAACTCGATAACGTTCCCCGCATATAAAGCAGGATGGACATGGTGGACCGACATTGAGCGGGGCACGGAAAACAAGTGCTGCACGAAGCCCAAGTCGTACCACTTCATGATTCAAGACTACAGCCAATGTGCCAGGGCGTTGGTGTTCCGAGGAGGAGAAAAACGCGTGTTGTTTCGACGCGCTTTTCATGTGTATCAGGGTCGATCATTTAACCCGGACACGATGTCGCGAGAAAAGAGTAAACCGCCTGGCAAATCACAACTTTAAGAGCGATATTTATTACAGTCACGTCGTCGCAATACAATGCAACACAAATCGAACCGATCGAACTTCGTGCGGATCTCTAATACAGGTGCCGCAATTTCGTCATCTTGGGCACAGTCGGCCATATGGGCCAACCATAGGGGAAACTTAGCAATTGTACATCTAATCAATGCCTACGACAAATATCCGTGCCTCGAAACAGTACGTTATTCATCGTCGGATCATCTGCAGGAACATACTGTCTTGCAGACTATGGCCGGGTCTAGACACCTTCCGGCAGACATGGTAATTCGGTCGCTCTGGGTATCATGGAGTAGCTTGGGTTGGGTACATACCTGATCTACGCAATACCCGGCGCCGTACTTTACGGATGGAGGTCACATTCGAGGCTATGTAGATCATCTCTTCTGGACAAGTCTGACAAGCGAGAAAAGACGATTATGGAGCCGCATGATCCGGAGAAACTCTGTCTCCCCCTGCCTTGCTTGTCACCACCTCACCCCGCCGGTCCTGGGACAGGGAATAAGCATATTTTAGCCTTCATCTCAGGTTTGCAAGGATTGATTATGACAGATTCTCCTATGACCTGTCGCAAGTCCTTAACAGCATGTGCATCGTTGGCACGCAATGGTCAGCTCAGGCCGCGCGTGAGCCAGCGAAAAGGTGCCATAGGACTGGGGTATAACGACCCACTGGTCAGCTAAGATGGTTCGCCATGGTGCGTAAGCAATAAGTATAGTGGATGATTAAGGCAACCGGATATCAATGGCGGTGGGATCCACTCCAATGGGTTGATACATCAAGGGTTCGATCTCAGATATGGAACAAATCCATCAAATCCACACCTAACTTCTAGAGGTGATATGCAAGCTCAGGCGAGCGCAACCCCCCGTATGATAATTGGTCGTGTATGGTCAAGTGAAGTTGACCGTAAACTTCTCCGCAAATGAGATTATGATCATTCCAATTAAACAGTCGTAGAGTCATGTCCTGCTTCCACTTCTGCCTTGACAAGTGTCTCTTCTTGCGAGTTGATTTCTCGTGGGCTAAGCGGCAAAATGCCTCTGCTATTCAAACATGAAATGACTCGCCTGCACGCTTTGAACACCGCCAGCAATGGAAGACAAATTCGCACTCAAAGCATTGGCTTTGATTAAATACCAAAGTCGACCGCGCCGAGTTTCTGTTTTTCGGCAGAACTTGCCGGAAAGAAAGTTGTCGACGCACTTCTTAGCCTGCCCAGGTAATCCAATGAATTTGTGATATTCTATTATGTTTGACGATGGACTGATACAGTGCAATGCAGATAATAGAAGCACAACAAAATGAGCCGAAGCAGTGAAGTATCTCTCACTTACGGGTCAGTTTCAATCTATTATGTCGTATATTTCTTCTGTCATTGGATTCCTTTGTTGGATATATTTTGAATAACACATAGTGTGCTAGCGACAACCACCGCAAACCCAGAGTGGCCATGACGACGAGCCTTCCACCTCCAGCAAGGCGAGACGATATCGTTCGAATATATATTGAAACCAAAGAAGACGCAGGAGAGTCGACGGCAGCTATGGTATCATGTAAGCCTGAGGCGATTAAGAAGAGACGCGCTGCACGTGCAGCAGATGTAAAGAGGGCGGTCGACGAAGCAATGTCTAAGCTTCAATAATATTCGTTCTCTGATGTTCTCGGGTTATTAGTGGATCGATCCACTTCATGTCGCACGCCGGAACGAGTTCTGTTGCATAATAGATTCATTAGTCACACATGTAGCTATAATTTAAATGCTCTCACAGATGGAGCTGCTACTATCTTGACTATTTCTGTTCGTTCCGTAGTTCAGGTTTAATGACACTTATATTCAACTTGATTCAATATATCCCGTTCCGGGTTATGTCGAGAATCGCAAAGTTGTGTCTATGGTGGAGATCACTTGCAAAAAAGCCCTACGCAAATGATTTATAGGAATATGAAGTCAGGGTATCGCGATCACCCTTTCACTATACTACTCAAATACTCGTGTCATTGTAACGAAATCAAGCTTAGAATTACATTGCCACACGGATGCATTCCTGAATTAATTAACAATATTAATCATCCAGAAGCGAGGGGCTTGCTTTGCTGATGTAATTCTGTGGTTCAATTGTGAATCAAGATCGAGATAGGGAAATATCGTTGATGTTATTTCATGGGACAATGGAATAGAAATTCGTGCAGTACGGTATGGGTTTAGTAGGTTATGTAATGCAAGGAGTGATTGGGCGTGAAATAGGCAATATGAATGAGCCAGACCTACCCACCTACCTACCTATGTACATACCTAGGTAGGTAGGTAAACGTACTGTGTAGTCCAGCGTGGTGGAACCAGCCAAATCCCCAAAATCTACAGACCCAGCCGGATGTCAAGAGCAAGGAGCACGAGCAGAGGGGTAGGATTGCTTGCGTTCATCACTACCATGGCATGCCGACTGCATGTACCCGGCAGCATGACAATCCATGCAGGTTGGATATGGGGAAGGGTTCATGCCCCTCCACGTTTCTCTCGTTTTGTGTCTGCTGGCAGGAAAAAAATCTGGAGCCTCGCCTGCGTAGTGTAACGAAGAAATCTTTTGGTGCCTTAGTGCAACAATGCGGCATTGCCTGGCCGAGTAGCTTGTTGCTTTCTCTAGCTTATTGGGCGTAGCACTCATCACCGGTGAAGCTGCACATGGAATGGATCATCAGTCGTCATGGTCCATACATACCTAGCTCAACCTTTTCTGTAAAATCATGAACGGGAGGCGATGGCGTTCGGCGCGCTCGTCTCTGTAAGCAATCTGTGTATTCGGCTGGTACGTATCAAAAGTCACCTTGCCCCTTCGGATCAGGTACAGTCGGTCGCGTACCGTGTTGTAAAGACGCCCCCACACAAACCACCAACCGACTCGATTACTCCGCCCCGTACAATATTGGGATAAGGCACCTCCATGATGATTGATATGTGGGCTATGCCAAGTATGATTATCATTCCACAATATTCTCGTTCATGTCTCCTGTCCAACATGCCGACCTGACTCGGCTTCGCTGTGCAGACAGATGTGATCAATGCCTGGGTCTCTGCCCACCACGTCTGTGTGCTCCCCAGAGCTCAGAAGCGTAGCATACGTACATGGATGTGACATCATCATTTTCTTGATATTTCACTCCTTGACACCTTGCAGGCCGCCTCAGGTCCTAGCTGAGCTGAAGGTCCAGGTCGTCGCTACCGGAATCCCGGCGAGCACAGCACGCGAAATCTGGAGGCGGGGGAATTAGCAACCCTGTAAGAGTTTACACGTGCATCAGTTGGTAGCTAGGATAGGCCAATGGCAGGCGCGACTTAATTTATCGAAATAATTCCGCACGCTTTTAGACATCCGATCAATCGTATCGCCGACGGAGAAAGACATTCTATATAATAGAGCTGCCATCCGATGTTTCAATGTTTCAGTGCCTTATTTGCCTGTCAATTGCGGCATCCAAGACAAAGGTGGGATTAGTTTGTGCCTTGGCGACTTGGCAGCAGGGAACTCCACAACGACTATAAACGACAATGAAGTCCACTAACATTGCGACCGTGGGTCTGTTGGCCACTGTAGCTGGGGCTAGTCCAGCGTCTTCCATCGTCGGCTCAGCGACCTCTGATGTATATCCTCCAGCAAGCAGTATGTTCTCCTCAATGCTGCCCCCTTCTCACTTTTCAGATGGCGACGATGGCTTCGTATAGTTGCTGTGCGTGCACGGTACTAATTGACGGTGATTAGCTTCTGCCGACCCCAGCCTCTTCCCGCCCGAGTCGGTGGTGGGATTCCCTGGAGTGACGCAGACGGGTGTTGAGCCAGCAGCCATTGCCACGGCGAAGGCCTATCCCTATAACTCTGGACCTGCCAATGCTTTCCCTCTGGTCTCGTCTGAGCCTCATGGTGAGGATCAATCATCGACCTTTGACATCAAGAAGTATTGGGGCAATCTGTCGCCATGGTATTCGTTGTCTTCTGCCGACTATGGCCTGCCTGATGCGAGCCCGCAGCTTCCGAGCGGTTGCGACATCGTGCAAGTGCATCTCTTGTATCGCCATGGTGCGAGATACCCCACGAGCGGCGCAGCACCGGCGACTTTTGCGCAAAAGCTGCACAATGCGACCGCGACGGGTTTCAACGTGACTGGCGACCTGGAGTTCTTGTCGGATTGGACGTACAAGCTTGGAGCCGAATTGTTGACGCCTTTTGGCAGAAGTCAGAATTTCTTGCTCGGAGTGGCGTACCGCCAGCTCTATGGCGAGCTCCTCAACAACTTTACCGCAACCAATACGATCCCCGTGTTCCGTACCCAGTCGCAGGATCGCATGGTCAAGACTGCCGAGAATTTTGCTGCTGGATTCTTCGGTGTGCCCGAGTATCTGGATCAAGTCAATATTGAGATTCTCGTGGAAACTCCGGGCGTCAACAACTCTGGCGCGCCCTATGAGATCTGCACCAACTCCAATGTTGGATCCAGAGGTGGCATTGGCTCGACAGCTGCAACGGCTTTTGCAAAGAATGCCTTCAATGCCACCTTGGCTCGTCTCAACACCCAAGTGTCTGGCTTGAACTTCACTCCCACTGATGCCATTGCAATGCTGCAGCTCTGTTCATACGAGACCCACGCATTGGGATACTCTGCATTTTGTGATCTGTTCACACAGGAGGACTTTTTGAATTATGAGTACTATTATGACTTGGTAGGATCTATATTTCCAACCCGTACGGCTCAAAGTCTAATGCGCGCAGTCATTTTACTACAATAACGGACCCGGCTCTCCCGTCTCGGCAGCTCAGGGGAAAGGCTACCTCCAAGAATTTGTCGGCCGCTTCACCCACAGTTTCCCCGATGCCGCCTCAGCACTGAATGAGACATTTGACAATAGCTCGACCTACTTCCCGCTTAACCAATCGATCTATGCCGATGCGACCCACGAGGTGGTCGTTCTCGACACTCTGATGGCGTTCAACCTGACGTCCCTATTCAAGGGTCCACCTCTGGCACTGACTGGCAACGAGAAGCAGAACAGCTTTGTAGCCAGCAAGATTGTCCCATTTGCTACGCACTTTACCACCCAGGTACTCGAGTGCCCGGCTTACAGCCCGACTCGGCAGATTAGATTCCTCGTGTAAGCTACTGGATGCCCCATGCGCATGATGACCCTCACTATGGGCAATTTTACTGATCGCAAAACTAGTAACGATGCCGTCGTCCCAATTGCTGACTCCTACGATGGCTGCGACGAGGATGCAACTGGGTTGTGCTCGTTTGATAACGTTGTGTCTGTTCTCCAGAAGCGTATCGATGAAATTGACTTTGACTATGACTGCTTTGCCAATTATACGGCGACAGCTGGCAATGACTACAATGGCAGAGCGCCCCGATAGATGAGATTGGCAGAAGAAAGATGTCTTCGACTCTGCTTTTTGTTGATGATGTAGCAGCCAATGTTATGGGACAACCAATCTGATAATATAATACATAATGCCTCAATCCTTTCCCTTTCATTTGGGCTTGTTGATGTTTGATGGAAGATTGATTGCATAAATGTATCCAATGTGTCAATTGAAGTTGCATCGAAACCTGAGGATTCAAATATCGCAAGCCAGATGATTACCAATGTCAGCGCACTTTTGTTTGCAGACGGCGATCCCTGGTTTCTAGCTTCAGGCTTCGTCACCCCAAGATGAGCGACGGGTGAAAAATTGTTTTCAACTTAAATCCCGACGATTTGAGTTACGAGCCGTTTGGCAAAAGTTGCACTGCCTCCACTCCTTCTCATGCAAATTCGCACGCTGTAATCCGACATAGGCCAATGCAAGATGGTCTGGGCACTGCGTTAAGGTTGTAGACGCGGTAGAAAAGAAACGGGTCATCCAACCTATCGTCGTCGGCACAGTGAAAACGAATGCGCCGCTCACAGCCGAAAACGGTTTTATAAGACATTTACGGGGACGCCAAGACCCCAGCGGCTGAAACGCTCTGCGAGAAAAGGGTTCAGCTACAATCAACATGGCTCATTCCTCACGGGAAGAAAATTCAGAGTTATTGCCCCTGCATTTGACTCCTAGCACAAGCAGATCTGAGCTGCAAGAAACCGCAGAGTCTTTCTGCATGGGTTGCTTCCGTTGACATGGCTTCTGCAGTTTTGCACATTACCAAATGCGTCATTATCGGCCATTCAACACTGCTGGGATATTGACAATCTATTGACAGTTATGATATTCTGATCACGCAAACGACAATGGCCTCATCGAAAGTGCGATTCGAGGCTCACTGTGGCTGCAGATGCCGCTGGCCTTTTGTCACAGTCTACAATGTTTCGATGCCAGTCTTCAATGGCTCCATAACCAGGCAACAGGAGGCAACTTTCCACCCACCCGGTCTGTAGATTGGTCGATCCGGGACGGAATCAAGGAGGATCGCCCGCGGTATTGGCGGGCGACACGGGCCAGACAGCTCAGTTCTAATTCTAGGTTGACTGTCCTTCTCACAGGTGTGATACCAGACATCATGGTCCAGAGGTATAAAATCATTCCTGGTGCCGCCCAAAGGTGGGAAATCTCCTGTGTACTCTTTGTTCAGTGATCCATTGTCATTCGTTCATTCGTTCTTTTCCATTCACGCCACCAGAACATACTGTCCTTTGCTTGCATTCGTCGAGAAATCTGCCACCAGTGACCTCTCCCCCTACCCAGTCGCTGAAGTAGTAAAAAAGAGAAGAAAGGAAGTTCCAGAAAAAAGTCAAAATGCCCTCCAAGCAGATTCTCGCTGTCGCCGCCTTTGCCGCCTCGGCATCGGCAAACTTCATGCCCATTGCCCGCCGGGACTTTGTCGAGGCCCGCGCAGCCGACTCTGGCGACGACGCCTGCTCGACGGCCCTGGGCCAGATCCTGCCCATCTACACCGAGATCCCCTACCCGCCCAAGGAGCTCCTGACCGTCACCATCCCCACCGACCCCTGCGAGACCCCCGACATCACGGGCTCCCTGGCCGCCGAGTACACCTCGTACACGTCCAAGGTGCTCGGATGGTACAGCCTCCACAGCGCCGAGCTCCTCAGCGCCCTGACCGGCTGCAGCGAGCTCGCCGGCTACGCCACCGAGGTCCCCGTCTGCTCCACCGCCGCCGTCGCCAGTGCTTACCCCACCGCGACTGAGAGCGCCCCCGAGGAGACTGGCTACGTCTCGTCTGGCTCTGGCTCTGGTGACTCCGGCTCTGGTGATTCCGGATCCGACTCCGGCTCCGGTGACTCTGGATCCAGCTCTGGAGGCGACTCTTACGACGCTTCAGGCTCCGGATCTGGGGACGAATCTTCCACTGGTTCTGGATCTGGAGATGAGTCTTCTTCCGGATCCGACGAGTCCTCCAGCTCTGGATCTGAGGAGTCTGGATCTTCTTCTGGTTCCAGCTCTGGCTCCAGCTCTGGTTCCGGATCCGAGGGGTCTTCCTCGGGCTCTGACTCTGGATCTTCCGGCTCTGGCTCTGAGGAGTCCGGCTCTGGTGCCGAGGAGTCTTCCAGCTACGGTGCTGGTGCCGGTGCTGGTGCCGGCGGCGCCGAGGCCACCGCCACTGCCTCCGAGGGTGCTGGCGCTGGAGCCGGAGGTGCCGCGCCCTCCGTCACCGGCTTCGACTACAGCAGCAGCACCGCTACCAAGGGCGCTCAAGCCACCTACGTCACTGCCGCCGCTGCTCGCGAGACTGGCCTTGCTGCCGGTATCATTGCCGCTGCCGGTCTGGGTATTGCCGTTCTCGTTCTGTGATCGGACAACGACTCATGTCTTCTTTCCCATGCTTTATTTTTGCTTTACTGTCACCATAATGGAATGGGGGAGACAAGAAAAGGTGGACAGAACAGCTTCAATGGTGCTCGGAAAAACACACAAACACAACTAGCCTCTGACGGATTCTGGGGATGTCGAAGACTCGGAGCTGTGATAATAGAAAAATCTGGCGCACTCTGGATATAGAAAATCTTAATTACTACGTCAATACATGATTTCCTTTCTGCATTTATGGAACTTTTGATGGTTTTAATCATTCATAATTATACTTGACCGGATTGAACATTTATTCGTAGTGTGTTTAATGAAGAACTTTGTGCTTGAGAGGACCCCACACAGTATGTGACTGTATCAGCGATATAGATACTGCATATGGATTCGCCGACCGTATACCTACTTGAAGACTTGCTCAGCGTATACTATCATAGTGCAATACTTCAGATCATACTATCGTAGCCGATGACTAACGCCGCGCCATGAGATGGAACACAATTCTAGCGCTTATTTGTGTCGTATAACGACATGGTGGAACACTAAAGCAAGACCCACAACAATAACTCCCCTTACTTCGTGTGACAAGTTACCAACCAACAGTAATTGTGCAGGAATATTGTGCACTTTTCTTCATTCTCTTTGTTACAGTAACTCCCCAAACTCCCCAAAACTCAACAACTTCCACACAATGACAACAAATTTACACGCGGCAGTGGAGATCATCTCCGAGGTCACCGTCCCAGCGTCCACAGCAACTCCGGCGCCGGGGGACTTGCGGTCACCCCCAAAGCCGAAGTCGGACATTGACATTCGGATGGCTGATCCAACGGCCGCCGAGGACGCGGCTTTAGTGGATCGACTGCGCGGCATAGTCAATCTCGTCTATGGCGAGACGGAAGGCGACATCTTTGTTGAGGGGTATGAGCGGGTCAGCACCGAGGAGATGGTCGACATCATCCGCGCCGGGCAGCTAGCCATTGCCCATCTAAAGTCGACGCCTGAGCAGTTGATGTCTTCATCTGCATCATCATCACAAGACGCCAAGACTGCCATTGGATGCATGAGGATACAGAGCCTTCCCAACAAGACTGGCGAGCTCGGCATGTTTGCCATTGACCCGCTGTATCGCGGCAGTGGCCTGGGAAGGGACATGGTTGCCTTTGCAGAATCACATTGCCGTTCCTGCTTGAACTTGGAGATCATGCGGCTGGAGCTTCTCGTGCCTCAGAGCAACCTTGAGCACGTCTTCAAGAAACGACTGCAGGCATGGTACGAGCGCATGTGTTACGTATTGATCAAGCTCGGCGTATTCCAGGACGATTATCCGCAGCTTGCACCTTTGCTCCGTGGTACCTGCGAGTACCGTGTGTTTGAGAAGAGTCTTGTATGAGACAATTTGATAATAGCGGAAAGAACACCCAACGAGTAGAGTCTTATGGCAAGGATCTAAATTGATCCCTTAGCATCTAGATGGGGAAGCTGCAGGGTGATTTCGGTGGCTGGAAGTCTGCGCGTGCTCTTTGAATTGCTCATAGAGAATACATTCGCGCCTGCTGAGGCGGAAGATATACATACCTGGGTACTCAGATGTCATAGAGTAAACAAACAAACTCCGTCTAAGACCATTACTTAAGACAAAACTCTTCCCATTCCTCTCATGTTCTTTCTTCCTTGGTTTTTTATCGTGTCCAATTCGTGAGATTATGATTCCTTCGCAAGCTTTGCAGCATCATGCCCCAAAGTGTTGCATCGTTCAATGGCACTGAACCAAACACTCATCAATCGCTCATGTCAACGCTGTCGATTGCTATCCCTAGAATTACCTATGCCCAGTTCGCATTGATATTGAAACTATGCACCCGACTTACTGATCCTTCGAGAATGCCAGTTGCCCGTTTGAACTGGGATTTTTATTCCCAACGTTCCAGCGATGGTTACTAGGGATCTCAGGTGGACCAGGACAGCAATACACCGGTAGCTTGGCAAAATACATCCTCGACCGATACGACGGGTACGATACTTACAGAAGCAGCCAGAGACGCAGGAGTGAGCCATCACTCGGGCACACGACGGAAAGACTTCACAAGTCAGTATGTTTACATGCATTCTGCGTGGAGATAAATCATGTTCATTTCTAATCTTTTTTTACATTGATTGTACGAATTGTCAAAGCATGTATGGGATTCGCAAGCGACTCGTCCGTGAAATCTAGGCTATCAATGCATGGAATTCCCGGATACCATCTTTAGCTCGTGCCATCCGTGTGCCCCGGCCGTATCTAAACTACTCCACAACACCGGCCCCACGATCGCGACAAAATTGGTTCATTCAGCACGGTGCCGCGAGTGGATCAGACTATAACACGCCGATTGATGGAGATTCCGTATTATGGCGCGTCATTGCTTATCTACGTCAGTGGTCAGCTTGGAAAGATGTGCAATGACCAGTGCAATCCGCAGCAACAAAGAAAAGGGAATTGCCCATAATCCGCTTCTGTCTTGGCATGATGACAATGGCAATGATCATCCCCACTGCAAGAAACGCCGAGACGCTTGATGAAAACTGGACCTTGTTCAAAGCACCCGACAAGCCGACGCTCCTGTTCGCCAGGGGATTTGATGGGACCTGCATTTTTTGCCAAGACTTTTGCTGGATGCGACACGGGAAATTCAAAGAAGCAATGCCTGTCTTTACAAGGGGCGCAGCTTGCTCCTTCTGATAACAACAAAATGTCCCGTCCGATAGTCACTATCGCGCCGGCCGCACCGTGTTCTTGTCAGTCTCTGCCGTTCTGTGATTCTGCGAGAAACGCGTGTTTTTGGATTTTCAAGTCCCATCATTTTGTCCAGCCTTGGGACGCCCGCTCAGAAACATGAGGCTCATACAGAACAGGTACCTAGTGTTCGGAGCTGTCGTGCTGTTCATCTTTCTTCTGGTGTCGACATTAGAGCCTAGGCGGCGATCTTACTCCTGCAAGACTCTATCGTCATGCTTGTGGAGTCCACAGCATCGCTATGCCCACGCAACCACGCCAGTCGAGCCAGTGCTGTACTATCGCAGCCGGGTTCTCAGCGATGGAGTCGAGTTTTTCGAGCGCAAAATGGCCGACATTGAGCCTGAAATTCTGATCTTGGTCCTCAACAAAGACCAATCTTCCTGGAGCAAGGACTTCCGCTCCACGGATCGTTCCATTTATGACTTCTTGGATCTGCTAGTCTCGACCGGGCTAGATTTCACCAATGTCACGTTGGGCTTCATGACCACGTCGCAAGATGAGTTTGCCGAGATGAAGGTGGCATCATCTGAGCTCCCATTTGCCCGAACAGTCCTCTTTTATCAGCAAGACGACGGGCCCAAGTTTTCTTATCAGGAAAGGCATAGCCCCATTGTGCAACGCGAGCGTCGCGCCTGGATCGCGGCATTAAGGAATTACCTGACTCTGCGGACTCTGGACGACGAAGAGCACATCTTTTGGATGGATGCAGACGTGGTCGAGTTCTCAGACGGAATCCTGCAGACGATGCTATCGCATACGGCTGCGCGCGAGGACGTAGGCATTTTGACGACGCGGTGCCAGCAGCACTTGATTGAAAGCTACGACAAGAACGCCTGGGTAATTGACAAGGAGAGAGTGCACCTGTTGGGCCCGGTAGACGACGAAGCGAGGCAGGACGTGTTATCGGAGCTCGTCGGGTCGAGACGTTATGCGGACGAGATCATCAAGGGCACGAGCGACGCCGATTTGATACCTCTAGACAGCACCGGAGGCACGCTCCTGTATATCCGCTCGGACCTAGTCAGAAGAGGGCTTGTCTTTCCTACATATAATGTTGTCGGGTCGACCTGGAGTCAAGATGGCTGGATTGGCATTGAAACCGAGGGTTTATGCTATGCCGCATCGCACATGAAGGGAGGAAGGTGCTTCGTCCTCGGAGGGGACCATCACATTCGGCACGCCGATTGGGGCTAAGAAGTCGGCGTGGTCGAAGCTCGGCTCTGACTTGATTGGCTTGGGTGCAACTATACACCCTGTGTCTACTTCGACATAATGTCTGAAGAACAAAAATTGCTTATCTTCACATTATGGATGGTCTTGAATGACTCTATCGAACGTAGAATGTGTTGCTGGTCTATCCGTGTCTCGTTTGAGCGCGAGAGTATGAAAGCGGTTTCGTGGCCGAGGCCGAAGCCGAAGCCGCACCTAGTCCCCCCAACTTGGGTACGACATCGAGACATCAGATGCAACATATCGTGATCGCGTAATCTCAAGCACGGCTCGAATGACTCACAAATCTGGTCGTTCAATTGCACTTCATCATAAATTGCCGGCATCTTCAAGCTCTCTTGCTGAAAAATCACTGGGTACAACACTTGATTCCGTTATTACTGTTATCTCATTCGAGACCCGAACTTTCGAGGAAACCTTTGGCGTCATGGCAAAGAAACAAGACATGATCGACTCGATCGAGTCTGGCAAGGACAACCAACTGCGCATGCTTCAAGCACTCGTGAGAGCAGCTTCACCCAACCCACCAGGAGAGACTATTGCAGCAGCCGCTGTATTGATGGACTATCTGTCAAGCAAGGGCATCGACTACAAGCTGATATCTCCCAAAGAAGGTCTACCGAATATTGTCAGCGAGTTTCAAGGTGGAAGCGGTCCGGGCCCCCGCATTGTCTTGAATGGGCACATGGATGTCTTCCCCGTCGACCCTAGCGCGGGAGGTTGGGAGAGAGACCCGTGGTCTGGTGATGTCGTTGACGGACGTATACATGGACGAGGCGTTGTGGACATGAAGAGCGGCACTGCCTCTCTTGTCATAGCTTATGCAAATCTCTACAAACAAAGGGAGCACCTCAAAGGCATCGTCGCTCTCTGCTTGGTCTCGGACGAAGAGACTGGTGGCGCGTGGGGGACTAAATACCTCCTCCAAGAAGACAAGGCGAGATGGGGTGGTGACGTGATGCTCACTGCCGAACCAACAGGCCAGACAATCAGATTCTCCGAGAAGGGTACCCTGCGATTGACTGGCATTGTCAAGACGAAGGGGGGTCATGGCGCCTACCCAAATCTGAGGTTTGTGCGGTCAATCTTGTTAATTCCACTCTTAGCTGACCTTGACCTGATAGTAAGGGGGCTATCCGCACCGCTGCAAGCTTCCTGGCGGATGTGGATAAAGCCATCGATTCCCTGAATTTCGATATCCCGCCCGACATTGCACGCCATTTGACTAACCCTGAAGTCTTGAGAGCTGTCGACCGTGCCATGGGAGAGGGCACATCCGCCATCATCGCACGGCCAACTGTGAACATTGGCACCATCAAGGGGGGCGTCAAGGTCAATGTGATTCCAGAACTTTGCAGATTCGAGCTAGATATCCGGCTCCCCATCGGACTCACTGCCGAAGAGGTTTTGCGTATTCTTCATTCCCAGGCCGCGAAATACGAAGAGGCCACGATAGAGATTGAGAAACAGAACGCAGCAAGCAATCCGAGCAGCTATTCAACAATAAGTCACCCCATAATTGGGCATATTGCCCACAATGCAGAGGAGGTTGTGCCCGACTATCCTGCGACTCTCATTCCGTCCATGGGCGCCACCGATTGCAAGCATTATCGCTACGCTGGCATCCCCGCCTATGCATACGGCTGCTCTCCGTTCAGCAGTAAGTGTCCTCCACGGCTGCTCGTCTCTTGATCTTTCTAACTCGTCACTCTGTGATTATCAGTGGCCGCAGTGAATGAGTCTGCTTCAGTAAGCGAGTTTGTGCAAGTCACAAAGGTATTGGCGGGTGCTGTCTGGGATTTTCTGGCATGATTGGGGCATAAAATGGACTGTTACATGTCCTGGTTCCGTACTTTCTTTCAACGTCCCCTCTGTTACAAAGAAGCCTACACTTGTACACGACAAAGTCTTTATCTTAGAACTCCATCTTACAATAGCTTTGCCTTGAAACACTATGCATTGTTGTCATGTTCATACAATTCATTGTGCCCACGCTTGAGAGTATGGCTTCACTTACATTTTGTTTACCACGGCGGAGTCGTCGTATATAAGACCCCGAAGTTCGGTTGCTTTTGAGTAATGGAAAGAAGAGCAATACGAGCAAGAAGACCTCTTTCATCTTTGCACACCTACAATCAGTCTACAAACTCTAAATCAAGTTCACAACTCAGTCTCAGTTCGCAATGGCAGCCGTAGCAGACCGCTGTCTGAGTGGGCCGCACACTCAAGTAGCCATTGAGCGGCTGCAGAAATTGCGAGAAAAGAGTAAGAAAATGCCAACCGTGAACCCAGAAGACGTCGACGACCGACGACTTAATCCCTATCACCGCGATTATGAACCTGCGACAGCGTGGAAGTTCTTTACAGCCAAGACAGCTCCAGAGAGCGCGGATGCTCTAGAGAAGACAGAGACAAACGGTCGAACCATTTTCGGCATCGCAGCACTGTGGCGGTGGCGGAAGGCTTTCCTAGACCCGAACGACCCGGTTTGTGATCGATGCGCGGTCTTCTTGCGCCGCGGCCGTGTCGGTAGATCGACGGACTGGCCGGACTTCTACTTGGGCTCCTCTGATCGGGGCACATGCGATACGGGCGGTGACGGGCCCTGCGCCCAGTGCGATGGAGGGAACTGCGAGACCCTTGCATTGCCGGCCAACAACTGGTCAGTCCGAGAGTACGTGCGTGGACGTTTCTGGCACTGGTACGAGGGTGTCGGCAAAGTCGACTGTGACAACTGTCACAAGAATGGGCTCGAACTGGGCGTGATATGCGACGCGTGGCAAGAGGGTGGATGTTCGGCCTGCAAGCAGAAGGGTCTCGAGTGTCTCATCAAAGGCCACCCGCATGGGAGCGTCGCTGAGCGACTGGAGCGCCGCGGCGAACTTAGAAACCAGGTCCTCCAAGTCTTCCGTGACCCTCGTGATGCTGGCTTGGACCTGACCCACCTGTACGCAACCTCCCGGGGCGTCGCCAGCGCCC
The DNA here is from genome assembly GCA_011058875.1 of Neopestalotiopsis sp. 37M. Classification (NCBI taxonomy): domain Eukaryota; kingdom Fungi; phylum Ascomycota; class Sordariomycetes; order Amphisphaeriales; family Sporocadaceae; genus Neopestalotiopsis; species Neopestalotiopsis sp. 37M. Next base: position 1,266,007 of record SWKT01000001.1, on the reverse strand, counting down.
CTGCAGCCGTCGAACCGCCGGCGGAACGCCTTACGGAGGCCTTCCCGGACCCGAGGATCCCAGCTTTTCTCCAGGGTACCGTTTACTTTGCCAGCTACGATCAGGCAAGAGCAGCACTCCTCAAGGGTGGTGCCGTGGAGATCAAGGTTGAGGGAGAAGATGAGGATGTCAAGCTACCTACCCCGAAATGCAAACGATGCAATAAGCTCAATATCGAGTGCACGTTCGAGAAACCAGAGAACAAGTCCTGCGACAAGTGCAAGGGATCCAAATCCAAATGCCGCTTCGATCCCAAGATCAACATCGGCGAACCCAAGGCCGAACACGTCATGAGGGCCGAGTGGGACTCGGCCTTGCGGGCGCCTAACGGGCGATGGCTGCGCGATGACGAGAAGGATACGGATATGGGAGGTACTGGCCAGTCCGAGGCAGAAAAGGCTGCCGAACAAGCTGCTGCTAATGCCGCTGCCAAGACGGCCGCCGATGACCAGGCCGCTGCAGTAAGAGCCGCTCTGCTGGGGGCCTTTGGAGATCAAGCCAAGGCTGCTGCTGAGAAGGCCGCTGCTGAGAAGCAAGCAGCTGCCGCAAGTGGAGCTTTCCCTAACCCTTCAGAGGAAGAAAAGATATATCAGGATACAATCAAGGAGATTCAGGAATGGAAAGAAAAGAAGATTGGACCGATATATGACAAGATGAGGGCAGAGATCAGTAAGTTCACTAAATCTCTCCGCGAGTATCCAGATTACCGAGACCGCTTTGAAAAGTTCCTCACCGACAAATGGCCCGACTCACGACAGGGCCTAGATGTAGACTTAGGGAACCAGAGTTATGAGGAGATGAGGAGCGCTGTCATTCTGGCGCGCACGAGCCCCCTACCATCCTCCTCTTCGCCCACTGATGTTCTGGGGGAGACTTTGAACCTCGCTCTCGCGTGGTCGCACGCCAACGCGAAGGAAGACGCTTGGATCTCACAGGTCATCAAGTCTTGCCGGCACTTCGCCATGATTCACGAGTTTCGCAAAGAACAACGAGAGACGAAGATGTACCAGCTTCTGGGCTTCACCTACGCCCTCCAGGCTTTCGCCCGGGACATCGAAGCCCGGTACAATGCTTGTGTCCAATGGGGCCAACAGATAGGGGATCATAATCACATTCACAACAGGTACAATCTCTTCTTGGCAAAGGTTCAATCTGGTTTCGTGATTTCGCAAGAGGAGATCCCGCAGCGATGGATGCGGGCGCTCGGTAACATTATCAAGTATGGCAATATCGAGGCCGATCGACTGACGCAACTCACGCAATGGCACGATCAAGTTTGGAGCCTGGCTACATTGATGGCATTCATCCAGGACGAGCATGATAGAGCCACGGCGCAGATCGCTAACGGGGCCCCGAAGATCGCTGTAGGAGGATTCAAGTTGGCTCCCAAACTTGACGCGTGGACGTTGGCATGGGCAAAGTTTCATCCAGCGTGGGAGACGCTAAAGAACGGATACAGGTTGGGGGATGTGCAATATGAGGGGGATTTGATACTGCTGGAGAGATTCATAGCTTTGAAAGTGGTCAAGAAGAAGGCGGCTGAGGAGGGGGCAGCTGAAGAGAAGGCAGGTGAAGAGAAGACGGGTGAAGAGAAGATAGTTGAAGAGCAGGCAGTTGAGGAGCAAACAGTTGAAGAGCAAGTGGATGTAGAAATGACGGATGTTTGAGGGCACAATGGGAAGGAAAGATCTTAAAATGTAGAGCAACATAGCTACAACCAACTGAATTATCACAAACGTCCTCATCTGTCCGGGTCTCAAGTAAGCACACAGCAGACCATCTTTAAGTAATTCGATAGATACCGGTAGTCACATAGCCATTCGGGCACCATAACGTTCGTGAATGTTGCTCAGAGTGACCATGTCATTTACGTTCTATCACATTTGAAGAACTGGCTGCTAAGGTCATAATTATGCCCAACAATTGAATAGTGTAATGATGCTATACAATCTAGCAAAACACGACATCGTGTTCTCTTGAATTGCCCAAAATATACGGCTTCTTAGCTTGCGCTTGTGTTGCCTGGTAAGGATCTTTGACGATATCCCATCGTATAGATAGCCTCCAAGCCAACTAACATAGAGAACTGCCAGGTGCAGCGACATATTTATCAAGGTCAGGGGCCGTCACGAGAAGCATAGGTAAACAGTACTAGCAGCATCGATTGCCGAGGTATGTAGGGATGGACACAATCCTAGGACCATAGCATAACAGCAAAGTCTGAATAGACATGTCGCTGAAAAGCCAGCGTAGACGAGAAATGCGATATCTCGGAGTCTGGACAAGTTTAGCGAGCCGATGTTATCGGATAGCTCATATTAGCGACTTTTCAGAAACGCATTGTGACATGGTGATCACCTATGCCGGGTAGTACTTCCTGTACTATGTCTGAAACGTTGGCGAGTTACGCGGCTTACGCAGAGAAGCCTTGTTCTCACCCAGGGAATATCTGCACCTCTTGTCCTGCAATGGCCGGCCGAACCCTTGCCGTGCCATGTGGGAGTGGGGCGATTCCGGGCGGGAATCTGGGAGGTTTTTTTTCTGCCCCCAAAGTACGCAGAGAGCTGCCAGAACCAAGAGAGGCTGCTGGAGAGGGGAGGGCAAAAGAGGCTACGTTCATACAGATGGTTCCTTCCTTTGGGATGCCCAGCCTCGGCACGTGGTAAGCCGGGTAGGCTGCGATGGTATTGCATGCTTCTATCACGTCAGTTTGCATCCTGATGGATGATATGAAAGACGCCGCGGCGGCCTCTGAGGCGATGTTTAGTTGATGTCTCAACCTTTTTTCGTATCGTTTTGTCGAGAACTATGCATTAAAACGACATCAATAGAGACGCCATGTCCAGCCTAGATCGAGCAGAAAGGCTTGTCGTGAGGCCGCAATTGCAAATTCGGTTTGGAGATGCGCAACTCCGAGAGTATTTGAAGAAAGCTGGTGTCGATTTTCCAAACGAGCGGGCGTGATGATCCAGATCTGAGGATCGCAAGCGAGGTCGCGCCGGACGGGGTGTGATCGCCTTTTATTGCCGAGTTCATGTCTAGAACATGCGAACATGCTATTCTGGCTGCCGGACTCCGGCCGCGGATGATACGAAGAGAGCGAGCATGAATTCCTCGGTTCCATGACGGAATGATTGCAACTCTTTTGGCGCGCGTGATGGTCCTTCGAGGCGCTGATAGTTGAGCAACGAAGAAGAAAGCATCCTCTTTTCTTCTATCAAGGACGGAACGATAGGGCGTCATATCGTATGATTGGAAGGGGTCCATCGTGGAGACGAACCTTTTAACTACTGTATGCTAGCATACGTATCATCACGCTTGCTTGCAAGCACTGCATACATACTCCAAAGAAGATGGAACAAGGGTCGCTGAATGGCCGACTAAGTAAGTAGGGCCTAGAAAGAGATGTGATGGAATATCTCTCTCAACAAGTGAAGATACCCCAAGAATACAAGGGACCAGAGGCGCAAAGAGCGGTTCGCAAAGTACACAAGCATTGGTGATTGGGCCGGGTCTTGCCAGCGACAACATAATAAGAACCCTTGCCCCATCCGCATTGGCCCATGGTTCGCTGCTCCGGTTCGGGGATTGCTTGCTGCATCAGTACTAACAAAGTCTGGGTTGGATTTGGAGATGGATGGCCGAGTTTCTTGCCAAGCAAGGATTCAAAGATGGAGGCGTTCATGTCGGGGCGGGCAGGCGGGTGAGCGAGTGAGAGCGAGCGAGGAAGTGGGCGGGCCGCTAGGTAGCCCAGATCCTTCAAGTTTGATTATGACAAGCATTGATCTCAGACATTCCCCAGACAAGCAAATGGTATCCCATCGGATTGAACGCCGTTGACTACACACATACCTGCGTAGATGAACAACAAGTAGAGAGTTGTGGTACACTGTAGTAGTGTCTACTCGTATATCCGGAGTAGAGTTGAGTCGTCCCCCGCGATAGGCCTAAACTAGAGCCTAAATCCAGGGGTCGTGGATGCGATCAGTTGATGATTGGTGCAAGCCAACCGCTGGGCTGGAATTGGAGGAAATACAGAGTACATACACATAGTCCTGTAGGTATACAGTATCTCCACATGCGACAGATGCTCTGTACTACCTACCAATAGCCAATGTCTGCTTCAAAGTAACAATCAAGCAAGCGGGCAGGCAGGTCGGCAGGCAAATACTCAAAAGTAGCCTGTCAAACGGTGCGGGTATCATCAGTTCGACATTTGATGCTACGGCAGACACAGGCGAAGGATGCAATGTCTGGCGCGCACGAGCCTCCTACCATCCTCCTTTTCGTGCACTTTTCTGGGGGAGACTTTGAACCTCGCTCTCGGGAGGTCTTCCTGTCAGAATTTTCCATCTTCCTTGTTGCGTTTCTCAAAATATCTTCCTCTGATCACAAGTGGATTGGGGGTACGTCAATGCCGAGTCCATCAGACTGGCCATGTGCCCATACTGGCTGACGTTCCTGGTGGCTCTCGGTCAGCATCTTGACTCGGTTCGTGGTCATGGTAAGTCAAGAGTCTTGACAATTTGGTGTGTGCTCCAATTAACTGCCCGGGTCGGATTGGATGAATACTGAAGATCCCATTGTAACTCGGCCCAGTTCAAATAAACACGGCCAGGATCTTAGGGGATCCCCACCAACCATCCCATCTTGAACATGCAAGCAGAGAAATAATCAGGATTCAAAGACCCGTGCGTTCGGTCAACGCTGGCAAAGCTGGGCTTTTTGGAGCACAAAAGCGGCAGAGATCAAACACACGTGGATGCGTACTGTGCGAGCAACAAGAATCCATCCAGATGCCAGATGCCAAATAGATATTTTCATCATCATCGTCAAATCAGGTGACGACCCTGGAAGTTGTGGCAACACATGATGTGTGTGTGTGTTGCCTAGTTGGTAAAAAAAAAAAAGGAGTATCAGCGATAACAGCTCTATCCTTTCTTACTCAGATACCTTGCCATTTTGACCTTACAACAGTAAAAACAGTTGGGACTGAACATCAAGATCAAAGACAAAGGGGTGGATTTTGAAGCTAGGAAGAGTAAAAAACAAGAACAAAGCGTGCACGGAGGTTTGTCGTCAACAGATTCGACTACTATTTCTCCTCAATCGTCTCCTCTGTTTGGATTGTGAGTAGAGAATGACATGGTCCAAAGGGTCCATTACTGTATGTGTCTATTCGCCGAGCCGCTCAGCACGTACAATTTGTCGGCTACGAGTACCGACATTAGTAGTAGTCAGTGGACAACAACAAGAAGGAGCAAAAATGCAAATTCAAGAAATCTATTTGATGAGAGTCTCTGTGGTAATTTGCCCCGACCCTTTCCGACCCAGATGTTTTCACCATGCCCAATCTCGCATCTTTCTAGATGGCTTCCATTCGACGGGATCATCATCAGAGAACGGCAGGCTAATGCCAGGTGCTAATCTGCAGACATGTAGCCTGGGTGGGTTGCTATATTGGCGCCCCCACAAAAACATTCCCTAGTCGCCCCCTAGAAGGTAACGTCAACTGGGAAAAGATAGAGCGCCAAGAGGGGCCCCTCCTTTGGTGCTGTTCAAGGTTGGTGTAGCAATCCTGGGCAGACCTGCTAATAGTGCATTCAGTGGTTGTGCGCTATGAATTGGTACCTAGTTGGGATGGAGGTCTGGTGGTCTGGTGTGAAAGTAAATTGTACTGTACAGTACGGAGAAGTCGGGTCAAGTCTTGGGAGGCGTTTTCCCCCCTAGTACCTACTTGCAGCCACAGCAATCCGCCAAAAGAAGAACATTCGGGGGCCGCTAGCAGAGAAAGCAAGAGTTAGGTAGGTAGGAAGAAGGGAGAGCTCTTGGGCAAAAGCAGCCATTCAACCATTCAGATTCCAGTATTTGGACAGCAGGAAAAAGAAAAATAAAAGACAGCCCAGTGCTTTTTTCCTTGGCCCGTGGTACGGAATACAAGGTCGCTCTAAAATTCTTTTCCCTCTCTTCCTCTTCCCTGTCTTGGCTTGTAGTCTTGGTCTTGACTGTGAAGGGGCCCCCAAAAGATGCTAGGTACGGTTACTGTTCTTAATTAACCCTGCTCCACATACTGTACAGTACCTCTCATCAACTGCCATCGAAAAAAACCCCCCGCCACTTGGAATCCCCCCGGCTCTCTCGCTGGACCTCGCTCAGTTTCCACGAACCCAACCCAACCTCTTTTTGTGACAGCTTGGATCTCTCTCTTCGTTCTCTCTGGCGACTGGCAACCATTCTTCCACTCACAATCTTTCTCTGGATTCTTTTGTCTACTTGACATCCACGGTTCCTCCTAACGACCGCCCCGTTTACCTCGCGCCGTTCCCCTTTAGTAGATCGGATTTCAGTCACTTCTCTTTCGACGGGACATTCCATCCAACCGCGCCATCTGCGACAAGAAGCTTATCGAATCTTGTCTCGACTAGAACCGCCGACGACCTTACTTTCAGGGCGTCTCCACCCAAATCGTCGTAGTCCTCCCTTCTCAACCATTCAACCTTGTGTGTTGTGATTGATTGTGACCCGACCGTTCGCCCATCTCCTCTCCGCGGCAACAGAAACACTACTTTCCAATCCGCCCTGCGATCATTCTGCGCTCGAGCCCGACAGACTTGGATCTTTTTGAATTCCTTCCCGTCTGCACTACGCACGATCTCAGCGTCGTCGTTCTCTTCCCGTAATTTTCATCTTCAATTGACGCAGTTCAATCTAAATATTTCACAATGGCCTCCAAGGTATGTTCAGCTCCTACACCCCTTAAGAGATGTTGTGCAGAGACGGGATCAACGCTCTACACACAATTATCGCCCTCCCTCTGTCCAAACAAATTCAAACGAAAAGCTACCCGTCCCTGCCGTCGCTTTTCGCCTCAACTGCTAACAAAAATGTCTCTGCCAGTTCCTAAGAGAATACAAGTTGGTTGTCGTCGGTGGCGGTGGTGTTGGTAAATCTTGCTTGACTATCCAGCTCATTCAAAGCCATTTCGTAGACGAATATGACCCTACCATTGAAGGTGCGTTTGACTGCTACTCCTGTGCCTGGTTTTCCAGCATCGCGATCACCTCGTCGCCTCACGGAGGCCACCAGGCACCCAAGCTTTGAACAACACAAGATCTAACATTGTACGCCAATCAGATTCATACCGCAAGCAGTGCGTCATTGACGAAGAGGTCGCTCTGCTCGATGTCCTCGATACCGCTGGTCAGGAAGAGTATTCTGCTATGCGAGAGCAATACATGCGCACTGGCGAGGGTTTCCTGCTTGCCTACTCCATCACTAGCCGACAAAGTTTCGAGGAAATTACGACATTCCAGCAGCAGATTCTCCGCGTAAAGGACAAGGACTACTTCCCCATGGTGGTTGTTGGCAACAAGTGCGATTTGGAGAGCGAGCGTGAGGTCTCGAGAGCAGGTTAGTCATGACGTGTATTATCTTTGGGGGAAGCCCTATGCTAACCAAGATACTTTTTCAGAGGGTGAGGCTTTGGCCAAGTCTTTCGGCTGCAAGTTCATCGAGACTTCCGCCAAGTCGCGCATCAACGTCGACAAGGCTTTCTACGACATTGTCCGCGAGATCCGTCGCTACAACCGCGAAATGCAGGGCTACTCGACCGGCAGCGGCGGCAACGGTGGTGGCAACGGCCCCTCTGGCAAGATGGAGATGAGCGAGGGCGAGTCGGAAGCCGGCTGCTGCTCCAAGTGCGTCATCATGTAATTTGGTCTCGCAACGACTACATTTCGAGCCACGAATAGAACGATGACCGGCGGCGACGGGCCTTTTTTTCCATCAAAAGACGCCCATACTGAATCCGACTTAATCAATCCGGATCAGCCAACCGGGCCAGGATAGTGGAAATGGCTTTCTTTGTCTTCAAATACCCGATATAAAACACGAAGACGCAATTTACTTGACGGAAGGAGGCCTGGCTCTTCGTCATGGAAGCAGTCCAACTCTATAGCTGCAGGACTGAGATGAGTTGCATGGTTAATGGAGTCCGGTAATCCTTGATCATTCTTGGGGGGAAATCTCATGCTCGCCGGCATTTGCAAAAGGAAAAGGGGGATATACACCGAACGCTTGCTTTTTGTTCCTCTTCAAGTCGCGTATCGGTCTCCTTCGCGTCGGAACCGCCTTTACTCGACAAGAAAAAGATACCATAGTCTTCGCGGACCTCTGCCAGATGTTGCACCTTTGTTTTTGCAGATACGGCTTTTTTCACTCATGTTGAGACGGATTGTTTTTTTGTTTTACTCCCCTTCTGGCGGATGGATCATGAGGGGGACACCCACGGCGAATGATCTCTTCCGACATGGTCATGATGACTGGTAATGCTGATCGCCAACTTTTTTTTTATTTTCCCTAGTATCTTTTCTCGAATTTCTTCGCTTCTCCTTTTTGGCAGTGGTTCGTCGAACTATAAAATTCCCGTTGTCTAGTCAGGCGTTCGGATCATGATATCAATACGAAGAAAAATCACCAACTTGCTCCTTGGTCCCAATATGTGATTCTGACTGCCTCTTGCTCGTCGATATGACTTCCATTAGGCGCACAAAGAAGGCTGTCGAGCCAGGGCTGGTAGCCTCACGATGCCTGGGAAATGGACTATTCTTTGTCCATCGACCAATCCCCACTATGAGACCATGACAATACTATTCAAACCATATGCATTGGCCGATCAGATGACGAATCTCCAGCGTCTACCTATTGTGGTTCCGCACCAATACCGCGTCAATAGACTCGGCCTTCAGGGTCCATCCAAGTAGAGTGATATGCCGTACCGCAGACGGGCCGGGCTTTTTCAAGGACCACATTGACCACGTTTCTGCCGCTGCCAGACTTGCTTTCGTCTCAGACACTTTTCACGAGAGACGTCTATTATGGCATTCTTGCATAGGATACTTGCAACTATTGCCGGATATTTGCGAGCGATGGAGTCTCGCACTTCTCGTTCGAGTAGCCGAAAAAAAAAAAAAAACATGTCTGTGGGTCATTTCTTTTCACATCATTTAAGAAAACGCCACGGGACAGACTTTCCCATGTATTGATTACCATGATGAAATTCAAGATCGCGATCAGGGCACGAGCTCTAAGCTTAAGAAGGACGTGAAACGCTGGCCACTCAGACTGCCTAATGCCACGGACCACGGATCATTTCCGAAGAAAAGAAAGCTTGGACCGGGAAAATGTCGAGTAGGCTCGCATTTGGGACGTCTGGTCAAGAACTGGTGAGGGACGGGCACCAGATGACAATGACTGAGATCGCGCCGCGCAGTCGAGACCGTATTCAGGGCTACGAGAATGGTCGAGTTCGCGATCGTGTTATGATGCCTCCCTTTCCGTCTCCCTCTCCTCCCCTCCTCTCCCCCTCCCTCTATAGCGGACGCCAAAAGAGAGACACAACGCGGGGCGGGCTGCAAAGAGTCGAGAAACAGGTTGAATTGTACGGCACAGTCACAGTATTGGACCAATCATACTCGAAAGGGAAGAGGCTGCATATTGCGTATCCCAATATCTTTCCGATTTTGTGCGCCCTCTTTGCCTCTCGACTGCAGCTCGTTCATTCTAATTATAGCAGAGATATCCGAATTTGGATACGCCATTACTTGATCTCACATGCATAGTGGGTGTATATATCTTTATCTACCGCCCTGCAAGGAACTGCAACAGTTCCCAAATACTCTTATTGTGGCTGGCCACTTTTTTTTTCTCGTTCATGGTAAATGAAGGCTCGGGATCTTTTCCTTTCAGCTTGCGACAAAGTCTTGTCCTGACGTACCCTTCCCGCCCTCTAGAGTGGAAAAGCTGAAAAGAAAAAGCAAAAGGCCACAAAAAAAGGGACCAAGCCTCTCTCTCTCTCTCTCTCTCTCTCAAACCAAACACATCTTGCTTACTCCAGATTCGGCGCAAAGCTAAGAGTAAAGCACGCCTTCTTTTCCTACATACCACGGTTCTCTCTTGCACCCAGGTAAGAAAAAAAGGCGCTGGTCCATCGACCCGACTAGTGAGCACCGGCGTAGGCAATGGTCGGACGGCCCTTGTGTGAAAGCGGAAAGATGACATTCTTCTTCTCCCGTCCTCTTTTTGGAATGAGGTACACTGATTTGTCATTTCTGAGGAGAACTCTGGAAGCTGTCTCTTTTCATTGGAAACCAGTATAATGTGAAGGTCTACGCGGATGCTCATAAAACATTCTATTCGACGCCTACCAAGACTTTCAAGATCGCCACAGAGAGCCTCAGTCTCTGGATAAACTACCTCTATATTTGAAAAGGTGTGGCGCCAACGTTCGAGACGAACACTGGCTTTAGAAAAAACACGGGGCAAAATATTCGGCCGCCTCCCCCATGGGAAAACCAAGAAAGGATATGCTGGGGGGAGGGGATTCTGTAGAAGAGACACTAGGCCCTACCGGCTATCGCTCTTTTTCTGGCAGCTGACTTTGACGAAAAAAGGAAGAGATCTGGGACAATCTTGGAAACTATTCAAGACGCCGTTGAAACTTTGGCGTTTCTTCCCCCCGCCTAGAAAGGAATCTGTGCTAAAGCCTGATGCGTGCGCATCTAACGTATATTGAACTCTGTAGAGGGGAAAGCTTACGTGATCTTTGTTTCCTCTTTTCCACAAACACTGGTATCAGCCAGCCCAGCGTGAGAGATAAGTGAGACGGCAAGCCGTGCATTTGCATTATCTTGATTGCCGGCAGGTATACCCGCGTTCGGGCCCGAGTATTGTCTGGTTGGTCATATACTTGCAAGTTATCTGTTTCTGGTATGACCGATACATTTGCAAATCCCCCTCGTGACAAAACAAATAGACTTTAGCCAGCCTCGTGCGCTTATTCCAGCAGCTGAGTCATCTTCAATGTAGGAGTAGGATGAAGAATTCTGAGACGGCTTGTCATCCCATCATCAGAATCGCGGATCCGGAGGTAAGCGATTTCGAAACATGGTTTGGGTCCATCCCCTTCGTTTGTGGCCCCCCCGGACCCCACAAACGCCGTGTCCGCCGGCGATGACGGGCGGGCTATAGGATGGGGCGCTGAGTTCCTGAACACAGCAGCAGCAGCAGCAGCCAGTCAGCCAGCCAGCCTCAAAGACCAACCCGTGTGCCCCTTTTGTGTCTAGACGACTGGGGAAGCACAAGCGAATTTGGTCGTCATTGGGAAGTGGTTTTTGCATCACTCAATGCATGACTGCCTTGAGCCCTCTGTAGATACCGGCTCCTTTTCGATTGGAATAATGCAACTGGTTCATTTCGATTTCAGCCCTATTTCCAAGATCTACAATACATGTGGAAGTCATTTTCGTGGTTTATCAGCTTATAGTGGTGAGCATTGCGTAAATAACCCATGCTTGGGATGCCTATTTCCCTTTTATGAAGTTATGGACAGCCTCGTCGGATCCGCCACAATAAGCGGTGAGATTCAATTTGAGGATATTATTACTTACTAATGGGCCCTTTCAATTTTCTCCATGTTCCTTGATTTATATCCATTCCGCCTCGGCGGGGAGCCCCAGGAGGTTCACCCGGCGTCTCCGGGAGACAGAGCGCACCATGGAGCCCGTGCTAAAAACGGGTTCGTCATTTTCGAACGGAGGTCCCACGCCGTTTCCCTGATGTCAGCACACTTCGTCAATGCTTTGACTCTTGTTCAATTTTGTTTTCCTTTGAGGCAAACATGTTGTAACTGTAGAGGGAAAGCAACAACACACGAATTAACGTCATGGGTTTCAACGAGAAGAAAAAAGAAGTTGTTTGCCATGCTCGAATCTGGATTCCGACTACCCGTGCTCATCATACACAGGCGCGCGCATATACACACACACAGTGTACGGGCACGGGACGGACATGAAAACGTGCCCGGGTTGGGTCTGTTGACGCAGGGGTTTCCGGGTGTCACGACAGGCAATGGCTTATGCACGAGAAAAAAGCAGCCGCAATACGCGGGTCCCGTCTCTTTGTGCACTTGGGGAATATGTAAGAAGTATGCGCATCATTTCGTATTTCGGAAGTTGGCACGTGGCTTGCGTGGCTGTTGGTTGCACGCTTTTGAGCGACGTACAACACATACATGTCTCGGAGCTGCAGATCCACCCGCCCGTGTGAGTGTGTGTGTGTTTGTGTGTGTAGTAGATATCGGGCATGCCCTGTCGATCACATCAAGGTCCGCTATATGGTCGGCAACAGGTGTACCTGATCATTCAGCCTTGCGTCCTTTTATGTCATCGCTTTTCGCACTCATGGTTCATCACCTTGTATGACTTCCTGAGATCGAGGATGAAGCTGCAACTTGTGAATGAAGTAGGTCTCATCATCAAATTGCCCAGTAAATCTACGATTTACCAAAGTGTTCATCCTAAGGACAAGCTACAAATCTGTAACATTGATACAGTTGGCTTGCTAACTTAGTCAATCGTCTTATTACTATTTGTTTTTGGAGTTTCTGGTCAGAACAAATCATCGATCTTGGTCATTTCTGTTAAAATGTATTTTTGAGTTGCCCCATTGGTGTTATGAAAGACCAATATAATGCGCACTTAAAATTATCGCTTCGAAAAGATAAGACCTTTACGAATATCTTCCAGAGGATGTGATATCGTAGTAGTCGCGTACCTGGATGATGGTCTTGTCGGGCAACGCCTATTGAATTGAACATGCTCATTTGCCAAGGAACCCGCCGAGAAAGTCCTTCTTCCCCAGTGGGACGCCCTTTGCCCTCAGAATCGAGTATGCAGTTGTGAGATGGAAGAATAAATTCGGCAGTGCATGATTTAGCTCCATTTCCTGCAAAGTGATTGTATGGTCCGCACTTCGAAATTTGCTGTATTATCATATGTTAATGGGGGAACAAAGTTCTTTGGAGTAAAGTTGGACGACTTACATGTTGACGTCGGTCTTTTCTCTCCCCTCGGCCTTTTTCGCGTCAAAAGACTTCAATACCTCAATGGTGTCCTGAACATGCTTTTGCAGATCGGCAAAAGTCTTGATTTCGCCCTGGACTGGTGTCGGGTCCTCTCCCGCGAGACGGCCTAGATTATTCCGCACAACTTGGCTGGTCATTGTGACTTGAAATGACAGAGGGTTTTGATCCTCGACGATGCGCGCATCGACCAGCGAATCCACGTCAATACCTCGCTCTTGGGCATCCTCCTTGGCCGTGGTCAAGATGTGAGCAAATACATCTAGTCCTTTTGCAAATGTCGGCAGGACAACATCCGCGAGGCTGAGAGTGGCCATATTATAGTGACGATATTGGGGTTTTGATGATCTTATGCTTTTTTTTTTAACTAAAGTCGCAAGATCAAGCAATAATAAGCATCGATGAAAACAGATTTTCTGACAGACGAGAGGCCCTTTTGTGTTCTACTTTATAGTCGTTGGAAATGGTTGTCCCCTGGTCAGTTGTTCGGTCAGTTCTGTTAGCTTCTATATGCTGGTATCGGTTCCAGGGCTTGGCGGTGATAAGCGATGCGACAAGGACTTTTACTTGCACCAATAGCGGCGGGCGGACCAGCGCTCAGCTGAGCTGAAAGTCTGGTGCATATCGTCAGATCATACCCATGCAAGGGACTTAGAGTATAGGCAACTTGGAAGCTCCACAGGAAATGTGGGAATTACTATGTTTGCTGTCCACTATCCTGCTACTTTCATTTCCCTTTGTAGTAATCCGGACCTTATGTAAACTGTCTGGAAGTTCGGTTCATGCAACGAGGACCATCCGGCCGTATTGGAAATCTAGGACTATGCTGAGCCGCATCTGCCTACTCCGCACCGAAAGCACGCGGCCATGCTGTACGACCGTGGCACGAGGCTGGACCGGCCCGAGCTGGCACTTTGCAACAATTTCGCCGATTTGAGAAAATGGTCCATGCTCATTCATGGCTTCCCGACAAGTTGATGGGGCTTATTCTTCTTTTGAAGTTCCGAGCCGGTCAAATTAGCTGTATGTTCATGAGAATGCATCGCCCGTACAAGTTTGCCATAATTAGCAGCCCTTTACGTTGATTGAGACTGAGAATCGGCGTCACTTCAAGAAGCATCACAGTAAATGGGAGCATCTTCGTATCCATGAGCGTCATGAGAATTGCTCCTCGTCAGCCTCATGATGCTGACAGACACCAAGCTTGGAGGTTTCGGTAAAGACCCGGCATACCGAACCGATGTCGCTACGTCTGCGGGCAGGGCAATCATCACACTCTAGGAGGGTGTCGGCTACGAGGGGTCCGATGCCTGACGACTCCAAATGCAACGCTCCGTTCGGGTTTGGCTGTAATCAGACATGCTGTCCGCATGGCTATGGTGACATGCGGGGCTCTTTTTGCTTCTATGTGCATATGAGCCATGCATCCAATCAGACAGTACACTCTTGTAATACCTCATCGGCTATGCATATTGCTCATTCATAGCTCGAGCTCGAAACATCTGTGTTGTCCAGTCACGGAGAAGAGAGATGGCGAAGCAGTCGTTTTCGGCATTCCATGCGTCATAATCATTACCTCCATGGGTACCTCAATGAACTTTTATAAAATGGAATATACTCTACAGTGAGCCCGGTGATAAGTGCACCGGAACAATTACCTTTGTGATACAACTTTTTGAAATATGGCACATCTAGAGTCGCGCAAGCATATTTCACCCGATTCGGGTTTCCCGATCAGCCTCCACTCAAACTTCTCGGAGAAGATCAAAAACCATATTCCTCCGGAGGAGCCTCGAGCGGAGTTCATCCCGGACAAGGACCGCGCCTCGTTCGCAGATCCCGACAAGAAAGCCTTATTCGCCGTTGCCAAGCGCACTGATCTTACAGAATCTACCGGCACGGTGCTAGAAAATGTCCAGCTGTCTCGGTTAACGTCGACGCAACTCGATGAGCTTGCGCTGCTGGTCAATGAACGCGGCGTCGTCTTCTTCCGGGGCCAGGACCTGACGACGGAGAAGCAGGTAGAGCTCTTTGAGCACTATGGCATCCTGGACAAGCACCCGGCGCAAAAGGACGTCAAGCATGTCGTCATACGGGGCAGCCGCGAGGACCATCGCGAGGTGCTCAAATATACGCCGTGGCCGTCGGGCGACTTTCACGCCGACACGTCCTTTGAGATCAACCCGCCGTCATACTCGATGCTGCGTATGGAGGAGCACCCTGACGTTGGCGGCGACACGGCCTGGGTCTCGAGCTATGGACTGTACGACGCGCTCAGCCCGGCCATGCGGCGGTTCGTCGACGGCTTGCACGCTGTGCACACGTCGCGGCTGCAGTACGACACCATCCTCGATCTGTGGGGGACGGGCCCGAATCGTGCCCCCGTCGACTCGCACCACCCGGCTGTGCGAACGCATCCTGTGACGGGGCTCAAGGCTCTCAATATCAACCCGGGCTTCGTTACCGGGTTTGCCGAGCTCAACAAAGTAGAGTCGGATAAGCTCTTGGACTTTTTCCAGTACCACATCCACTCAGCCGATGACCACTATGTCCGATGGAAGTGGGAAGTAGGCAGTGTCGCCATGTGGGACAATAGGTGAGTTCTTGGCGGCTGCGCATCTAGAGGACGAAAGCTGACTAGAAGCAGATGTGTAGTGCACCGGGTAATTCCTGGGAGATACGAAGGGAACCGAAGGGGAATCCGGACAACTGTGTTTGGCGAGAAGCGTGAGTGAAACCCGAAAACTAGACCATGCATCAAGACTATTGACATCGGAATAGCCTACTTCGATCCGACAAGTGAGAGTCGCTACGAGAGAGAGGAAAGACTGAAGAAGAAAGCTCAGATCGATTCGAAGGAGACCGGCATTGGAACGTCAGCATAATGGTCACGAACTAGGCCACAGGACTTTGAGAACATTCAGGTAAGGAAGAACAGTTTGATGTTTATAGGGTTCCAAACAATTCGGGCGTACGAAATCATGTCAAGAAACAACAGTGACGTCGAATGAGTGGCAGCTCGTTTCTGCTTGTATATTCATTTCGCCCGAACCTACCTCTGGATAATCGGAGTGATGGTGATTCTAAGCATTTCGCAAGGTTTAATCGTTGAACCTTAATTGACTAGATGAAAAGAAAGATTGCCATGCCTAAAAGATGTATAATCTTGAAAAGTCCGATGCATGCACATCAGCAAAAAGAATAGTAGTGCAAAAGAAAGAAAAACGCTGTTGAAATATTGGAAGATACAACAAAAAAAGATGCTGTTGATGAGAGTGGGATTCGAACCCACGCCAATTTCTTGACTACGATTTGAACTCAGGGAACCTGAACGTAGCGCCTTAGACCGCTCGGCCATCTCACCGTGATTGGATGAAAGAGTAGTTCTTATTGCTAACTATATCTCATTCAAAAGAAAAGGTGGAGAAAATTTTAACCCGACCCGGAATATTCTCAGTACCCCCCGCTGATGCTAAAATAGCAGTGAAATCCAACATTGGAACTCACCCGCGGGTAGGAATCTGGATTGGGAATAATAGAGTCGTGCTATGCCCGCTCGAGTTTATTCAGAGATTTGTATCAATCTGCCTTTTGTTGCTAGGTGCACATGTATGCCGGGAGATCTCTCGGCTGTATATGAAGCGCCCTAGCCGCCGATGCATGCCCACTGCTCCATGGAACAGCAGCAAAGAAGACGGCGCGGGTTCTTGAGCATTGTTTTTACTCAAGTATGAATCTCGTGCAAGCCATTGGAGGAGAAAGTGAGGAATATCTTACATATGGACTTATCCCACCTTGCGAAAGGCATGGATCGGAGTGACTGCTAGCAAAGTCTATACTAGGCAGTAAAATAGACAGGGCCGCAACAAAGGCCGGGAACAGCCCGACCAAAACTTGGAGCGCACCTTGGAGGTATATCACCAGAAGTAGGTGCTCATTGCAAATGAGGTACACGCTGTACAGTATGAAAGCTGAGTGGCAGGTCGCAAATATAAAGCTGCTGGGTTGCTGCAACCCTGCAATGCACCCCGCGTGGCTTTCCCCATGCATTCTGCGGCGGACCTTGCCCAAGTATTCCCAGATTCCGTCCACTATCGCTGCTTTCTGTCCTCGAAGGGGTTGCTGTTTTTGCGCTTCTTGAATCAAACAATCATAAATGAAAATGCGATACCTCCTCCGTGACTTCACCCGTGTCCCGGTGGGCATAATCCGCGAAGTTGAATTTACGAGTTACTCATAATAGTATACAAAGCCTCACGAATGTTGCTGCAGCGTCGATTCATCCCGACCTCAAATAGAGTGTGTCGTAAATATATATCTATACATCCTTTGACTTGAAATTCTTCTCACCAGCAGACAAAGCCATGCTCGCGACTCTTGCGCTTCTGTTTTCTAGAAACTCTTTCGCAGCGGCCTGGAAAGGCGCCGCCAATACCACCGCCCTCCATGCCACTGGCTGGGAAGACGGCACCGTGAATCCCTTTAGTAGCTGCAATGTCAAAAGCCCGTCCTAACGTCGCCGCGTCCTCGGGATCTCCACTATGTGCTGGGTCGCGGAAACTGACAGTCTATTTCGACGAGTCCAACTATGACGGGACGCGCGATGATCGGGGCGCCGAAATTTGCGTCAAGGATGCATCAGGTGGCACCAACTTAGTCAACATGTACTCGGAGGGCTGGCAGGGCTTTGCGCTATACGTCCCGTCAAAAAGGTTTCCTACCGACAAGGCCACCATCATTGCCCAGCAGTTTTGTCCCGGTGGCTGTTCCAGCTGGTGCGGCACCTTGAGCATCGAGGGCACGGGTCTCTTTGTCGACCACCGCCCAGCATGCGGCGACTCGACGCACGTCACTCTCGTCGACTCGCTGGCCTGGGACGTTTGGCATAATGTCGTTGTTCACTTCAAGGTGTCGCAGGCCCATGATGGAGTCTATCAGGTCTGGCTCGACGGAACGCTCGTGTATAATGCCACAGGCATCAATGTCGGTTTTGGTGACAGTTGGACTGACAGTGATACCATCACCAATGGTTTCTATTTCAAGAATGGAATGTATGCGTATGGTAGGTCATCTCCTCAATGATCCGAATCAACTTGCTTGTATTTCAGAAGACTGATGTTGTGGGTCAGACTATGAAGAGTACACCAACGCGACCCGCCAACTATACTTTGACAATGTCAGCTGGCTTGCTGCCGATGGAGGCACGGACGATGGTTACAGCATTGTAGATCCTGCTTGTTAAATGTATCATATTGTGCCCATTAATCAATGGAGGATTAGTAGATATTCATGGAATGAAATTATATCATGTATACCAAGCAGCTCAATCTAAAGCCTCGCACCCCGTTCCACCCGACTTCTAAAGTCTTGCAAATAGTAGTTCTTGGGGTAATGCCTAACAGCTTCAGGCAACCAAGGATACAAAAGCCTATTCAGCCCGCGAGAGAGCGCGTACATGGTTCTGGTGTAGACTGTGCTCGGCATGCCAAACTCGTTGCGTATCCGCTCGGGGAGCAATTCCGTAGTCATAATCCTCGTCGAGGGGCCCGTCACCTTGGCATACAGCCACAAACCCCACGAAGCCAGGTGACCCGCCGGGTAGATGACGTCCTGGGCGACATCCTTGGCCGGCTGTGTAATGTCCAGCTCGGCAATGGTCTGGTCCCAATACTCCTGAAAGGCCCGGCGATCTTAAGGCCAGCGGCCGGGCGGCACGCGCAGGCCCGTAGCCATGACGGAAAACTCCTTGTAGGCCTGGTCAGCCGTCTCGTCGTCGAGCTTGCCAAAGATCTCCTCGTAACCCGTGATGAGCGACCAGTAGGTCGTGGCGGCCACCCAGAGCTGCAGGTCCACGTCGTCGGCGTCGTAGTTGGCGCCCTTTATCCGCGAGTGCGCCCGGTGCGTGGCGTCGGTGACGATGCGTCGCTCGGCCTGGGTGCCAAAGGCCATGGCGTAGATGTACACAATGCTGCGGCGCGCTCGTTCAACTGGCCGCTTGGTGAAGCTGCTGTGTGCCGCGACGCCAAGCCCGACGCCCTTGCTGGCAATCTGAAGGAGAACCGCCGCGGTCCCGCCATTCATGGAGCAACTCTCGGCGACAATCTTTTGTATGACTGGGGACTGTGCTAGGACGGGATCGTAGTATTGGCCCCATTTGCCACTGTCTGTGGCAGCTGCGGCCTGTAGCGTTGTAGTCTCACTCATGATGACAGATTCTCATGAAAAGAAGTTGATTTGCATGATTTTCCCACTTGGTAGGCGGAGAGCCGCACTCTTATCAGATTTCATGGTCGACCGACACATTGTAGTATGATGAAGTGATGGCCATATTTGGTGGCCATAAGAGAAAGCGGGGCTCCTATATGATAGGTGTGACCTCTCCTTTAGTGGCATCCGAGGGACCGAGGCCTGGCAAGATTCGCCTGCCAAGAAGCCAAGACTTTGCCATGATATGAAACGTGTAGTATAGCTACCTTTGAAAACAATGAATCCCATACTTCTTGTGTTCTCGGGCAGACGGACTAATTATAGAGCCCGAGAGAGCTGTTGAACTAACTTGCAGACCTGACCTTTGTTGCTTCGAACAGGCCGTGCCCGGTGTTGAGGGTGCAAAGGTTGGTGTCGTACGCTGTCCGCTGACATGACTATCTTCATGGGACTTGTTGTAAGCTATGTTACTCTTGTCTGGGACACTGGCGGAATAACAATTCAAGAGCTCACTTTTAGCAGTTGAGCCCTCTGAAACCAAGTACCTAGGCAAACGGACCCCGCCTTGTCATATCATACTCAAGGCTCCCGTCCAGCCACGGCAGCAGCTTGCCTCTCAAGGACCGCCAGCATCTCATACTGAAACAGCCCACTCTCCTCATCGGGAATCACGCGCAAATGCCACCCAGGCAAGCCAGCAAAGCAACCCTCGAACTCAGCCCAATCGCACTTGGGCCCCAGCCAGATGGCCAGCTGAAATGTTTCCCTCACGGACGCCTCCTCTAGATACCGTCTGAGCAGGTCCGGACTCCGCGGGTAGACAAACATCATGACAGCAGCGTCGGCGGCGCGCGGCGACAGATCCCAGGTGCCCTTGACGGACGAGTGGTGCTGCTCGGGCAGGTACTTGTTCAGCAGCGAGACGGGCTTGTTGCCACCAGACTGTTGCTGGACCTCGACGCCCTCCATGAAGAGGAGATTCGAAACGCCCTCCGTTGTAGCTGCTGCAGTCCATCTCTCTAGTAGGAGTGCTTCGAGCAGACCGGAGCCGCTGCCAATTGAGAGGACGAGCCGGCTGGCGTCTGGCCTGGCGCATCGGCACACTATAGATGTGAGGATATCTAGGAGCGTCGTCGACAGACTGAGGCAGCAGTCTGCATGCCGGCTAGGCTCCTTGTCCAGTCTGACGTCCGCCATCGAAAGCGAACCTGATGGTAGAGTGGAATACCGCGCAAGACAAAGTTTGATGAATGTTCAGTGGACCTTTCACAAGATCTGCCAGCGGGCCCGTGCACTAACGTTAGGCCTCTATTCTCACTAAGATACAGGGCGACCTTTTCTTTTGTTCATTGCCATTATCATTTTACAGGTTTGGGTATTAAAATATAGCAGCAGCATCAAACTGCCCAAATTATATACTTTCGAAGCTTGTGCCTCGGTTTCAAGTATTTTACAAAGTCTTTATCATGTTTTGAATATGGCCGATAAGCCTGTCCTTTCCCCGCCTTTTCAGCAATCATGTCGCCGTGGCTTTTTCCGTTGAAGGAGAATTGTTCCCTCTAGCTTTTTCTTATTTTACATGACGAGCGCAGCAACAGCGGCGACGAGCGCGACACCACCAAATAAGGTGCTGGGAGCCGTGATGCCGGCAGCCGAGTCATCATCGTCGGTGGAAGAGGCCGCAGCGGCGTCCGACGAGGCGCTGCCCGAGGACGAGGTGGTCGGCGTGGACTCGTCGGCCAGGGTGTAAAACGACGTGCCGTCAGTGGCGTCGGTGAGACCGAGAATGTTGCCGTCGGCGTCGAGGGCCTTGCCGCGGACGTAGGTGCTCAGGTCCGCTCCGGAGACATCGAGGAGCGTCTCGAAGCCGGCGCGGGCGCCCGACGCGACCTGGGTCCAGGTCGAGGTGCTGTCGGCCTCGTCGGCCGTGTACACCTCCCAGGTCTCGACCTCGGTGGCGCCGTTCCAGGAAAAGTAGACGCCCTCGGCGCTGGTATCCCACGAGATGTTGGGGTTGGTCGTGGGCTTGCCGACCCAGCTCGTCTTGGGGTACTTGTAGGCGCGGTACGAGTTGACGGCGTTGTCGACGGCGAACTGCACGTCCATGACCACGGTGCCATCGGCACTGTACTCGGTAAAGTAGGGCTGGTTGCCGTAGCCCATGAACCAGTTGCCCGAGTCGAGGTTGGAGCAGTTGAGGCACTGCAGGTTGCCTTCGTACATGGACCAGGTCGAGTCGCCATTGTGGAACTCGGTAACGAGCTCCGCCGTCATGGCGTCTTGATCAATGGCCAGAAGCATACCACGGGAATAGGTGTCATCGTTGGTGCCCTGGTTGTCAAAGATGGAAATGTGCGTCTGGGCCGTGGTGTCGGTCCAGCGCGCATTGTGCTGCCACTTGAAGTCGGCGTCGGTAACGGTAAAGTCAGAGTTGCGGCCGTGCAGGCGCCAGATGATGTCGCCAGTGGTGCCATTGATCTTGTACAAAGTCCAAGTGGTACGCGACGAGATCAGGTAGTTGCCCTCGACATCCTTGGTCACCGAGTTGATGTGGAAGTAGTCAAAGGGAGTGGTCTCGTCTCCGGCGCTACCAATCTCGTTGTAGGTCTCGTTGAGCGCAACGTGATCCGATGAGTTCCACATGAAAATCAGCTCACCAGTCTCAATGTCAATTTCCTGGAAAGCGCCATCGTAAAAGTAGCCATCCTCGGTGCCATTGACAGTCGTCAGATCTCCCTGCTTGATAATGTACAGGGTGACCAGGGCCGTATCGTCGTCGGTGATACGGAACTCGTGGAGATCTCCGTATTCCTCATAGCCGACGGGTGAAAAGTGCACAATCTCGTTGTAAGACTGGTTGAGGATGTAGTACGATCCGTGGCCGAAACCATCCAGAAGTGTTCCGTTCCAGAAAGTAATGACGGGCTCGCCCTTGTATGTCTGCAGACTGACATCAAAGGTCTTGTTGTAGTCCGGGCTCGTCCAGACCAGTGTGCCTAGCCTGTCTCCGGGGCTCATGTCGAAGATGCAGGGGCCCATCTGACCAGAGTCGGACGTTCCGTCGACGCCAAAGAAGACATAGCCGTCGGTGATGGCATCGGACGTGTTGGAGTAAATGAGCAGCTCTGGGGGCGTGAGCGCCGGGCTAGATGTGTAAGTCTGGTAGGGCGTCTCCTCGGAGCCGTACGTTCCCGAGTCAAAGCTGACCGAGTCAATGGCACTGACTACCTGGGACGCCGCGAGGATCCCAACGGCGGCCGCAACCGTGCGACTCGTCGAGAAAGAAAGCATGGTGAAGGAACGTGGACACAATATTATGTGTTCTATTGCAAAAACGAGCACTTCAACTCGAGAGCCGAATCAGACAGATCTTAGCACGTACACATGGGAACTATTATAAAGCCAAGAAGGCCAAGTGCGCGGAAGAAAAAGAAGCATTTTGATTGATTTTTGAATACTTGACGTCGATCAATCTAAGCAAATTGGCTATTTTGCTACCATTTCGGAGCTATACCTTGTGTTGCGTATGCCCATGGCATTTCGGCCAGACTAAGCATTAACTAAGTGGAAACGTCCCAGGAAGTATGGCAGGGCTAGGCATGCAATCAAATATGACTGGCAGACTGATTGGTCCTATTCGACTTCTTCTTTCCCAGCTGCTTTTTCCGTCCCCCTTGTTGACGGGGAATTAAATCCTTCTACATGCTGTTGTCGCATGTCACATGATCGTCGAATCATACAACTTGAGATCCGACTGGCCTCAGGTGGCACGTCTAGAAGCAGAAGCAGACCGCATGCCATTTCCGACCAGGAATGACTATTTTATCAGATCCATTCAATCAGGTGCTCAAGTTGGTACATACTAGGAGGCTACTATGCCAGATCTTGTCTTTGAAACACGCGGCTTCAAGTTCCCCATTCCCAAAGTTCGTTGAATATAAAGCTAGCAAAATCGGAATATTTGTTGATGATCGAGATTTCTCCTTTTTCCCAATTCCCATCCACCACGCGGCACGCGCCCAAGCTAGGCTCTGGCCAGGTCTGGAACTGGCACCAACCAAAAACCGGTTTGTACATGATGCTACGGGAGTGTCCGCAGGCTTGTTCCTGACAGGGGAAGCGGAGCCGCTACGGCACCGACAGCCGTCAATGGCCGAGATGGCCGAGCCTCCGAGCTCCCGGCAGCATGTAGGCGCTCAATTGCTAATTGCTATTTGGCTTGATGCATAGTGTCAGCTGGTGGATCATAGAACCCATACACCAGGATGTGCTTGAGCACACTGATCAACACCATACTGTGTAGTGTTCAGATAGATGTATGGGGCCTCCCGGTGATTAGCCAGGACCACCCAAAAAGCGTATACCTTGTCAAAACTAGAGGCGCGCAACATAGATCAATACATTATACAATTGACACCCATATCAGACCAGTTCAACCTCCTATACGAAAGCACCACCTTGTTCAACACTTATAACAAGAATGCTTTTCTAAGTGCTATCTTTAGCTGAAGGGTTTCTAACCATGGAAAGCTCGAGATGTCTCCCCTCTCCACCATACTGTTCGAGATTGATCTCGAAACGTCCTACTTCAACAAAGCCGAGCCTTTCGTATAAACGCCTCGCACTGCCATCTCCGTCGGTATAAAGTCCCACCCTCGCACCCTGCTCGTCTGCTTCCTCGATGAGCCGCTTCACGAGCCGTGAGGCAAGGCCCTGACCGCGCTGGCCAGGCGCCGTCTTGAGCGAATTCAGGTAGTAGAGCGGCTCATCCCCAAATGTAGTCTCTAGATAGTCAATGCCGGACCACCATTCCTGCAGCAAAGCCGCAATCTGGCCCGGCTTGACGCGCGCGGCTCTCTGTTCACGGATCTTTACCTTTTCCTAACCCGGTGCGAGCAAAGTCAACAATCACGTAGATCACCACACGGCGACTATGAGTCCATGCTAGAAATGGAACGTACCTCATCTGTGACGGGCTGTACAGAAGATGCCTCAGTCTTGTCTTTCGGAAGCTCCCATTGTGCGTGGCTCAATATCTCTCCGTTCGTCTCGTTTCGGATCACGAGAATTCGAAGTCTTGGATCTTCTACACTCTCCGCGAACCACTTGCGCATGTGTTCTTGTCTACTGCTCACATCTGCAGTCCCGTCCATGAAACGGCGGAAGGCAGCGGGCTCCGAGTTGAGGCTAGCCGCGAGCGCAGCAGCGTCTGATGGGAGGGCGAGTTCAATCTTGTGAAGAGCCATGTCGTCTATACGAGCTGCAATAAAATGTGATTGAAAAGGTCGGCGAACTAAACACCGGATTCGCTGGGCTATCGTTGTGTCCTGTCCTCGTTTGTGATGGAGTTAAAGAAGGGCAGCGCGAGTGGGGGATAGAGATCATTCAGGTGCAATTAATGCTGCAGCCTGGAGATAGCATTGTAAGCCCCCGCACCGATTGGACCGGCGGCGGATCAACATGCTATTAGGACGTTTTGTTCCATCCCTGAGCCTTTCTTCGATCTTACTTTATTTATATATTCAACGCGAGGATAACGACTTTATCATATACTCTCGCTGAAATATTGATGACCCCCGGGTGAGTCTGTGATCGCATCGGCGTATCTATCTAGCTATTCATACCACCTCCCATTATATTAATAGGGATTTTGTACACGGAGTGGGAAAGAAAAGATATTATCCTTACTATTAGTCTCCAGGTTGAACCAACTTGACTTACTTGCACCGTTCCATGCCGTCGAAGCCCAGCTTCGCCATCCGCCCAGCACCACTTTCGCTGAATACCAGATGAACTGCCGAACAAACCAAGATGTTACCGATTGTGTGCGACATTTATTGCGATCATTTTTCAACTTGGTTTCGCCATAATATCATGGATGTGATATACGGAAGCCGCAAGGGTGTTGTAGCCAAGTCTCGGCGGTGGTCACATGTCAAATTCAACCGGTGTGATACAACTTCTAAGCCTTGGATATTGAACATTATCTGGTGTCAAGTATTGAGTTGCGCGGAGGCTACCCGCCATAAATTGAACCTTATTGCACAGACTCGATCACCTGTGAGGTTAGGTTTCTGACCGGGCTTCCGTGTATGTGTCATCACACCTCGACAATGATTCTTAGTATTTGATTTCCAGATTCGGAAATGTAATGAAAACCCATTACTCTAATAACCTAGCCCACCATGCAACGATAGAACTTAGCCCAAAGCAGGAAGTGTAATACTTTAACCAAGGTTGGTGCGAAGCAGTGTGATGAGATCCAGCTATTGCTCGAATATTGGCTTGGCTGTGTCAGAAAAGAGATATCAGCCAGGGTGAGGTACTGAATTCAGGTGAGCATCGGCTTGGTCCGCTTGGCAGAGTTGCATGAGCTGGAAGAGCCCATTTACCTTGATATTACAAATCGTGAATGTAACCATCTTCAAGCTTTTAAAAACCAGTGGAACGTAATATCACAATCAGCAAGAACCCTTGAACCTCATAGTCCACCCTCAACTGTCATTTGAAACTCGATTCATAGTAACTAAAATGTGTTTTACCAGTTTTCTCGTTGCGCTGCTGCTAGCTGGGCACCCAGTTTCTGCTATCAAGTTTCAAGGCAGCCCTCACACCCTAATTCGTCAAGGTGGGCAAGGGATCCTTTTTGGACCCATCACCCTC
Source organism: Neopestalotiopsis sp. 37M (assembly GCA_011058875.1). NCBI lineage: Eukaryota > Fungi > Ascomycota > Sordariomycetes > Amphisphaeriales > Sporocadaceae > Neopestalotiopsis > Neopestalotiopsis sp. 37M. The sequence continues at coordinate 1,240,179 of SWKT01000001.1, read as the reverse complement.
CCAACAACGCCTCTTGTCTCCAATATAACCATCAACCTCATCAACTTCAACGACGAAGTCTTCGACATTTCTAGCATTTCCGTATTCGGAGATATCAACGATGGGGGATGTGAGGAGGTTGAGGATACCGTACCAGAGTCCCACGCGGGTCAGAGCGTAGTACTTGGGCCCACCAGTGCTCCCTGGGACGCAGCTCTCATAAGCAACGCCCAGGTGATCCTCATCAACTTCAATGATGAGGTATTCGATGTCTCCAGCATTTCAGTCTTTGGGGACATTAATGACGGTGTATGCCAACCTGCGACCGGAACCCGCTAGCGGCCCCGACTGGCTGCTAGGGGATGTAGGATGAGTTATCAGGGCTTGATCTCATTTAGAACCACTTCACGAATTGATGGACAGTACGAACCTGCTCTACCTACTATAGATGGGCTTTATAATGAGTGAACGAACAGGCTACAGGGCCAGCTATCGGTTGCCTCGCCGGATAGAAGATGAGGATGTCACCAGATGGGAAGTCGTCACAGCGAGATGCAGTGGTACTCGATCTGGCTCGAAATCATCAGGGAGGTTCGGCGTATGAGTCAAAGCTGAAGGTGTAGCGAAGAAGAGGCAATGCGTGCAGTTTTCATAGAGCAAGAAGACTGCTTTCGCCAAATATAAGTCGAGCTCATCTTGCTCTTTAGCGTTTGCTGCACCTGAGTTGTTCTTCCTGCTTTTCCTCCTGTCTGTTGGCGGCTGTAAAATTTGCGTCTTTGGGAACTAAGCGCCTAGTCATTGTCGTCATCATTAGCATAGACGCGCATATGGCGTTGGAGAAAGGCGAGTATTGGCTGGTCAGCCACCTCGGCCTGGGGGCTGATCTCTGGGAAAGGCCTCTCAATGGCCAGGGATATGATGAACGATTTCCCAGCAACACTAAATTAACGTACCTAAGCTTATAGGGTACCTTCCAAGGCCTTTGATTTTCGGGTTACATGGGGTCGTTGAAGGAGATTACCAGATATGTGTCAGAGAGGAAAATGACTGTCTGGTGCTTACGAAGCCTGCATATGTATGCTTAACCCTAATATCAGAAATGAGTGGTCACGGCACGGTGTGAATAGTGCTGCCGGTATCCTCCAATATTACGTGAGTTTCCGATGTAGTACATATTGCCTCAGCAGGTGACCTGGTGCAAATAATGGGCACTTATGCACTACAAAGAATTGGCCATGAGATCCATTGATTTTGAAAGAGCACTATAAATTCACTTGCATTCAAGCCTTTCGTTGAATCTATCACAAGTAGGATGCAAATCTAGCGACTATGCCTACCGCAGGCACACTAACGAGATAGCCTATAAAACGGCAGCAAACCATTGGCCTCGATGGCTGTCGCACTCTGAACTGTTTCTTCCGACAGATTATGCACTGCTGCCAACGACGCTAAAGTTGCAATATCCCGCTAGTCGCGAATTCACCGCCAACGCTGCAGCCTGGACACAGCATTGTAAGCCCCCGGTGCACGTTCGTAACACATACTAAGAAACAGCATTGACCTTCACGAACACTAGAATCACTTCTCCCGAGGATTCTCATATCACGTGCGTTGATAGTGGTGACGCCTTTATATATATATAAAAAACCATGGATGGGGCCAAGTCCTCTCGCGAAGAGCCAACAGATAATAGTACTAATGGAAGTAAGCCAAGACTAGCATCTCGCATTTAGGACTTGAGGACATAAAACTAATCCCTGGTGTAGACAGCGATTTTCAGTTCATTTCAATACAAAACCCGGCGGAAGCCAAGGATCGTGGCAAAAGACGCCTAGCTCGGTCGCACGCTGTCCGACAGGCCCTAAAGAATGTTCGAAAAGCCCAGGAGGAAATGTCGAGGGGTGACGCCGTCGCATCCAGCCAAACAGTTAGCCCCTGGTCCGTCTTCGTCTCTCCGTCAGTTTACGGACCTTTCGAGACTCTGTTTGGGGACTCGCCAAGGTTGAGAACTCTGTTAAGTCACGGTAAGCTTCTTCGTGGCCAGATATGGCCCTTACTCATGCCGGTATGTAGGTGCCGCCAGATGCGCTGCTGAGCCCGTATTCAGCGTTGCGGACCCGGTCCTATTCCAGGACTTCGGCTCCGTCTTCCGTTCTGATATTGACGACCCGGCCCTGCTGAATGCCGTCATGCTTACCTTTGCGTTGGCGGTAACTGGTGGAAACATGGACAACGAGTGCATTGGGTACCAAAACCAGGCGCTGGCCGCCGTTCGTGAAAGAATGAGCTCTCCCGACACGGCGTTATCGCTGCCTACGCTAGGCGCTATATTGCTTCTTGCCGGAGTGGAGGTCTGTAAATGCAAACGACGAAGAGGTTAATCCATGGCTAACGCGCAGTAATCGATCAGGCTCGACTAGGCATGCGGTGGCAAGTCCAGCTCCACATGAGCGCCATACGACGACTGCTCGACATAGGCCAATCTAAAACCATCTACCTGACTGACGGAATTAAGCGAGCAATTTTCTGGTGAGTCATAACTTCTCTGACACGATTGTGTGCTGAGCTGGAAATCATCCATGACACCTGATGCTTCGGATAGGCAGGATCTAAATTCATCCATCATGACCGGATCGGACCGGATCATAGACCACACGACTTTTGGCGAACTTCAGTGGAAGCGGGACCCTTTTGCCCCTACCTTCTTTGTTCTAGCACCCGGTTTCCGGAAACGAGCCCACTTGTTCCCAGAGGACTTCATTGAGGTCCTCATGGATATTCATGCGCTACAATGCGTCCAAGACCTGCCCGGTTATTCGTGCCAGAACCCGATCGAAATGCTCCGAGTCGATAATCATCAAGCGTCCATCGGTTCTAGGCTCTTGAATTTGCCCAAGCTTTCTCTGGTATTAGAAGCCTGTCATCTAGCTGCATATCTCAGCGCTTGTATGCTCTGTTCCAAAGTTTGGCGCCACTCCTCGATACCCGTACGTAATATGTTCTGAGGATCTGCCCTCCTCCAAGCTGAGATGGAACTTCCAGCTACATTCTGCTGACCCGGATGAGGAAAAGTCTTATGTGTCAAAGCACTTATTACAGAGCCTGCAACAGTCAGATAAGGACCTGTTCTGGGATAATGATCCGGATCTCCTGATCTGGATGCTATACCTGGGTGGATCATTCTCCCCTAAAGGAACGATACGCTCCCGGTACAAGCAGCTGCTGCAGAGAAACCGCGAATTACAGCGATTTGGACGAAATTTTAATTCCTTAACAGAAGTAATAGAGGTTGTGAGGCAATTTATTTGGTCGGAAAAGGCCTATCGCTCGCAGTTTGAGCAGTTTTGGACGGACATCCATACAATTGGACCAGATGACCGGTGATGCAGCCTGTAAGTAGTTTTGCGATATCGCACCCACGCTGCTGTCAAAGCTTCGAACCTCAGACAGTTAATAGGGAGGCAGCAAACTGGTCGGAGGAGATCACGTCGGTAAACACCGCAGAAAAAAATTCCTCCCGTTGCAATTAATTGAGAGGATAGTCTGTCTCTTGTCTCGCTGCCTGCACAATATTCCTGCCCTCCCTTCCAAGCCAAGATATGTGCCGCTCAGCTGCCACACCACGATCTAAATCAGCTATGACCGACCACCTGCCGTGCCTTGTCTTTGGTTCATGATCGGAGGATGTAGCCACCTGCTCGTCTCTCTAGATGCCCGGTGCGTTGGGATAAACACCAGCGCCAGGCGAGATGATACTGGTCTCCGTGATTCGTAGGGTACCTGCGACCTTCAACCGCTGGTCGTGGTACTCCTTCATCATGAGCGTCGCGGCAGGACCGTTAAAAGCCCGAAAGCGGGGAAGACCTGGTATCTCAATGCGGTGCTTAATTTCGACCACAATAATTTTGAGTAGTCTCCAGAGGCGAGATTGGGCCATTCAGCAGGAATAGGTACTCGTGTGGCTAGATCTTTTGTTTGGAGGGAGATTGACTGCTAATCAGATATCTATTTCCAAAATTTTGATAGATTTAGCGAGTGTTTGTTTCTTATGAAAGTGTGTATGTGAAGTTCGAAGTTCGGAGAAGCAAGAGGCAGCAGACATGTTGATGCGTAGAAGTTGGGACCTGGATATTCTAACCCTACCATTCTATCTCCTTTCAGGGAGAAGAGGGCAAAATCTTGAACTACTTGAATTCTCCAGCAATTAGCTTCTATGCTGCGCAGTTAGACAAAGTCTCAGACTGGCGGCTGTAGTATTCTGAATCTTAACTGGCCTTTCGAGTAAAATCATTGCGAGAGCTTGACTTGACGTAACGGCCATTCTGGATTTGTAATAGATTATAACAAGTTATTCCTTACGTCGCATTCTGTACACTAGCCGACTTACAAATTGCATTCTACCAATCAACTGTGGTTAGATGATCTTGTCTGTACCTGGTGAGTAAGCACCAGCATGGTAGCTGCAAAGAGATCCACACTGACCTTTTAGGAAATATCTGTTCCTCCCAAAGCGGTAAAATCTATGGTTAGCTTTTCAAATGAAGCACGGCACGGGAATTTATGATGCTCCTCAAAAGCCCTTTCCAATAACTTATATAAAGCGTACGTTCTCGCCAGCAAGCTCTATTCTCGCCAGTCTCTCAACGTACAAAGCGAATCAATCTTGCTTTCGAAATCCGCAACTATGAAATTTAAGCTCACTTGGATTGTTCAAATGCTTCTCGCATTCCAGGCCCATCCCTCCCTTGGCTTCCACCACGTGCTCCCACGAGGTATCAACCAGAAGCCGACACAGGTGATCGGCGGTGTCGAAGTCATCGACACGCCTCTGTAAGTCGAGCTATTATTTGCAACACATGTCCTTCCAATCAAATCATTAATTGCCTTCTCAACAGCGTACGCGCAGCCCAATCTTTTGCTCAGCAAGCTAGCGATGTTTACCTTTATAATCACATCATGCGGACCTGGCTTTTCGGGGCGCTTGTCATGACTCACAATACCACGTTGAAAGAAACCGTTGATCTCGAAGTCCACGCAATTGGCTCGATGCTACACGACCTCGGCCTTGTGCTCAACGGCTCCTGGATCAGCCAGGAACGCCGGTTCGAAGTCGACAGCGCCGTCGCAACGACCGACTTCGTCGAGCGCCAAGTCTCGAATGATGGCGAGGGTGCCGCCTGGGACGCCAACCGGTTGCAACTGCTGTTTGACTCGGTATTGCTTAGCTCAGAGTACAGGTTCTCTTTGTATAAGCAGCCAACGGTGGCCGTCCTGGTAACTGGCGTTTTCATTGACTTGGAAGGGCTAGCCTCTCTCACAGCGTATGGTATTACAAGTGCGGAGTATAGTAACGTCGAGGCGGCGTTTCCCAGGCTCAACTTCATTACTGGTGTCAACACAACGCTTGTGCAGCTCTGCGCGGCAAAGCCAAACTCGACTTATGGTTAGTTGTTCTTCGTGCTGGTAAATATATGTGCATGATAAGATCGATGCTAATGATGACGATCCGTGGCAGATTCATGGCAGCAGGCTTTTGGAGACGCCTTCGTGCCAGGCTATTCCGCAGCTGGACAGCGGATCTTCGACTTCTTTCAGTAGAACTACCTGGCTCGGTGGCGTAATCGAATGAGTGTCGAGGCCTCTGACGGTGGTTTGACTTTACACTCTGGCTAGTTCAACTCTTGGAAAGCTACGCTCCTTGCCTCACGATGCAGTCAATTGCCCTTCTCGATATTCCCGCCACTTCGATATCGTTCTTCTGCTGTCTATAGTAATAGGAGTAGATCTTATATACTACGTGCCACCGTTCTCTGAAACAATCTATAATAATTAGTGTCACACTGAAAAGTCGAGATGCACAGATAGTATATAGCGTATGCTCTAAATGCGCACCATCTATTTCTCCATACTATACTCGTCCGTTTGCTATTTAGGTGTCGCGCTCTTCAAATATCGCAGACTTGACGACAGTGGAGTTTGTCCAAGTTTCCAGCACTCGAATGCTTGTTTCCTGATTCATAGGCCTTTGTTGAGTGATAAAAGTATAAGGGAAATGTTTTGGGCATATTGACCGGACAACCCAAATTCGCGGAGTGTGCTTCGGGACCCCTCTGTACAGGTAAAAGCCCATAGGGTAGTATTACATGCTACAGCGCTCTCTATCGCCGCCCATGCCGCCCACTGCCCTGGCATCTAGCACCACTCGGGGCAATGACCCGCTGCGACCTGGCGCCAATCCACCTCCAAATGCAGCCTACAGTACCAATCTACCAGGAGGCATTCAACCTGCCGCCAACCATATGTACAATGCATGTACGGCCCGATGGCAGACAAAACTCCTCCAAGTCAAGCACTTCGCGATCTCACTTACACGCAGACTCGCACCGCAGTACTGGCTTCGACGACGTGCAATCACTTTAACCATGCCACGCGACGCCCACACCACAGCGTTGGCTCAGGCTGTTCGCCAATTCTATCAGGCGGCAATCAAGCCGCCCTACATCGACGCGGATGCCATCCTTGAGCCACCACCGGACGGCTGGCCAGGTGTAAATGCAGAGATACTCCGCGCCCGGGGTAGATTAGACCATGTGATCGAGCTGCTCCGCCACTTACCCTATCTGCGTCAGCCATCCCAGGCTGGGCGTCGGTGGATGCTCTCGCCCACCACGCTGGCGATTGATTACTCCAGCGGTGAGGTGTACGGCGAAGATATGGAACAGCGTCAGCCAACGCCGCCGCATTGTATTTGGCTCACCGCCCACGCGGGCCGTGATGGCACGGATCTGCTGCTTGACACGGAAACGAGTGAGCTGACTGCATCATCTCTCTGGTCGCGTCCCACTTACTGCAATGCTGATCTGTGGTTAGATAGCATTACTGAGTGGTCGATGCTTGAGGACCATTTGATGATCCCCTACGCGGAATATGAGCATCTTCCCAAGCAAGACAAGTGGATGGCGTATCCTACCATGCCGGCCGCGGTCTTCTTTGATCTTTGGCGGCGGCGATGGGCCAAGCTGGTATGGCTGCCCGTGCCAACTTCCAAGGGCCCATTCTCGGCACTGTGGTGGCACAGGGCGCTGCCTCAATCGGACGCCGAGGCTTCTATCCTGGAGTCCGACGACGAGTACGAGTATGAAGAGGACGATTCAGACAGCGACTCGGGGGACGGTGATGACGAGGCAGATGACTTCAACTTGTCCGATGACGAGGTCAATGCTCTCGTCGACGACGCCGGCAGACCGAGCATTGACGCACCTTCTCCTAGTCTTCCATGGATAGAACACGATAGAGACGATGGTGGCGATAATACCGTGGGACCTATAAACAGCAAGGCTCAAGTAAGTCATTACTAATTTATCATTCTTAGCCTTGTGGCCTTTATTCGAGTGCACCGCATCTGCTGATCGCTGTCGGTATAGGAAGTGTTTGATATCTATAAGCGCCACGGTTGGCCGGATAATTTCGATCGACGAAGGTGCCAGGCTGATTTAATGAATTTTGAAAAGCGATAATACATATTTTTGATGGCCACTTAATAATGCGCATCATCTGTTTCTTTACACCACACTCGTCTGTTTCCTGTTTGGGTATTTGAAACATATAATTCAGAAAATGAAAGGGACATCCAATAAATGTATGCCAACTAGTCGGCTCTCATAGGCAGCTCACCAATCTTCAACTCCTAGACATGACGGACCAGTGCGTGAAAACGTCCCAATGTGCAGTGCGCGGCCTGCCCCCACGATATCCCATAGAACCCGAAACTCCGTCCCATCTGCTCTGATGCCATGTGGCTGAAGAGCCCAAAACGAAAACTGGATGTAAAGAGAACCATCTGACATACTCGACTCTTCACTCTAGTGAAGTTGATGGAGTCTCAATGTCACAAGGAAAGAAGCTGTGCAGATCGGTCGTGAAAACATTCAGTTCCGGATTGGTGGTGTTCTGGACAGGCTCTCCACTCGCTGCACTCATCATGGCTGGCTGAAGATCGCGACTCCCGATACCCAGGGCATCGCTGAAATGGATCAGTTGCTCTGCCACTGACGACTCTGCAGAGCCAGATGGAGGAAATTGAACATTTGGAAAGTGGAAGAGATTGGAGGGCAGATCCACTGGCGTCGAGATGCTGCCCGGCTGCTTGGAGATGGTACCCTCGACGGCAGACAAGATTTGTTGCAGCGATTCACGAGCAGTGACGATTGGTTGCTCATCGACCATGATTTCCAGGCATCCTAGCGTCATTTGGATGTATTCGAGATGGCATTCATGTTTGGATGGGTGCCAAAGCATGTCGTAAAGCAACACTGCACAGCTGGATTCTAGGAAGTAGGCATTGAAACGCAAGGCCTGTATGTAGCTTGTCAGACTGCGGTACATGAAGAATATGTAAGGAGTGGAAAAGAGAGTCACTTACTCTGCACCTAGGCACTGTTCGAATCTTGGCGCAACTATACATTATTAAATCTTGTGCTGCATCGACTGCAGAGCGACAGGCTTGACGGAGCCACATTTGCTCTCCAAGTGGTTGTTGGCCTCCTTCGGGGTGGGTCGAGGCTGCACCCGCGATTATGAAGGGTCTAAATGTCAGAATGATTGTATGATAGTAAACTATTCAAATCAGTTCCCAAGCTCAAACGTAATGTCTGCAAAGACGTACTGTTATGAAGTTGCTGCAAGGCCACATGATCGTTGAGACTCTGCTGTGGTGCAGAACCAATGCCAATCAACTCGGCAACTTGCTTGAGCTGGCAATGAATTGATTCGGCAGCATAGTACAGTTGTCGTAGTGAGTCATAGCGTCGACCATAAATTGCTTCAGCACTCTGCTCGGCAATGTGAGCAAGTCTACTCAAGCCGACTACTAAACTCTGGCACTCTGGAAATGGTCGGCTAATGTCAGAGTGTCTAATTGCACCTTGTCGTCCGAGGGACAAGGCATGCCAACTTTGCAAGGAGTCAGTACTTTGGAACATGTATTCCCTAGACACCAGCGGTTGTTGCACTCACCTCTCATGGAAATAAAGGGACCACATCGTGGTACGCTGCATCTCAAGACTATCCTGTCGGACACTAGAATGTGGTGGTTCCTTGTGAAGACCCATTGCAAAAGCCTGTCGGCATGCATTGCCCAGGTGTAGATAAGCCGAATTTGGCCGACCCATGTGGAGCTGATAGTCGGCAGCAATGAGTGCATATTGAATCATGGTCAGTGTGACAGTGTCCTCAAACAAGGTCATTTGAAACTTTGCTCGCGCAAAAAGGGTCTCAGCAAGGGCTGTATTGCTGGTTTGAAGTGCTCCATTTGCAATCATGCAAAGAATGAGTCCTTTGGTCTGAAGTGTGCCAGGCGAATCTGGTTCATCCTCGTACAGGCGCCGCAGCAGTTGGTCCAGCTCTGGTTCAGTGTAAAAGGGCAATAAATGATATGAAGCCGCCTTGAAGTGGTCGAGGAAAATCTGGGCTTCATTTGGAGGCAGTATATCGACCAGTGGAGTAGAAAAGGACTGGTATAGTAACAGCATGTCCACTTGGGACGGGATGCCAAAAAAGATAGACCTCTGCATAAACATGTCTAACCCAGGCCCTCCCTCCTGGACAGCGCGATCACCAGGTCGACCATTTCCATGAGAAAATAAGAGACTGCGATGTAATTGTTGAAGGAAGGCAAAGTTGGAGGATGGGCCGTAGAACAGCTGTGAGTTTCCCCCGGGGCCTACAGACTCTCCGGAAATAGAATGGCTTGCCATTACTCCGTGGTACACCTTTCCTTGCGGTGCGTCCTTGGTGCTGCTCTCAGGCTGATTCTCTTTTGATGCAGATGTTGCCGTTGTCACTTCGCCCGTCGTTCCGATGGGAGTTGGAAGCGAGGTAGCAGGACTTGGCTGTTGCTGTTGTTGAGGTGATGCATTCTGAACAGTTGCTTCCCTTGGCTGGGTAGACTTTCTGGCCCTGATCCTATTGCGGAGCCGGTATACGCAATTGGAGGGTTTCTTCAGGCAGTGGCCGCATGGCTCCTGTCCATTGCACCTGATTTTCCGCGTCCGGCACGGGTCGCAGGCCTTGGAAATCCTCTCAACGGGGGTATTCATTGTTGCGCCGCTCGCCTGACGAGTTCAGAGAGCAGAGGGAGACTCCGGAGTCCAGTATGGGTATGGATGAACGGAGTAAGAGGTTTTCCCAGCACGGAAGTCTCGGTTAGAGACTAGACCCGCTCTGACTCTGACAGCGGGAGCCAGCCAAGCCCACTGTGGACTTTTTAGGGACGTCTACTTGGCGCTTACAGGCGCTACCCTCGCTACCCTCCCCTACGGAATTATCGAAGGCTATGAGCGATAGCGCGAAGAGGCGAATGATCTACCGTCAGCTTAGACCTTTTACTCCGGACATTGTAGTCACGGCCAAAGTTTCACTTGCGTGCGTCAAATGTGATGATTCTGTCCGTATATCCGAGAAGTCTCATAACACTAAAAGTGGGACACAATCTTGAAATGGGTCTAGGTAGGGTAATCTGAAGTATACAGCACGATATACATCCGTACTTCCGCGTCGCTACAGCGTACCCAACGCACCAAGACAGCTCTGTCATAGTAAGAAGGTTAGCTCCATGCATACAGCCAGCATCAAGTTATCGGAAATATCCTTGTGGAGTGTCTCCATAGCCTGACAATGAATGAAGACTCAAATGGATTAGGGGAGAAATCATGAACACCTATAGGCTGGCAATATGCGACTCCAGCTCGGAAGTGATTCGGTCAGAAAGACATCTACTCGGAACGAGACAAGACTTATAAGGCCCAGTGTCGCTTGACATCTTCCAAGTCTTCACCTCGCTACCCGTTTTGATATTACCGGAATCGTGATTCAACAGACTCGCCATGTCTTTCCAGTCACCATCCGATAGTACCGACAGCAACGATGAATTGCCAAAGGGGCAGGGCGGCGTCGCTGCAAGGACCGTCGAAAATCTGAAAAAGTTGACAGTGACATTCAAGGATGTGGCTGTAGAGGTTGATGGTCTTGGCGAAGATTTTGGATCGACTTGTTTCTCTGTTGTTAGGGACTGTTTCTCCTTTGGCACGTCTCGCAAATCTAGGAGAGTATGTCGCCTGGCAGCACTAGCTTGACCATGCATCGCTCTAAACTGACATTATTACAGAATATCCTCCAAGGAGTGACTGGACAAGTTTCACCAGGAGAAATGGTATGTGTTCGACCTTATTCTGCTGTTATTGGCTAACTTTCTCTCTAGTTACTCGTTTTGGGACGGCCAGGCTCAGGATGCACCTCTCTTTTGAAGATCATTTCAAACCATCGGGAAGACTTTAGCAAGGTCCACGGCGATGTCAGGTACGGCAGTATAGGTCCAAAGGAGGCCGCACAATACCGCCAAAATATTGTCATGAACACAGAAGGTTGGTCAAGCCTCGAAAGACTCTCGCAACGTTTGAACGTAGGACTTAATGGGGAACTCACAGATGACATGCACTTCCCAACAATGAAAGTGTCCGAAACCATACATTTTGTGGCTGGAACGAAGCTGCCAAAAGTGACACCCGACGGCGAACATCCTCGGCTATACAAGGATAAGCTGACAGATTCAACGCTGGATGCTCTTGGCATTGGCCACACCAAGGATACCATTGTCGGTGACGAATTTGTCCGAGGTGTATCTGGTGGTGAGAGAAAACGAGTCTCCCTCGCAGAGGTGCTAGCAACACAGGTGAGTCCCAAATCAGAAGAATCATGAACGTGATTGTATCGAATCTTGAACTCTGATCATATTGGATATCCAGGCTCCCTTGCAATGCTGGGATAACTCGACCCGCGGCCTCGACGCCAGCAACGCCCTAGATTTCGCCCGTGTCCTGCGCAAAGCCGCCGACGAACAGCAACGAACCATTGTCGCGACTCTTTACCAAGCGGGAAACGGAATCTACAAGCAGTTCGACAAGGTCCTCGTCCTTGCCGACGGGCGTGAGATCTACTACGGCCCGGCGGCCGAAGCCAAGTCGTACTTTGAAAACATGGGATTCATCTGTGCGCCCGGCGCCAATATTGCCGACTTTCTCACCTCGGTGGCGGTCCATACCGAGCGCAAAATTGCCGCAGGCCATGAGAGCAGCGTGCCTGGTTCCGCTGCCGAATTTGAAGAAGCCTACAAACAGAGTCCACTTTACTCCCGCATGCTTGAAGAAATGGGAGCCAAGAAGGCGGAAACTTTGACTCGAGAAGTAGAGAACCTGAAGTCAGCGCGCGACGTTGAGAAGAATCGTTCCTTGCCTTTATTGTCGCGCGAAGGCAGTCCCTATCAAGTCTCCTTTGGCAAGCAAGTACTACAATGCTCCATCAGGTGAGAACACAAGAGCCCAGGTCCAACTACTTTTTCCACGTAGGCTGATGATAAGACAGGCAAATCCGAATCATCTGGGGAGACAGGTGGTCCAACTGCCTCAAGATCGGTTCGGCACTAATCATGAGTCTGGTCACTGGAAGTCTGTTCTACCACCTCTCCGATGACAGCGACTCTGTGTTTATGCGATTCGGCGCACTATTCTTCCCAATACTCTTCTTCTGCCTCAACTCAATGTCCGAAACGGTGGCGTCTTTCAAAGGCCGTCCGATCATCTCCCGCCACAAGCGTCTTGGTTTTGCCAGACCGGCGGCTCACATGGTTGCTTGCGCTCTGACCGACATCCCACTCGCTGTCACCACGCTTTCGCTGTTTGAGATCATCTTCTACTTTATGGTGTATTTCCAACAGGATGCGGGCAAGTTCTTTACGCAGTGGTTCATCTACTTGGTCACAATTCTGTCCTTCATGTCTTTCTTCCGGATGATAGGCGCCTGGTCCATTCACTTCGGAATTGCTTCACAAATTGGCGGATGGTCCACAATGGTCATGATGGTCTATGCAGGTACGTTTTTGCTGATTCGAATGCCTTGTCCAGCATGTCGAGATAACTGACAGTACTGCAGGCTATTTGATTCCGGTGCCCCAAATGCATGTCTGGTTCCGATGGATCTCCTACATCAATCCCGCAACCTATGCCCTCGAGGCCGTCGTGGCAAGCGACATGGGCGATCGCATCATGGGCTGTGTAGAGCCGCAGTACGTTCCGTACGGTGCCAGCTACGAAAACTCCACCTTTCGCAGCTGCACAACCGCCGGCACACCACTCGGCTCTTCGGAGGTAAACGGTGCATCTCTCCTCAGTTCCGAGTACCACATTTACACCAGCCACATCTGGCGAAATGCCGGTATTATCATCGGATTCTGGATCTTCTTCGCGGCACTAGCCGCCCTCGGCGCCGAGGTCCGCACTCACTCGGACGCGGGTTCCAAGATCCGCTTCGACCGCCGGAGCCGGAACAAGGAGATGGAGCTGCTCAAGGACAGCGAGAAGCAGGCCACCTCGGCATCGGCCGGGTCCGGGGTCGCAGCCGCTCCGGAAGTTTCCATTGACAAGACGGTCTTTACGTTCAAGAACATCAACTACTTTGTCCACCACATGGGCAGCGAGAAACAGCTCCTCCAGGACGTCTCGGGCTTCGTCAAGCCAGGCCAGCTCGTCGCCCTCATGGGCAGCTCCGGCGCCGGCAAGACGACGCTGATGGACGTGCTCGCGCAGCGCAAGGACAGCGGTCGCATCGAGGGCAGCATCATGATCAATGGCAAGCCGCAGGGCATCAGCTTCCAGCGCACCACTGGGTACTGTGAGCAGAACGATGTGCACGAAGCCACGGCCACCGTCAGGGAAGCTCTTATTTTCTCGGCTAGATTGCGCCAAAAGCATGAGATCCCTGATATCGAAAAGGTCGAGTACGTGGAGCGCATCATGGACTTGTTGGAACTCACACCTTTGCAGCACGCTCTGGTCGGAAGTAAGTGATTTTTGTAATATTTATTCGTTCATTCGTGAGCTAACGTTGAAACAGCACCTGGATCTGGATTGTCAATTGAACAGCGCAAGAGATTGACCATCGCTACCGAGCTCGTGGCCAAGCCGTCTTTACTCTTCCTCGACGAGCCGACTTCCGGCCTCGACGGTCAGTCTGCCTTCAACATTTGTAGATTCATGCAAAAGCTTGCTGCATCGGGCCAAACCATCATCGCCACCATCCACCAGCCTTCGGCGGCTCTGTTCAACGCGTTTGACGTGCTCCTCTTGCTGGCCAAGGGCGGCAAGACCACGTACTTTGGGCCAATCGGCGAGAATTCTTCTACTGTTCTTGACTATTTCGCACAGAGGGGTATTCCGTGCCCCCTGGATGCCAACCCAGCCGAGCACGTTGTCGACGTTGTGCAGGGCAGATTCGGCACTGAGACGGATTGGCCGCAGCTGTGGCTAGAGTCGCAGGAGAAGGAGCAAGCCCTGGCGGAGCTGGACGAAATGAACCGCCAAGAGCTTCTGCAATCGGAAAAGACTTCACAATCCGACGCAGAGGAAGACGAACGGGACTTTGCCGCGCCGCTCTCCTACCAAATCCAACTGGTGACCAAGCGTCAAGTGGTGGCCCTCTGGCGCAACCCCGACTACGTGTGGAACAAGATTGGTCTCCACGTCTCCAATGCCTTGTTCGGCGGCTTCACCTTTTGGATGATTGGCAACGGTTCCTTCGATCTGCAGCTGCGATTGATGGCCATTTTCAACTTTGTCTTTGTTGCTCCCGGCTGCATCAACCAGCTGCAGCCAATGTTCATCGCCAATCGGGATCTCTTTGAGACGCGCGAGAAAAAGGCAAAGACGTACACTTGGTTGGCTTTCATCACCGCTCAGCTGGTATCGGAGATCCCAGTGCTGATTGTCTGCGGTACATTGTACTTTGCATGTTGGTATTTCACCGTGGGCTTCCCCGTCAAAGCATCCGCTTCGGGCCAGGTCTATCTCCAGATGATACGTGAGTATTCCGGACTCTTACGTGACTTATCCGATCCTAATCATTTCCAGTTTACGAGTTCCTTTACACATCTATTGGTCAGGTAAGTGATACTTTCGACATGATTTATCCAATAAATACCTAATCCACTGCACAGGCCATCGCCGCTTACAGTCCCAACGACTTTTTCGCCGCGCTCGCCAATCCAATCATCATTGGCGCCGCCCTAGTCAACTTTTGCGGCGTCGTCGTTCCTTATTCCTACATCCAGCCATTTTGGCGCTACTGGCTGTACTATCTCGACCCCTTCAACTACCTCATCGGCGGCCTGCTCGAGCCAGTGGTCTGGGACGTCGTCGTCCAGTGCAAAGAATCGGAGCTCACCACCATTCCGCTGCCCTCCAACGCCACCTGCGGCGAGTACATGGCCGACTTCTTGTCCACCGCGACTGGCTATGTGGTGGATCCCACTTCTGCGACAACGTGCCAGTACTGCCCGTACAGCTCGGGAGCTGATTACATGAGGACATTGAATATCAATGAGAGATACTATGGCTGGAGAGACGTAAGTAGCTTGGAACGAAACGGAGTAGTCTCACCAAATCACAGAAGCTGACATTTTCTTCACAGGTTGGAATTACTGCTCTCTTTTGCATTAGTTCGTACATTTTGGTCTTCTTGATGATGAAGCTAAGGACCAAAGCCACAAAGACTGCTTCGTAATACTCTTTTGCAGTTCTCAAGTAAGGATTGCCGGAAAAGGTTTCGGTCTCCACATACTATAGATGGAATCACAACGGTGTTCAGAGACCTAGACCTGGTGGTCATTTAATACTGATCTTCCAAAGCGCACTTATGGATTGGCGCTTACGGAAATTGTAATAGAAGCGACCGCCTGCATGTAGGAGACGGTTCAAGCTTACCACACGTCGCAGAATAGAACTCAATACACGTATAATGTACATATTTAAACGGGTCCGCACTGAAGAGAAAACGGAAGAAGAAAAGAAACGTCTGGCGACGAGCGCCGTACCACTCAAAGCGCCGGTCAAGCTTTCTTGATCAAAATTCAGCATCATTCCAATCATCATCCTAATCATCATCCCAATCATCATCCCAATCATCATCCAAATCATCATCCAAATCATCATCCCAATCACCATCCATATTTTCGTCCTCGTCATACTCCTCAGCTGAGACATCAGTCTCAGAGAGATCGCCTACTCTTTGCTCGTCGCCGCTTGATATATCAATCACTTCATAGAATGTCACGCGTTTGCGGGCGCGCTTGATTTTCCCGCTGAGCCTACCATGTGCGGGTTTGCGGCAGAGAAGCAAAGGACCAAGTGACATTTTGGTACATAATGGCCACCTTTCCATGAAGAGGTGCTCTGCATTGTGAATTTCGGCTCTGTGGCCGTAACACTTGAAGCATTAATGGACATTATGGCACTCGATGCAGTTATGTCCGATACCCAAAATCTTCTGTTCGCTGGGCTCAGTATTTGGATTGAGGGTTTTAGGAATGGGCGTGTGAGAGTTTGATAAAAGATGGGTAGAATCATTGGTTACCGTCTTCGGGTGTCCAGGCTTGGTCTTGCGTGGGACTTCGCTCCACTTCTCAGTGCGGCCAGAAGGCCATCTTCTTTTGAGCTTCCTTGGGACAAGAATTTGACTCACATGGTGTTGTCTGCCGGCAGAATAAGCCAGCTCCAATGCCGACCATCGAGTTTTATCATAATAGCTGCGTCCTCTTTTCCAAAGATTGGGATTGTGTTACGCCAACATGGGCAATGTTCTCGTCGTGACCTGACAGCGCTGCCCAATGAAGTGGTGTCCAGTTGTCTTGGTCCCTTACATTTGCGTCAACGTGCCGAGAGAGTAGCAGTTCGAGATTTTCGGGAGATCATGAAGCTGTGGCGAAATGAATAGGCATACGATCAAAATTATCCTTTGCGGTCATGGATGCACCTTTGTCTAGTAACAGTCGGAGCACGGTAGACGATCGCAGATGCGCAGCGTGGTGGACAGCATGATGACCTTGATCATCTGCCGCCGAGAGCTTCGCACCGTGCCGAATGAGATACTTCAACATGCGAATTGCCCCGCGTGAAATACGCGTTGCTGGGTTGAAGGGGGTTGTGATTGGTGACCATGTATTGTTGTGCGGGCGGCACGAAGGAAGACATACCCCGGTCGGCCCGGCGGCTGCGACCCTATTTTCTCGTCTGCACAGTGCATGGTATATGCACGCTATAGGGCGCCAAGACCCATTCGCGTGTTTCGTATTGGATGTCTGTACGGGACGATCATCGGCACATTGCCTCTACCCACCTGCCTAGTACTCTGTCTGTACGTTTACTCGGGGTTTGGCGCTGATGTGGGGGTTGGGTTGACTCGACTGGAGACCTGCCTGAGCGTGCGAGGCTCCTGCTGAGGGGCAATGGCAAATGTGACAGCTAGTTCAAGAGGATGCGACTGTAAAAAGAATGAATAGATTCATTGGTCTTGCATGATTGATGTATTTTGATGAAAGTAATAGTAAGCGTCCTGGTGTGCGTGATTCATGTCGTGACTGTGCTTCGGGTATGTATATCGTAGTTGCCTAAGACTTGCCTCGATGGAATTTGGCGGGTTTTACTATGTCTGTGCCCCGCTCATACACAATAGGAATGATCACGAGTTCATCACAGCCCAGGAGATTCATGTTGCTTGAAACTGAATGCACATATGCAGAAGCGCAGTATCGTGCCGTACCTTTCTTTTGTACGTCTTGCTGATTGAAAATCGTTGATTGTAACCTATATCCTCATTCCCATAGTCCCTGCGCATTGGTGATGAGAGTTCTAAAGTTGACTTCCGAAAACTTATCAATGTCCACACTGCCCAAGTCATCATCATCGTACACCACATGTCTGTTCGGGCGCGTTCCTTTGTCGTTTGCATCTGGCTGGAAAATTATAGGATCATCCACCGGTATCTTCTTGAACAAGCTCTGTGCTTTAGTCTTGCTGTCTGTCTTGCAACTGAAGTCCACATCACAATGGAAAACTTCTTCGTCCTCGCGGGATACGAGTACTGCGACTTGGAGAGAGGCTGGAATTCCTGCGGGTTGAGACTTATTCTCAGAAAGAGTCCATTTCGCTATACGATTAGGGGGCCGGTTGTTGATGAGTTGCTTCTGCCCGCTGAGTGTGACTGCGTCTGACCTTTGGCTGCTGATTGTCTTTTCCCATTTGCCGCTCACAGTCATGTTGGCTACATGGTCTACACCAATACTCGCATCACCGCCCTTCGTTGTAGTCTCGTCCTGCGTTGTTGGCATGAGGCTGTAGGTATCGTGGAAGGAAATGCGCTCAACTTCAACATCGTTGGGGTCGCCAGAGATGGATTTGAATGTGAGCTTTATGGTTGCTTCAGAAATTCGACGTGCTTTCTTGGGCTGGAAGTACCATTTCAGTACGACCAGAGTGGCGTAGCGATCACTGTCTTCTGCCATAGCACCATGAACAATCTTCTCAAGGTTGCAGGTGATATCAATTGCTCCTGTGCGCTGAAGGACTTCGGCTCGGTGGTATTGGTCTTTTGCCGCGTTGAAGACATGGAAACCACTTCCCTCTTCTCCTCCCGCTTCGTACATCTGTATTTTGACGGTTTCGTCGCTCATCGCACTCAATTTTGAATAAAGGAACAAAGATGCGGTCGCAGATACATGTGCTTCAAGCTCACTTTTCTTCAATCAAGACGTGTGTATGAAAACATTTATAGCGACAAATGTGTCAGTGCCAATAACAGGTTATAGGCGTCTTGGGGCTCCGGGCTTCGCCAGGCCGAGTCTTTCAATCGACCCACCCGCACTGCCTCAGGAAAGCACTTTTTGTGCGACAAGGGTACCTGCTGCTTCATCGACATGGTTGATATTGGAGTTGGCGGTTAATTCGGGGTCGGCTTGCCCCATATAGTGATGAATGCCTGTTCTCCTGCATATCGCCTGCATTTCATACCGTGCGGAAATCTACCCAAGTTGACAGTGCAAGTTGCTATAGTTGAAACAATTCCCGCGTATATTAAATGTATGCTATCGACCACATGGGGCCCTGTGATTGCGTCTAGCACCTAGAACCTAGAACTTTCATTTCCTGTAGTATTCTTCTATTGCACGTTTCTATGAAATAATACCCAATGGAGGAAGATTGGGATCCAGTTTACGCTGAGGATGTTGGGGACTTCTTTGAGGATGACTTTGACTCCGATTCTTTCGATGGATGTTATGATGGAGGTGTTGGGATCCATATCACAGAAACAAGCTTCGAGGAGAAATTGAGAGCCGCACGCAGGACGATCAAGCACCAAAAGAATTTCAACAACAGCGATGTTGAAGATTTCTTCAACGATTACGGTGAGATTGCTGGCATATCCTCGCGCAATTCAGGAAACCTGCTTCACGCATTGGTGGAAATAGTCGAACATAACGACGAAATCAATTTGGAAGACGTTGCACCACTGCTCCGGCATCTCATGGCAAGACACCTTAGTCTGCTCAAATGTCCAAACAAGGACAATAGAACCCCGATCTACATGGCCATCAGAGCTTCCAACGATGAAATCATCAATTGCATGGTAGACGCTTGTCTGACACATGGTAATGATGCCTCAACGAGCCCCGAGGCCCTCAAAGTTCTCGATGAAGCGCTTCGGGTGAGGGGTGGTCAAAGTGGGAGAACAAGTCTGCACTGCGCATTCGACGAAAATCTGAAGGCCGATACTATCAGGAAGCTCGTGGAAAATGCGAGCGACGAGGCACTCTCGGAACAAGACGACCTGGGAAAGACACCAATGCACTATGCTGTACAAATCAACACAAGCTTTACCCTCGATAGGGTTGAGCTCATTGACGTCTTTCTCCGACGAGACTTGAGGGCTTTACATGACAATGATAGTGCTCAACCGAGCAAGTCCGAAAC
The DNA here is from genome assembly GCA_011058875.1 of Neopestalotiopsis sp. 37M. Classification (NCBI taxonomy): domain Eukaryota; kingdom Fungi; phylum Ascomycota; class Sordariomycetes; order Amphisphaeriales; family Sporocadaceae; genus Neopestalotiopsis; species Neopestalotiopsis sp. 37M. Next base: position 1,220,350 of record SWKT01000001.1, on the reverse strand, counting down.
ATTCTTGGACATTGCTGATAACGGCGGCTCTTCAGTCTACCGGGAGCATAGGACTACGCGAGAAACCGCGACTCAGAGGCTCATTGCACGTACTAGTCGAGAGAGTGCTGAAAAGGGGGCTCAAACGACAGAAGGTGCATTGATTCAGGCAGACGTGCCTGCCCAGCCATTATACAACCATGGAGATGAACACGAGAACGGATCTCGTGGATCAAGGATGGAAACTGCAACAGAGAAAACGCAACTGAGTGCCTATGAACACCAGCAGAGCAAGATTGGTGATGACGAGGAATTTCTAAAGCAAGAAAAGGCTGATGAGGATGGCAAAGGGAGCCAATCCGGAACGGAGATCTCAAGACATGAACACCGGGTCGATCATGATGCACTCGGGGACGTGGAAAGCACAATTCCTCACTCAGCTCTCAATTCTCGACAACCTGCGATGCACACGAATGGTATTATCCAGTCGGCGGAACCATTCCCGAATACCTCCATAAAACGGACCAACATTCCAAGGTTGGATACAAAGGCCGCCGTAGAGCAACAGGCAAGGAGACCTTCGCCTAGCTCCGAACGAATCGATGGTACGGAGCTACGTCTGAACTCAGATAAGGTCTTGATGAGTCTCAAACTCCACTACATGAGAACAAGGACTGCTGAAAGGGCGATTTCCTTCCTTCATGGCACGAATATGGAAGGTATACACCCACCCTCTTGATTTTTGATACAGCCTTCTTGTTTTTTTTTTCTTGTTTTTCCCGTCCCGTTCCTAATCACATTAAACTAACATGACTCTGCTAGATATACAAATCAGCTTCGATTACGATCGACTTCCCCGTCACATAGAGTGGAGACAGTTCGAAGCACGTTTCGGCAAAGACGCCAAGACGCATCTCAAATTTGATGAGGTTCTTCAAAATGTGACTTTCCCTTACGTCGAGGTTCAGCTCACGGGTCGAAAGGCCGATATACAAAAGAAAAAGGAGGAGAAGTCAGGGGTGAGACAATTCGGCATTCTTGGGCGCAACGACATGAAACACTTCTTCGACTGGCTCTATGCCAAAGGCGTTCGCCACATCATAAGGGTGACAGTTCAGGAAGCCACCAAGGCTGGCGAAAAAGTACACAGCGACAAAGCGATTCGAGAATCACTAGAGCGATTTGTGGTTGAGCAACTCGATTGGCAGAAGCCGGATCTAGACCCAGAAACGATCCTCCATGTTGGCAGCAAGGCCCCAGAGACATTGGCGCATTCGACGAAGAACTCAAAAGCGGTCAACCTGTGTGCAGATCAGCAGCTCAAGGAACTATTTCTTAGGTGGGGTGGTAGTAATGCTGTCCTGCGAGCATGGAGCGAGCCGGAAGGTCTTGCCAATTTGCCCCAGCTTCGTAGGGTGTACTTGTACAAGCCTCCTATAGACCAGGTATGCAGATCTCCAATTCATGAGAAATTCGCCCGCGCTCACAAATCCCCACTTAGATGTCAGAGGATACCCACTGGGTTAACCAGCAGATCCAAGGGTTCGAAGCCCGTTTGAACAGAAACTTCTCAACGGCCCAATATTCTGGGCGAAATTCAACAAATGAGGCTTCCTCACACGAGACTGAGTCTACCCGTAGAGTAGAGGTAATTATCAGAGAAACCGGAGCAGATGACGAGCATGGAATGGATGCACACGAAGCTCCCATCATTACAACCTCCGATCAAGGCCAGGGTGTCAATTCTCACAGATGGCTAAACTCTGCAGTGAGATTTGCCAAAGAGATGCGCCCTTTCTGGGATTCCACACTTGCGGAGTTCATGAGATCAAGACAGCAACAAGGTACACTAGAACATATCGAAGATGATGTTGTCGTGGCTCTGATCGACGATGGTATCGATATCTTTGACACGACCCATCCTGATCAGATTCTTGAAGGGAAGAGCTTTGATTTCCACGATGGCAAGGTCAAGCCGCCATTCACGTCAGCTGAAGGCAATGGGACGACCATGGCCAACATGATTTTGCGCGTTTGTCCCATGGCCAAAATATATCCCATACGACTGAGGACATGCAAGACGCCCGATGGAGGAAACCAGATCGATAGAGACTATGCAGCACAAGTAAGTTCATTCCCTCTACCCAGGCCCAAGGCCAATTTTAACCAATTGAATCCTTATAGGCAGTCGGAGCTGCCCTTGAGAAGAAAGCGACCATAATATCTATGTCTTGGAGCCTACCAATGACAAGTGATGACAATACTGAGGAGGATAAATGTGAGTATCTAGCACCTCTCCTGGACAACGATGCGATCTTTCACCGCACAAGCCTAGCGTCGGATCTTCCCATGATATCCAACAGACGCAGTCGTTAACTTGAATCCAATAGTACATCAAGCCCTACAAAACGCAGTGGACAGCAAGGTTCTCATGTTTTGTTCTGCACCCGATGTCGGTAAATTCGAGGAATTCGAGTACCCTAGCGGACCATGGCGCAATCAAATGTTTCGAATTGGTGCTGCTGGTGCCGACGGCCGCCTCTTTGCGTATACACCTGAGCAGGGTATCACTTTTGCACTTCCCGGCGTTGACGTGGTCAAAGATCGAGGATATAAGAGCTCGATCCGGGCTGCTCCAGGAAGCGACAGCACTATGACCAATCTCGAGTACGAGACGGGTTCGGGAATAGCTACTGCACTGGCGGCTGGGTTGGCAGCCATGATCATTTATTGCGTCAAGACTAGCATCCTGGCTGTGATGACAGTGAATCAAAATAAGTCTGTCGTGGGTGTTGCGATACCCGAGGATGGCGCAACTTTGATTGCCGAGTTCGAGGCCATGAAGCAAGCTTTCCGCAGCCTGGGCATGGTAACGTCAAGCAACTTTATTCAAATCTGGGAGTCTTTGGATAAGATTAGCGAGATGTTGGAAAACGCACGAAGTGAGCATCAAAGTGCGGCGGAACAACGTATCCTGACTGAAAAGTTTGTAGAGTTCGGGACAATGCTGGCAATGCTGGCAAAACTGACAAAGTTGTCAAAGCGGGACTACGGCCAATGGTAATCACAGCCATGTTTGGAGAATTGAGAGTCTAGAAATCTCCAACTGGGAGCGCTGTTTTCATCTATATAGCAACAAAATCTGGCATTGCGGTATTGTTTATGCATCGATTGTGGTTTCAGTCTTCTAAGCAATTACTCACCTATTCCCATCGCAAACACATTAGCAGGCTCGTTTCTGGAACGCTCAGCTCGCACCAATACTCATATGTACCATATAGTGGATATTAACCGGTGATTATCTATTGCACCCTCGTACTCTTTCTCAGCCGGATCAGCGTCATGACCTTCAAGGCGACGACGGGATTTAATGTCTACAGCCGGCACCTGTATATGTCTATAGCCGACAGCCAATCAGTATCGTCCCTTCATAGATCAATAAATTTCTACCATTTAGCCGAATCTGAATGAGAACTACGAAGTCAGATCTTTTGACGATCTTGTGGACTTAAAAGTCGCCCGAAAAGGGCGGCGGGGAAAAATCAAGGAGCCGGGTATACCCATATTGAGACAAAGGAGATGGTCACAGCACTATAAAGTCTTGGCTTTGGCGTGATATCTATTGAATGTTACGTCAACTGAGCTTTCCAACAATCCATATCCTAATCTCCTACTATGCTATTTCAAGGTATCCTGACAGGCCTGCTGGCGTCATGCGCGTCAGCAGCTTCACTTACGCAAGTCTCCAATTACAATAACAATGCCACATCCAAAGCGCAAATGTGAGTACTGTTCAACCCAACCCTCCAAGTTGCCCAGAGCACCTCTGATCAGACTTTCACAGGTGGGTTTATGTCCCAGACAAGGTGGTGACCAAGCCACCACTGGTCGTGGTCATACACTCGTGCCAATCCACGGCGCAGTCGTACTTTCAAAACTCCAAGATCCCGTGGAAGCAAGGGTCGGACAAGAAGGGCTACATCACCGTGTGGCCGTCGTCGCCCAACTCGGGGACGTGCTGGGACGTGTCGTCGAGGCAGTCGCTGTCGCACCTGGGCGGCGGCGACTCCCAGGCCATTGCCAACATGATCCTGTACGCCCTGGATAAGTACCAGGCGGACCCGGCGCGCGTCTACGTGACGGGGGGCAGCTCGGGCGCCATGATGTCCAACGTGCTCGCGGCCACGTACCCGGAGCTCATCAGCGCCGTGTCGCTGTACTCGGGCGTGCCCGCGGGCTGCTTTGTCAGCTCGAGCGGCGGCGTCGACCAGTGGAACAACTCGTGCTCGGGAGGGCAGGTCAAGGACTCGGCGGACCAGTGGAAGCAGGTCGCGCTAAACATGTACCCGGGATACGACGGCGCCCGGCCCAAGATGCAGTTTTGGCACGGCAGCGCCGACACCACGCTGGCGCCGCAGAACTACCAGGAGACGCTCAAGCAGTGGACCGGCGTCTTTGGGGTCAGCCAGACGCCGACGGCTGAGCGCAAGAATTACCCCCAGAGCCAGTATACAACGGATGACTTTGGGCCAAATGTTCAGGGTATATATGCTCAAGGAGTCGGTCACAGCGTTCCGGCCAATCTGACTGCGAGCGAGGAATGGTTTGGGCTCTGAAGAAGACACGCATTGCCAGCAATGTCATTTTGCTACAGACATGGCCTGGTATGCAGTTAAATCTAGTCAGTGAGACCGAGGTATAAATACAGATCTATTGAACGCTCTGTGTGGATGAAAGCAGTAAACAAGTGGTATCTCTCTATGAAATCAATACTTCTACGCTTTGTTCTAGGTGTTTGTTTTGCGCGTTGCCAACTCTCATCCCCGAGCCTAGATCATTCCCTCCAGATCATCCACATACCCAAGCTTTTCGCGCTTCTCGTCGCAAACCCGCGCGAACTCGAGCAGCAGCCGCCAAACGTAAAGCAGCATATCCTCACGGCGGAGAACACGCGCCGCCCATGCAGCTCCGACCTCGGCAATCTCCCGAGCCGCCTCGTCCCCAGAGGTATCGTCGCGGGTGAAGAAGTCCAGAACGCCATACAAATCCTGCAGCGTATTATCAAGGGGCACAAAGTGGCGCCAGGGGACGAGGCGGGCGTCGTGCCACTCGGCGTAGACGGTGGCCTTGAGCGGCAGCGACGTGGAGCGGAGGAACCCGCGCCACCGCGCGCTGAAGCTGTTGCCGTCGACGTCGGGCAGGAACTTGTAGGCGTACTGCTCCGCCATGGGCAGCTTGTGCACCACGTCGTAGTGGGGGCGCACGTAGGCGCAGTCGGACCCCTTGGGGGAGCACGACAGGCCCGTGAAGCCGGCGCTGCTTAACTTGCGGAGCCAGGCGCCGAGGGTGCCTCTTGACTGTCTGGGAATATTGTATTTGGAGGGGGACGGCAGCTCAAAGGTGGCGGCGCGCGTCTGTGACTTTTCCATGTTGGACACGGTTGTACCATTCAGCATCTGGAGCAGGCGATGTCGATGGAAGTGAGCCCAATTATCCTTGGTATTTTTTCCGCCCGATGCATCACCCCGCCAAATGACACCGTCCTTTTTTTCATCCCACGAAGGACCGAGTTCCGCACCACCAGAGTAAAGAACATTGTCTGTCAGATACATGGCTCCTGGTATGAGTATATCATTGTTACCCGGGAGCTTCGAGCCGCTAAACAGGGGAATGAGCTCTGTCGATGTAGACATGCTCAGAGGCGCGACAAAACTTCCATGGAGCTCTCTGAGATGCGGTTGATTACACGCATTCATTGATGCTGTAAAGTTGCGTACGTAGCCACGATAGGCATACTCGGGTTCCCAATCATGGGGGAATGCCGGCGGCTGCGCAAAGTCTACCATGGCAGCAATGTCCCGGGAAGGAGAGCCGGGAGGGCACGTGGCACGGTAGAGATCCCAATAGCTGGCATAGCTCGCATTCCGCCACGCCGGATCATAGGGTTCAACATTATCATCGTCGACAACCGCCGCCAGCCCGGAAAAATTCCTGATTACTTCATCTTTCGGCAGCAACACGCGCGCCGCCCGCTCTTGTTGTACAGACTGGTCAATGTGCTCCCACGCCACCAGCAGCCGCGACTCGTCCATGTAGTTGATGGGCATATCCACGTCGGGCAGAAAGGGCGCCGACTCGTTGACCAGGGCGGTCCAGAGCTGCAGCCAGGGCACCCGGCCCTTGGTGTAGCCCACGGGACGGGCCACGCCCCCGCGCACGCGCACGACGTGGCGCCAGGACGCGGCGCGCCGGGCGAGCAAGGCCGGATCCACCTCCACGGCCCAGTACGGCGCCAGGTCGTCGTGGATGCGGTCGAAGAAGGACTCGACGACCACGGCGTCGTGGTCCCGCGCGTAGCGGAACCACGCGTCGAAGCCGGGAGGGGGGTGGCGGCCGCGCCGCTTGCGGTACCGCGCGGCGGCCGTGGAGAGGTCCCCGCTGTGGGCGGCCAGGAGCGCCGCCTGCGTCGCGCAGGCCTCGGCCATGAGCTCCTCGATGGGATGCTTGGTATGACTACTACTACTCGGCGCGGCCGAATCCGGCTCCGGCTCCGTTATGCCGCCCGGACCTGTGGCGCCGCCGCCCGCGAGATAATCATGGAACTGTGCATAGCGGGTGCTGAAGCCGTCAGAGTCGCTAAAGAGAAATATTCCAGACAGGGCTGTAGAAAGCAGCACAGCCGCAACGAGACATCGCAGCAAGAGCTGCCACCGAACCGAGGGTAACTGGTCTTGCACGTGAGAGAAGCACCCAACAATATCGAGACGCCGCGATGGTGTGGAGGCAGTCATGTCTTTTCTTGGCCAGCCACGACCCAAAACGCGTACTATGCCAATATGGTCCGGTCACGACCAGGTCTCGATTCTTTTCGCAAAAGAAAGCCACGAATGGAGACAGCTGAGACGAGCTGGTCGTTGCATGGTGACGAGGTCAACACGAGGATTTTCCCTTGCTATCTACGTTATCATATGGGTCTAGTAGCAAACTGGGTCTCCACGAGCTGAAAATTCCCAGAAGAGACTGGGCAAGAGTTTGTGAACTGCTACTATGTTGAACCCTGCCATGATGCCCGGATGCGGAGCGCGACTAGGTTATTCGGAATGCGGCGTGATGGAGTCGTTTGCCGAGTCTCCCCTTTCAACCCATTTTGTACATAGGGTACAGCAGAGACTGCTGAGCAGGGCAGCGCCGTCTTGGGCTGTGCGCCAAAGCAAGCCCTCTATTTCCAAGGTGACGTGGAAATTCGACTCATTGCCCTATGGTATTGTCGCGTCACGCTCAAAGAGGTAATAGAGGAAAACCTGTTCCAATTTGGCTTTTCTGCTGGGCGTCGTAATCGTCCACTACTTACAGTCAAGTCAATAGAGGGTAGAGCGCAATGACAATGTCCAAAGGTTCCGTTTACGGCAAGGGACCTCAATGGGATTAGGTAGTAGCGCTATGGACGAGAGCGCTACTTTGCGGCGTTGTGTTGCGCCCCCTGCTGTACTGTCACGCTAACAAAAGGCTTCTATTCAGGAACCCTTGCCATTGCCAGCACAGCCAAGTGACTGGATACTGGGCACTTAGTGTACTGGGCGATGGTCTATCGTCTTGTTTAGACGACCCCGTTGACCCTGAAAAAGTAGAAGCTCTTGGTCTTCTGCAAGGACGTACGTACGAGGTGCTGTCTATGATTCTTGTCTTGGAAGATGCTCATTCAGGGAGTAGAAGTTGAGCAGCCGACAACTACAAACTTCTGCCAAAAAGGGAAATGCGACAATGTTTTCTCTGCAAGATCCAGACTGAGATGGCGTACGTATATATTTTGATAGACAACTGTCAAAAGATCGTTCTTTCAATCGCGTTGGGATAGTCTCTGATCTAGACTTTCTTGCACCTCACTTAGGGGAGATTTCACAAGTATACGTGTATCGTGGGTACGTACATTCCAGCCACCCCGACGCCGGTAAGTCTAGTCGCACCCGTTTTCGTCGGAGTTCGAGTCAAAGGGAAATAGCTTCAACTAAGCCTGCCCTGGTAATCAAGGTGAACACCCCAAATCTAAGATCGTGATGCTCGCCGAGAATACTATGATTGCGAAAATGCAACCCCAGCTCTGCCATGTGCAGAATTCACAAGCTTTGCCTGATTTGAAGCAGTGGAAGCGAAAACGAAAGAGAGCGCCGAGGAAGAAAGAGAAGAGTCGTGGACCCCTTCAGCGATCCCCCTACCCAAATGCTACCTGTACCCCTGCGGGGTTCCAGAGAGTCGGAAAACATCCCCCTTGTTGAGCTCGCTCCAGGGCTCGTGCTCCAGCTTGTGCTGTGTGTTGCTCCATGGACCTGCATATCGAAAAAAGTTATGGGGCCTTGCATATCAAGCACACCACCACCTGCATTGGCGCAAAACTTCTTTTTGCTTTTTTCTTATGAGGGTCCATTGGGGGGGCGAGGATCAATCCCGCTTCTTGCCCCTAATTCTCTCTAATCCTCGGGCTCAACCTTGAATGTGCCCTCTCAATTGCCCATGGTTAAACCTAGCAGCCACAGCCAGCCGTGGCTTTTCTTTACTTTGCGGTTATACACACTCACTTTGGCATTGTGTGTGGATGAAGAATATTTCTGACAGGTCGATCTCCCGACTCGGGTAGATGGTTGAAACTCAAAGTTTGCAGGTCGGAGTGTCTTGGAGTGTCTAGCCCTACCGTGTGAATAGATGCAAATGAGAGCGTCTCCAAGTGGATTTTCTGCAATTTGTAAATCTGTAGCGGGCGATCTGCTCCCTCTTTCTCACGTAATGTAGCCAGTGCTTTGAATAAGGGGCTTCTTCATATGCCACAAAATACTTGAATCAATAGGTAATAATGATACATGCAATCTATGGTATCTAATAAGCCATCATATACATCATTCATAAAGTACAAAATATGTTTGTACTGGACATTATAACGCTGCACAATTCTTCAAAAATCTTCAACTTTTCCTCCTTCCGCGCTGACCATGCAAAATCATGAAGCCGGACTGACAATTAATACCACCCAGTCAATCTGGCCCTTTGCATCTCGCAAAGGCGTCCAGTGGGTCCAAAATCTCTCGTACTTCGACGCCTTTGCGATTTTCTTCTCTTCATTATCTCCACGGAGGCTTTGCAGATCGAGAGCCGTCGGCCGGTGTCCATTGCTTGCGCCCGTGCTGGCCCTTCTCTTGCGGCCCCTCTCTAGGAGCAGTTCCATACTGATTGTCTCGCACTGATCTACGCTCTCTCGCACAGAGGCCTTGAAGCTCTTGGACACAGAAAGAAGGTGAAATATATCTTCTTGTGCTATATCTGAAGGCAGCGAGAGCAGCTCGAGTACAGCCTCATTGTAGAAAGACACCATGAGCTTGGAGCTGTGCTTCTTCTTCGCGCTGGGAGTCGTTTGTCTCTGGCTCGACGATCCTCCGCTGTTGATACACCGCAGAACCATGTAATATGAGTATGGCGTTGGGTATACTGGTGACTTCTGCCCCCGGGAAGCAAATCTTTGTGACGAGAACTGGGAAGTCTTTGACTTTTTGCTGCCTGATCCCAGCGCCAAATCGTAGCCCTCAGGAATTGGCGGAGGCGATGGAGGACATGGAGCCGGTGTCTTACTCCGTCCAAACGTGGAGAACCAATTTCGCGATGTTCCAGCGTCCTTAGAATTCCGTCTTCCGTGAGCAATGCTGTTTTTCCTTGATCGTCGCCCTTCTTTTGGTGTCTCCCTTCCCGAAAATTGCTCGCTTCGTGGAGTTGATCCATCGGATGATTCGCGGTCTGTGGTCAAGGGCTGGCCGCCATTCAACACTCGCAGGAGGTCACTGCGACTGTTCATGCATTCAGAGACATTGACCTGAGCACCAAGCCAGTACTGTAATACGCCATCCGAGTCCTTGAGTGGTAAAAGAAACAACAAGTTCCAGAACGGTTCGCCATTCTTATGGTGGTTGAGAACCAGTTCAACACATTCTCGCTGGTCTCGCATGGCTATTTGCATTCGCCGTACTGCTTCGGGATCTGTAAACGGCCCTTGGAGGAAAGCGCAGTTTTCTCCCACCGCCTCGGCCACGGTGTAGCCCGTCAACTCCTCAAAGTCTTCCGACACACTGACCACGCCGTGCTTGGGGTCAGATGCGTCAGTCATGCTGAAACATGATCCCAGTCCAGGATATTCGAGCTGTGATATATCGTCGGACCCATCGCTAGCCAGTTCCGCAGCTGTACAGTTGACCAGCTGGCGCTTGACAAAACCAGGAAATAATTCCTGAGCGAGCTCGTTTTCAACATGAGATCGGGACTCGAAAAAGACATTTTCCAAACTGGGAATGATGGAGTGAGCGATGCGCTTAATGTCCGCATTTAGAGGCCGTGATACCATGTGCGGCAGATTCAATGGTGAAGATGCTCCGATCGATGTGTATGATGATGATATACTAGTAAGAACTGAAGTCATCTCATTCAGCGCGGCATTGTACTCCCTAATCTGTAGTGCGTGTAAGCTGTTTTGATCCGTTTTTATGTTGCCTGAGTCGGCGGGGATATATGGCGTTGCAACCCACTTTCAAAAGGAAGTCGACGCCCTCTTCATTGCCCGATTCCTCAGCATACTGAACTAGATGGCGAATGATGGACGGGTTTTCCATGGCCATCTGAAATGCATCCTTGCCTAGGAGATCCATGAATGGTAATGCCGAATTCAGCCCAGGCGACTGGGGCATCATACTCAAGGGCGAACCCGGTCGCGTGCTCCGCGGCGAGAGTATATGGTCGATATTCTGGTGAGAGTGCTCGGCGATGGAATTGGTAAAAGTAGTCTTTCGAGGCGATGAGTAATCCGTATACTGGCTGAGCGCAGCGTCATTGGTGTGCATTCTGAGACCAGAGTTGCTGCGCAGGCGCAGAGACAACCGATCCGGGCGTGGTGGAGGGCCCCGCGGCGTCGGTGGCGGCGACAGGACCCGTGGTACGGACGGTACATTGTCCATGTAATTATAGTTTGTTGGTAATAAAGGAGTGCTCATGCGGCGAAAGTCAGGCTCGCTGCCCCTCGAGCGGGAGAGGTCCTTGGCCGTTGAAGTTCGCGACATTGGTGTTTTATGTCTTACCTGAACCGCATGTAAGTGTGTTTGGTGGGTAAGAAGGTCGTTCGAGTTGGACTGGGCTGGGCCGTGGTTGGGCTGGCAAAACTGGGCGTTTGGCTGTGATGGTGGGGAACTAGGTAAATAATACTATTCCGGTACGGTCGTGATTACAATATGCAAGAAGTTTATTTTGTTGAAGAGAACGATGCTCGAAGTAATGAATGACGAAATGAATGGAAAATGATGTTCTCAAGCAAGGGAGTAGTTGTTGCCGGCCACGGTCAAAACGACATGACGAGGATTTCCCCAGCTCGGGTTGGGCGGTTTAAGGCGACCAGTGAGGCGACAAGATGGGATCAAAACTGAGAAAAGTACTGTAAAGCGCGAGTAGACTAAAAGGTGAGGAAGCCTTTAGGATAAGAGAAATGGAATGGGTTTCATGTTTGACAGTGATAGTCGAGCCAGGCCAGTCCTTGCTTGCTTGCTTCCTTTGCCTACCTACCCTTTGCTCCCGGGCATACTCATAGCACCCGACCAACAAAGACCCAGCCAGCAACCCATCGGACCTGACAGGCCAGGCGGAGGGGTCTCCACTGGCTCGAGCGGTGACGATTCATGGACTACGTGAGTTAGTGCCCGCGCTGAATGAAGGAGCTGACTCGACTGGGCACGTTGGCGATACAGATTGACTCGAGCGAACGCTAAGATGAGGTGGTGGACCTGGGAGAGGCCGCATTGGGGGAACCGCTTCTCTTCCCGCTGTCGTTTGCTAGTCTTGGGTCTTTGATTGTAAAAAGACGAGGTGAGTGGGCACTAGGCTCTAGCAGATGGCAAGACAGGATTATGACTTGAGCCACAGCGGTAGTAGCTCACGGATTCCCGTTCCACCGATTGATGATCACGTCAAGCGCTGCAGTGGCTCGAGTGCTGGACGTCGGGACCGGCCTGTCAGAGCCTGTCAACTAGGCGATGGCTGAGCCAAAGTTGAGGGACTTGACCCGAGAAAGGCCTGGACTAGCAGCGAACTACGAGCTACTTTGCCCTCCAAGCCAACTCATAATAGTATGGTAGACAAGGTAGGGTCAAGAAAAAAATTGGTAATGTACAGAGTAGTATCGCCTCAGGTCGCACGAAGCACCCAGACGGAAGATGCCGTCATCTATGCGCCAAGCTTGCCGGATGCCAGATTGCGCTGATCGCGGGCAGATCTTTGCAATACTTGTAATTGACGTTCAATGGTCTGGTGAATAGAGTATGCGTGCGAGAGGTACTTGCTAATCGATAGTAGACAGAAGGGAAATTCCGCTCGGGCTTGATTGAGAGCCTCTCTCAATATCGCAAGCAAGCAAGCAAACAGACGAGCTGCCTGTTGGGAAGAGGGACGCTGGACTGGTCATTTCTTTCGTTTGTCATCTTCCGGTGGCCCAATCCGATTTGCTCAGAAGGGGACTGCAGGTGTCCCGCTGAACGTCAGGGGAAGCATTTTGTTCGATGAGAGCCCCGCTGAGAAGGGACTGGGCTCGCGGCTGATTGGCGACGCCAGCGGCCGGGGCGGCGCATCCCACCGAATTCCCACGAGCTTCTTCCTTGGTCCTTGTTCCAATGTTCAGTAATACGGTAATTGCAGTTCCAAGCAAGGGAATAGCTCGACTTTCTTGGTCGTTCGCTCGAAACTTGATGCTGCATAACACGCAATCCAAAGAGGCAAAGCAACACGATGAAAACAAACCAGCGTCCCATCCTCGGTCCCAGAGCCATGGCTGGTTTTGGTTTGGCACTGGAGACGTTTTCTTCCTCTTTGTAACAGCCAGCAGTGGCCACAAGAGGAGCAGAGGGCACGTAACAGCGACCCAGCAAAGACAATCTCTCCCTTCCCCACGTCGGGAACGGCAAGACGGGAGAAAAAAAGGTGGCCCTCCAAACGCACAGGCATCTCTGTTTGATTTTGGTATGGCGCAGAAAGGTAGAGCACTGATGAGCGGGGACGAGAAGAACAAGAAGGGGTCAAGTGCATCCAGTGCCCTGCATAATGCAGCAGCAGGCAGTAGCATTCGGTACTGTAACGCATGCAGGTACCATTACCAGCTGACCCGTATCTGGGTATTCCACTCTTTGGGGGAGCTTTTCAGCTTTTTTACATTGGACGCCGCTACAACGTGGATCATTAGGACCGAGAATACCCTGTCGTTGCCGCGTACGTGGTCCTCGAAGGGGGAGAACGTTGACACGGAATCGGAGCACTCCCGCTCTCTTGATAATGGCCAGTGCATTCAGAATGCAACCGGTCAGTAAGCGACCATGAATCAAACGCTGGTGCCTAGGGTATCACTGGCTTTTTGGCTGCAAACGAGAGCGACAACCGTGATGCGACTCGTTTGAATGGCAGACGGCATGTGTGCCGATGCTAATTTTCACGAGTTTCGCCAGACCAACTGCCTGGGACCCGTGCTGCTAACCTATTAGACAACGGCCAAGGATCAAGACAACATATAGTCTTCTTAGCCTTGGACTATACGTACAGCTCACGAGCGCACCATAAACGATAGTGGTAATGTTTGCGATACTTTCATATCGTCATACCAAGGTCATATATTATAATCATCGTCTGATGCCCCACGGTGGCATCTTCATATACTTCTAACTTCGTTTCTAAAATACAATTCCAACAAACGGCGAAATTGATGATTTAGCCAAAGGGTCTTCTCCGGCCCATTCCAAAAATCCAAAGCTTGGACAAAATACCCACACAAAGGGTTTGACCGCCATGGCACCGGGACCAATGCTGACCATTTCTAGAAAGACTAGAACCCCATCCCAAGCGTTTGAATATACTAATATATGGATCTCCTACCCCACGGCCGTTTACCGTCACTGTCAGGGACTGCGGCCCATGCAGCAATTCTTCAATTGTGCTTGAAAAACTTGAAACTCCCCTGGCCACGATGACACGGGCTTCATTTCGTAGCTTCGTGGTTCGCTACAGCACCCCCGTCTGTTCGTCGACGTGATTTGCGCATCATCTCCTCGTTTTTCTCGTGCCTCCACTCACAGCTTTCCGCGAACTCGCACATGCGACACTTGTAGGCTTCCTCAATTGGTACGCCGTCGGGGTTTCTCTTTCCCAGCCACCAACTAAGGTCTAGCTTTAGATAGTTGGTGAGGGCTGCAGCGTCCGTGGGAAAGCAATGGTCGCCAATGATCCGGCCATCCTCTCTGTGACGATAAACAACTGCCACCAGGTCACCCAGAGTATCGGCACCTTGGGGAAATGTTTCACGCAATTCCGCCTGCACCAAGGGTATAATTTGCTGTATAGATCGATACCGGATCAGGTCTGGCGCCGGAGACAATTCTGATTCCCGAAAGCTTGGAGATGGACCGGTCGGGTTGCCATGGGAGTTTTGTGAGGACGGACCAAGAGCATCCTCGCCCGGCTCCACCTCATCAAACACCTCATCATGTAAGTTGCCGATCTGCGCCATGAACGCGTCTGAGAAGCGCACGTCTGGTTGGAGCCCGTATCGAGCTACAATCTTGGAAAAATCCAGTTTCCCGGCACCCATCTCGCCAAGCAAACGGTGATATAGGAAAAGCTGCACCCGGGAGGGTCGCAAAGCGGCCCCAGAAGGTAATCTGGTACTGCCGCGGGTCTTGACATCAGTGAGATATATCCGCCTTCTATGGGGATCGAAGTATTCCGTGATGGAAGACTGCTTTCCGACAAATTCAGTTGTGGCACCCTGTGATGACTGGCTTTGACTGAGCTCCTCTTCAAAGCCGAGATTGGGACTCGTGTAACTGAGCTCATCAATGACTCCATTGATAACTTGTCCCTCGATCAAGCCCCAGACCTCGAGTTCTCGCGTAAGCCCCGTATCTCGCAATGTTCGGAGGCCTTGTATGAAGTTCCATAAACGCAGTGCAAACGCCTCTTCCTTCCGGCTGACATTGATTTGCACCGTGGTATGGACTTGATCTTCCAGCGTTTGATGGACCCTTGTTCCACCTTTCATGGCTGCAGTTCTCGTCTTCCTTCCTCCCGGGAGTTGTGTAAGTGTGTACCAGTATTGTAACTCACACCATGCACCGGAAGAAATGTCAGTGACAGTCAGCGGTTTTTTGGGAAATGACCGAAAGCGCTCAATTGGCGATTTCTTGGCCTCTTTTGACTTGTCTGGCACATCATCTGGCTGATGTGGTGGAGGTGGTTGACTTTCAGCGACAAGGCTCAACAATGCATGGCTCACTAAACGCTTCAGTCAGTCAGTGGTGTTTGCCCAATGCCGGCAATGCAATGACTTACAATCCGGGTACTCGATGCCATCCATTGGCACCGAGCTGAGGCCACCCATTGTCGTGCTGCGAGCATCCGTAGGCCGCCAGCCCCCGTCGCGTCCTGCGGGTATCGCAGCCTGGCCCTGCCAAACGCGTTCATTGCCAGCGTTGGGCGATGATACATTTTTATGCTCTGCGTCACCCAGTGAAGGAGACGTCAATAAACTTATAGCGAGCGATGTATCCGCAATTGGCTGAGGACCACTTTGGGCGTCTGAATTGCCGACCAAGATTGCAGCTGTGACGTTGGAATTTTGCGCCTGCTCAAGAAGTTGTATCACGATACTCTCTTCCTCAAGAGAAAAGTCCGAGCCGTAGTCACTTTCCGGGGCCTTTGGGTGATCAGTGGCCCGAAACTTGGTAGCCATCAGAGACAGGTTGGTGCGCGCATCCCGCACACTAGTAGCGACGCGATAATACAGAGGCGGGCAAGCAAGGAAAAAGAAAAATCAGCAATCGAAGACGTCTTCGACTTGGCCAGGCCGAGTCATGATGTAGTAGCATACAGTAGCAGACGGCCAGCTTTTGATGACAGGCCTCGATTTGTATGTTTATTGCCACGCTGCGGCCTGGCACTTTCCCCAATTAACGCGTTCGAGCGCCGCGCCATCACGTGCCTTCTGTAATTCATCCCACCACTCAAGCTGTCAGGCTTTTAGGCAGGTACCTAGCTGTACCTTACATTAACTACTGGCTGGGGCCTCCCTAGAGCGCGCTGTGCTACTTGTCCCAATTGAAGTGAGATGATTCCCAGCAACATTGAATACACCAAATCGCTTCAAATGATCAAACATCGTTGTTAAACCGATGACTTATCCATTCTCAAGTGCCGAAAGGAAAAAGCTCCAAGTCGTGGTCGTTCCGGTTAGCCAAGACCTCATTGGCCCACGAATCAATGTGTTTTGACTCCAAACTGCATGGCGCCCCAGGTGATCAAGGTATTCGGTCGCAGTCCACGGGTTCATGGTGCTTCACTCTCATTACTCAATCATTAAGCCTCGCTTACTATGGGGATATCATTCGTAAAAATAAATTCGTTTTTCACCTTGCTGCAGTCACAAAATCAACAATCTCATCCTTGGGCGGTCAGATCACGGATAAGTGACTGGCGCTGACTCTACAAGTACCTAGTTTTGCTCTCTTATTCTGGTGCCTGCTACGGTCGCTAGGTGATCAGATCTGCCTGCTCCCAGGCCCCCACCAACACCGTGGCTTCAGATACCAAATCAATGCGATCAATGCGAGCTGATCGCGCATGAATTCAAGGCAGCAATCATGTACTAAGCTTTGGCTTCTCGCAGTTCTCCATATCGCATGATTTTCTCATACCAATAAATCAATCAATCACGTCCAGCAACAAGACCAATAATGCATGCACAAGTACGGCAAAAGCAGGAGGACCCCAAGGCCTCGTCGCCCCTGCTGCGAAAGAACAGCGCCGTCGTGGCAGTAGCAGCACAGGCAGGCAAAGAAGCCGCCCGGCAGCGGCAACCCAGACTGGGCCTGGACGACTTGCCGGCCGAGATCCACCTCTTGATCTCCAAGCAATTGATCTACCCGGATGCACTTTCTCTCAAGCACACGAGTCGCTACTTTTACTCACTAGTCGACACGGGCATCAAATTGAAGGTCGCATGGTTAATGGAGCGACGGAGCCTGCATCTCGAGTGCCCAAACGACCGGCGCTGTGATTTGGGAAGCGACTTGAAGTTTTGCAGAGGGAGCGTCAGGTAAGACTTTGCATTATAAATTGCCCCATTTGATTGCAGAATTGATATTCCGACTAACAAGATCGTCTCGTAGGCTCCTCATGCAACGTCGCCGCGAGCACATGGAATGCGAATCGCGACCAGGTCTGGGTTGTCTGGTGTATGGGACACATACCTGCCTGCACCGGCCACAACTGAAGAGTCGCTGGGCCAAGTGGTTGCGGAAACAATTCACCATTGAGGCCTGGTGGGTTCTTTTAGCTCTAATGCCGATCTTTCTGGGGTGGTTTTATATAGTCGATCTGCTGCGGTGAATGAGTAGGAGCAATGTATATACAAATTACAGTCATGCAATGTCGAGTCATTGAACATAATCACTGCGCAATTGCATAGTGACGACGAATCTCCGCTCGGGAACCGAGTCTCGTGAAAAAATGGTTGATGTTTGAGTCGTACTGGGTAACATCGTTGACGAACTAAGTCCCTAATTTTGAGTACCATAGCTTGCACATCTAGAGCAGGTGACTCCGGTCCCGATGTTTTTCTCTCCATTCTAAACTCAAGATGTACAAAGTATATAAGCTTTCAAAAAGGACGAGCTACAATACCCAAATGCACGTTCCTCTTCAATGGACTACGCGAGTATGCTCTATTCAAGTGGATGTCCCTTCAAAAGGACTGGAACCCATGCGCGCGGCCTAGCTTAATAGCCCATCTATGTAAGATGATTGGTCCACGCGCGAGGCGCTTACAGAGGGCCGCCCCTTGTATGCAAGCCGCAGATCCACGGCAATAAGTTCCGTGCGAATAAGGGACCCGGGTTGTGATCTTCAGGGTCTTGTTGATATAGCCAATTATTTAAGCATTCGCTAATGATACGTCCTGGTTGGTCGATGGAGATGGGTTTGGCAGGCCTCCAAAGTGACACCTGTGTTCAGAGCGACAATATAGCTGCGATGCCTCCCTCTTGAGTGGCCGGGGCTTGCCGAGCCGTCTTGTCGTGTGACCAGTAGAGAAACAGATTTTGAGTTGGTGGTTCTGGAACATTTGTGCTGAATGGTGGCGTTCATAGTGGTACATCAATAGTCAAAAAGAGGAGTTTCTGCAACATTGAATGAAACTCCCAAGGTGGGCGCTTCGCGTGCTCTCTTCATCTCTCTCCTTCCGCAATCATCTCTAGACGGCCAAAAATTAACCGTGAAGATGCGGATCCAATACACATCAGGCGTCCTTGTGTCCCTACTCTCATTATATCCGGGCGGGGCCGTGCCCTCGCCGGTCCTTGGGACAGCAATCCAGGCCCGACAGGACCCCAACCCGGTGAACCTGCTCTTGGCCCTCATCACACAGCTTTTCCCGATCAACGCTCTTGTGCAGGACTTGGGCGATCTCGTCGAGAACGCCGAGACCGTGTTTGCCGAACTCGCGGGTTTCGATACGAGTGAGAACGATCTGACGGCTGGCCGGTGCGGTGACGTTGTTATCGTCTTCGCTCGCGGTACCTCGGAGCCGGGCAACGTGGGATCTCTAGTCGGGCCGCCATTCTTCAAAGAGGTGCGCGAGAGGCTCTCGGCTCAGGGCAAGTCGCTCGCTGTGCAGGGTGTCGATGATTATCCTGCCGATGTGGAAGGTTTTCTCAAGGGCGGAGATGCAAATGGTAGTCAGAGAATGTGAGTTTTGCCCCCAAATTGCTGCCTCAAGAGTATACTTACATGTGATCCTATGCGACAGGGCGAACTTGATCACGCAGGCGCAGAAGCAATGTCCTTCGTCCAAAGTCATCATGTCTGGTTACTCCCAGGGAGGTCAGCTTGTACACAACGCTGCGAAGCTACTGCCGCAGTCCACAATGAGTGCTCTCAGCTCCATCGTGATATTTGGGGATCCATGTACGCCGACCATCCATTTCCTCTGGTGCCGTTAGCTAATCACCACAAAAGTCAATGGCTACCCGATCCAGGGTGCAGATGCGGACAAAGTGTTGACGATATGTCATGCCGCGGATAATATCTGCGACCACGGTGACTGGATACATATGCCTCATTTGACATATCTTATTGACGCGGGTACGGCGGCAGACTTTGCGTTGAAACGAATGTGATTGACGAAATATCAAGCTATTCCTGATGTATACATGCACATGCTCTTGTTCCCTTGCATGGCCCTTTGGAGACTCCAGAGAGGCAACCAACTATGTCATACACGCGCTGTCCAAAACCCCCGTAGAAAGTATTCAAAACAACTGATCGCAGAAATTGAAGAAAACTCCCCGATAGGACGTGATACATGAGTCAAAGAACTTAGTACAGTGCTCTTTCCGCAGAGTGGCCGTGATACTAAGCTCCGACCTTTCGGGGACTCCCGGGACTATCCATGGATACGTATGCCGAGTCTGACAGATCCGATGGGCAGAGAAAGTCGCCAGTGGTTGTCTCAGCGGGAAACGGCTCATAGTTAAAGTTCATATCCGAACAATTGAACATGGCCTCAAAGTCAATGTCGTTCAAAGACTGGTAATCAGGCAATGAAGGGATTTGTGGAGCCTCGGGGGGCATTTTGCATGCTTCAACGTCCTTGGTCCTGTCGGTCCACTGCTCGATGATTTGCTTGAACCTCTCTTTCACAATTTTGACGACACCTCGTCTTTGTTCGTCCGCAAACTGGTCAAATTGGTCCTCGAGGTCGTTTCGTACACCATGGATGAGTTCCTCTTCCAGGGCCTTCATACTATCGTAGCTTACAGTCGTAATGCGATTGGAGTCCTCATAATCGTAATCTTATTCACAGTTCAGCAACTGCATCGACACTATCAAAGATGTATACTCACAAGGGGAGGGAATCACAGTAGCCTTCGGAAAGATGGTGCGATACACCTCTTCCCATCTCTCCACGTCATCCTTTTTCCCCACCGGCTTCTTGCGCAGCGCAATATATTGCGACTCATTGATTCCATCAATTGATTTGTCCTGGGACACCATGCACGGAACTTCGGCTCGTTGATGATCCTCGAGCTGATCTCCGCTCGAGAAGACTTCACAGCATCGGTTACATTTGTTGTCTGGTTGTCTGTGTGCTCGGTAGATATGCTCCCTGTATTATTGTAAGCCATGAGTGATACTTCTGCTTGAGTTACTTTGTGACACTTACTTCAACCTGGATATCGATGACCAACCGGGACCCGTACAAGCTTGACGCCCCTTGTATTTTGAAGGGTCGCGCTTGAAGTAAGGACAAGCAAGTTTCAACGTTGGACAGGGTGTGAGTCTGGTCCTTTTACCTGCACGCTTTTCCCGGTCATTTCCATCCTGACCAGGATCAGAATCGTCAAAGCTGTCGCGATGAGTCAGAGAACGCTTCTGGGAAGTCTTCTGCGGTGTTCCGGCACTGCTACCGGATGAGTTCGAATGATTGCTCTTTGGGCGCCGAGAAGACTCCCCGGCGCCATGAGCGTGAGATGTGATGTCAAGGGAATCGATGCATTCTTCAACCATTATCATTAGCTTGTTGATCTCGTCACGCTTCCGTCGAGCCAGGAAAGCGTCGATGAAGCTTTGACTGGTGGATTGATTGATGCCTCCGCTTGAAGTGACGGCAACTTTGGATTTCATTTCAAGAGAATCGATGGGCGAGGCAATTACGACGAACCAGGTCGTCGGAAGAGGATTCGCTGGGACCGCGGGGATGATAGCGCCTTTAGTCAGACTATCATTCTCGGGCCCTGCTGGGGAATCAAAGAGACAAGGCGGGTCAAATCCAGATCGCCTTGCTGGCTGGATTCATCATTAGCAAGACTATTGAGTTCGAAAGGACGTATGGCTTACAGGTTGTTCGACTGTAGCGATGTACCGAGGTGTCGACTTCTTGGACCGGCGCGTTCTGGTGGCTTTGGTGAAAAATTTACTGCTTATTAAAAGAAGCTTTTGCGAGAGATTCTGATATTGATGATTTCTAGGCGTGCTCGATTTGGTCGTGCGGTTTGGTGGATTTAGCCTGTAATCAGAAGGAGTGGCGAGTGCATTCATCGTTCTCTGGGCGATACATGAGGTAGATGATTCAAACTTCAAAGGTGAACATGATGCATGTTGAAGTCTGTAATTAATTTGTATAATTTCGGCTGACTTAGACAATTTCTTGGGTGATCAGTCTTGCTGAATCTGGGGGAGAGAAGATCTGGGGAATCCTGGAGTGATAGTCTGGTGAGGCTGAGAACAAGAGGGGTTTAAATGCACGACAAGAGATGCACGAACACGTATTCACGACTGAACGGATAGCACACTCGCATTTGCGAGCGACGGCAGATGAGAAAGAGGCTTGTAATTCTCCAATCAAGCTTGCAGTGACGCATTGGGGGCCGTCTATTTGGCTTCTGGTTGCCTTGATTCTAGTGGAGTCCGATGTCGTGAGATGGTTCGCCTGGGCGACTGCATGCGGAGGAGATAGCTTCGGGTGCGATCAAATCATTCTCCTTCTCGCTCGGGCGAACCTCATCTTCGCATATGAGAACAAAGGTACGTCCAGCTAGAGCAGGTGAAGACAGCTGCTGGTCTCAGATCCGAACTCGGCCAATTCGACATTACTCGGCATGCTCCTCCAAATCATGGACAACCCAATGGACAATAGTAGATGTTGCGCTTATCGATCCTGTCAGCATGTAGAGGCTCACATACCTTTTTTTTCTCTATGCTCTTTCCGGTAGCTGCCAAATGCGCATGTTGGCCGGATTTACCCGGATCCATAGAACATGATTGGATATCAATTCGTTAGCAGATGATGGGGAGTCATGGGCAGCTGTGTTCAGACCTTACGATAATTGAGAACAAAGACATCTAGTCAAGAGCCTATGATCTCAAGTTGCGCTTGAGATACGTAACGACAGCCGGGAATGGGAAGAATTTGACGGAAAGGTATGATTACACAGAATAGAGTTGTACATGTGTATGCGGTATGTCCCGTCCTCAGATGATCGCTGGCAATCACAATCGAAAATCGACAAGGAGGGAGGGAAGATCCTTTGGTCAAAAGTGAAAGAGTGAAAAGAGGAAGACGGGTAGACAACCTGGGTATGGAGTCAATTTAAGCTTATTTGAACTGCCAATTCGCACTTTCCTCAACATGCTCCAGTTCAACAAGACTTGTCATTGCTGATTGGAAACAGGCGCACGTCGCGTTGAGAAATCGTTAACGATGGAAGCGTAGAACCAATTGCGCCTTTCTTTATTGTTGTTCAATCCACTTTCTGACGAGTGGTTCACAAAGTCAATCGCGAATCACACAAGCTTGACGATGCAGTTGACGATGCAGTTGGTCCAACACGCCTCAGCGCCCCACGCTTTGGGCAGCAAGGCATCTCACAAACTACCACAAGGCATTCGAAATCCCCAATCGAGGCAAGAGAGTGGGTCCGAAGTCGTGAACAATATCTTTCGGTCTATATCTAGGTAAGCTTTTAATGGCCTCGTCTGTATAGTCGTTCAAGTTCCGAAACATTGCTCCCTACCTCGGGCGCAGGTTGATGCCTAAGCTATCTTGACGCCCTCATCGTACGGTCTCACCGAAAGGGCCATTATAACTTTACCAGTCACAATGTTTGCCGTGTTTCGCCGCTCGAGGTGGTGAAAGTTGTCCAGCTTCTTGCGCTGTTCTGAAGCACCAATCTGTAGTTGCTCCAGGATCTCAGTGACTGCGGCATAGAGAATCTCCAGGCTGCCGTCCTCAATCTTGACTGCGATTCCCAAGGCTCCAGTTGCGCCCAGACGTGCTGTATCGGCCGAGGCACGAATACCAACGCCATAGCATCCGTCAGCGCCTACTTTGCCGATAAGCGAAGGTGCATATGCTCTCATGAGCTCTGTACAGTAGCGGTCATCGCCACCGACGTACTCGGGGTAGCCAGCCATTGCATTGAAGATGCGAGCCATGTGAGTATGGCGCTCTGTTGTGATATCGTCGTTTCCGTCTGCTGCATCAGCAAAGCTAGCATACATGCCTGCCATGCAACGTAGAGGAAAGGCGGGCGCCGGTAGATTGCAACCATCCAGGGCCCATTGCACCTCATCAGTGCCGATATTCGGCGCAGTCAGATCTCTAACAACCTCCTTGACCCTTATCTGCATGGGATGATGCGGGAGATGATAGTCCTCAATAGGCGCACCCAGGGCCTTGGAACCAGCAATCATGCCACAATGCTTTCCTGAGCAGTTGTTCGTTGCTGGACCTGGAACGAAGTCGTTCTTGATCCACGCACGATTCACCTTGTCCGAGAGCGCAGCATGACTGCCGCACCGAAGGTCCGTCTCCTTTGCGCCCAGCCTCTTCAGCATGTCGTAAGTCCGCTCAAGATGGCGATCTTCGGCGCTATGCGATGCACAAATGAGCCCGAGATCCGCCCCGTCCGAGACTGTTGGGTCAAAGGCCCCCGTCTCCAATATGGCAAGAGCTTGAGCTGGCTTTGCAGCTGATCGAGCCAGGGTGACTCGATGCGGGTTGCCCACGGCAAACAAGAGTTTGCCCTTGGCATCGACGATAGCTGCGTGTACCTGGTGACGGTTCTCAATGACGCCGCCTCGGTCTGTAACAACACAGTCACGGTGATGCATCCTGAGATAGATTGTGTCTCGCGCGCCAGGGTGGAAAAGAGTGATTATAGGGCGCGTTTTGTAGTGATAGCTCGAGTATGCTGGGGCTGTACTGCAGTTGGGCTCGGAAAGTCAAACGAGAGACCGTTACTATGGTTCTTGTTGGTCGTTCAAAGCTATCAGCTTGGCATGCGCAGAGGCAGTTCCTCAAATGTGCAAAGAGAATCAAAGGGTTTGGCTCCGCTGAATCATGATGACTCATGCTATGCGCCCTCCGAACTGCATGTCATCGGTTGGTGGAGATCATATGAATGGACTTTGGTGCTTGAACTACCGCGAGTAAAGCTCATCTGCTGGAAATACCCAGGCGGACTCATGACCCAGAGATGGTGAAATCGTATAGATCCTCAAGCATTTCCATACCTTGAAAAATGTCCAGTAAGGATTATGATGGCTCTTGGACATAACGAGTGGGCCGGGATTAATATTGAGTGGCAAAAGCTCGGTATGTAGCAAGACTCAGCCGGTCATTACTGGCCGTTTGACACTTGACATGTACCATCATCGATGTCTGTCCCGTCGATGGTCAATGCTGATGCTCGTCGGAAAGCGGCTAAAAGAAAATATCGTCGTGAGCCGCGGCGGGCCGTGCCTCAGTATCAGAGAATCCATCATAAAGGAATTATAGTGCAACGATTAGCACTAACGTGGGACTATGTTCCAGCGCTCTAGCGCCCTGGGCTCTATTTGCACGAGGTGGCAACCATGTTCAATGAAAGATTGGGTATGGAGCGGCATGAATTGAACAGGAGAGTTTCATGCGAGCATGGTAGATATATTGTTCGCTTAGTACTTGAAGAAGAAATTCAACTTTTCTGCAACCGGGCTTGGCAAAGAATTTACTGGAGCTTTGATGACATGATTGCTGGTCACGATGCTAGCTATTTCACCGAGCTGCTTAGTTCCAATATGAACAACAAATATGCCTCACTATAACCGGGCCAATCGAGCCACAGCATGTACGTATTTAGTACCAGCCTACCTATGTCAGTGTCTCCCTACTGATATCTTCCAATGTTGTCTGTATCGCACAGCTCTTTTGGCAATCAATGTGGTGTGAATATCCTTGCACTCAGCGAGGTCCTTACTCAGCACGGCCCCGGTCTATCCGGAGGTTGCTCATAAAGGAGGGTCAAGAAGAAACGGACGGCACTGACGGGAATGCATGGAAAGCTCGGCTTGGCTGGAGGATTCGGAACCAGGTGGAGTTGCACTTTTGTGATACCATGCAAGACTTGTGGTCTACGGATTACCGTCATGTCTAACGATTCTATACGACCAAATTGAACAGGTGACGGGAAATAGAGACGTGAAGTTTCAGATGGTTTCAATGCATCAATTGCTGGCTGGGCTGCACCAAGCTGGGGTGGCGGCAAGCTGTAAGGATGCAAGTACCAGGAGCTAGTAGCTCACTCAATTGAGCGCCTATGAGAGCTTGCGATCTAGGCGACAGTAACTGGAGCATCTTATATAATATATCACAATTAGGTTATCTGTATGGAGACGATAATTGGAAAATTTCCACGACTAACATCCGATGTTACTCAGCGTGAAATTTTGGATGCTGGTGGACCGGCCAGCCGTTTTTTATTTGAGCGCGTGAACATCAGACATCTCGAGCTCGCAGCAATCCTGCACGACGTCACTCGTCATTGCGGGGCAGTTTGGGAGGAGCCCCTCATCCACTCGACGGACCTTGTTGAGCTATCGTGAAGCGGCATTGGCAGGAAGGGAAAGCTCTGTGATTCCTCATTCTTCTGCTGCACTCAATTTTCTCATTCATTAAGAGCAAATCTCTCTTCTTTACCAACGATACACCAAACTCTTGTTTACGATTGACGAGTCCTGCAAGACAAATACTGAAAACAAAGGTGAGTAGATTCAATCTAGATTCCCGTGTCTTCTATGGTAGCTGCACACCACCCACGCATGTCCCAGCACTTTCCAGTATCGCCGACAGGCTGGAAGCTTTTACCCCGCCAGCCATCTTGAGCGATCCTGGGAGACACGCGCGCCTCACATTTTACTTTATGTAACACGAACGGATCCCGCCCTTTTTTTGCTTCATAAGCTTCAAGTCCCTGGACCCAAGCTTCTTCCGTTTTCTATCCGCAAAACTCAAAAAAGACAAAACCATTATTTTCTTCGGCATCTGACTGACTTGTCATTCAGCTCGAGAGCATCTGACCATTAGGTAGCCCTCTCGACATTTTCCTCTGATCCGACAGACCCCCCCTATACCTACCAAAATGCCTCAACCAACTACCCTTTCGGCCTGGCAGGACCTCGAGAGCCACTTCAAGACGGTCGGTAAGACTTTCGTCTTGAAGGAGGCCTTTGCCCAGGACCCCGAGCGCTTCGCCAAGCTCTCCAAGACCTTCCAAAACTCTCCCTCCAAGACCGATATCCTCTTCGACTTCAGCAAGAACTTGGTCACCCCCGAGACCATTGACCTGCTGGTCAAGCTGGCCGAGCAGGCTGGCCTCGAGAAGAAGCGTGATGCCCTCTTCGCTGGCGAGAGAATCAACTTCACAGAGGACCGTGCCGTCTACCATCCCGCCCTGCGAAATGTCGGCGGCTGGGAGATGAAGGTCAATGGCGAGGATGTCATGAACAACACCGGCGGTGTCAACGAAGTCCTGAACCACATGAAGGAGTTCTCGGAGCAGGTCCGAAGCGGCGACTGGAAGGGTTTCACCGGCAAGAAGCTGACCAACATTGTGAACATTGGTATTGGTGGCTCTGACCTGTAAGTCATCTGTCGATTCTTGCATTGTACTGGAACGACAATACTCACACTCGAGAACAGTGGCCCCGTCATGGTCACAGAGGCCCTGAAGTACTACGGTGCCGACGACATGACTCTGCACTTTGTTTCCAACATTGACGGTACTCACATGGCCGAGGCTCTCAAGGCCTCTGACCCCGAGACCACTCTCTTCCTGGTTGCCTCCAAGACCTTCACCACTGCCGAGACGTGCACCAACGCCAACACTGCCAAGACGTGGTTCCTCGAGAAGACTGGCAACAAGGGCGAGATTGCCAAGCACTTTGTTGCCCTTTCCACCAACGAGGAAGAGGTCACCAAGTTTGGCATCGACAGCAAGAACATGTTTGGCTTTGAGAGCTGGGTCGGTGGCAGATACTCTGTCTGGAGTGCCATTGGTCTGAGCGTAGCCCTCTACATTGGCTATGACAACTTCCACAAGTTCCTGGCTGGTGCCCACGAGATGGACAAGCACTTCCGCGAGACCCCTCTCAAGGACAACATCCCCGTTCTCGGTGGTCTTCTGAGCGTTTGGTACAGTGACTTTTTCGCTGCTCAGACGCACTTGGTTGCTCCGTAAGTAACAGCTCTTGCTTTCTCATGAACACAGCTTTCTGACGGCATCTTCTAGATTCGACCAGTACCTCCACCGCTTCCCTGCTTACCTGCAGCAGCTGTCCATGGAGTCCAACGGCAAGACCATCACTTCCGACGGCACACCCGCCAAGTACACCACCGGACCCATCCTGTTCGGCGAGCCCTGCACAAACGCACAGCACTCCTTCTTCCAGCTTGTTCACCAGGGAACCAAGCTGATCCCCACCGACTTCATCCTCGCAGCCAAGTCCCACAACCCCATCTCGGACAACCTGCACCAGAAGATGCTTGCATCCAACTACTTTGCCCAGGCTGAGGCGTTGATGATTGGCAAGACGGCCGACCAGGTCAAGGCTGAGGGAACTCCCGAGAACTTGGTGCCCCACAAGGTCTTCATGGGCAACCGACCCACCACCTCGATTCTCGTTGGTGGCAGCATTGGCCCGGCCGAGCTGGGTGCTCTGATTGTTTACTACGAGCACCTGACCTTCACTGAGGGTGCCATCTGGGACATCAACAGCTTCGACCAGTGGGGTGTCGAGCTGGGCAAGGTTCTGGCCAAGAAGATTCTCAAGGAGCTCGACGAGCCCGGCAACGGTGAGGGCCACGACGCCAGCACTGGCAGCTTGATTGGTGCTTTCAAGAAGTACGCTTCGCTATGACTAGATTCGGAGAAGAAAGAGGAGGTAATAGACAGTAAAGCTCGGCTGTGAGTCCTAAGATTTTCTGAGTCACATCTCAGGGACTCACATTGCCGTAAGCTTTGGACCAAGGAGGAAAAAAAGCAGGCCTTCACGATTTCATGATGACTGGTGTTTTGACGTACATCCTACAGCGTAAAGGAAGAATATAAGTAAAATGGTACACCAAATCTTCATGCAGGTGATCGCTCTGTACATCTTGTTCAAATCACGAGTTTCGACACCAGTATAATACGGAGTATTGCCAAGATGGGGCAAGGTTATATTGAAAAGATTTTATTCATTAGCCTGCTTACAAGACCCTTTCGCACAGCTAAGTCGTCTGCAAAGACTTCAATCCCACGAATTCATAGAAACAAAACCTGAGAGGGAACACTGAGGTTGTACTAAGTAAAGAACCCGTTCGCTCATGGGACCTCCACGTGGTCCATGTCGTCCATTCTGTACGCTGAGGTAAGTCGAGGCTTATGACCCGGAAGCTCTTCTGTCGTTGAGTACCCATTTGATGGGGGATGCAAATGTTTTATCGATACTTTTCGCCCACGGCATTGAGGCCGTGGCGCGGTTCAGTAATATATGAGGTTTCGCCTTGAGTATATGATATAGCTTGACTGATGCAGTCTTGAAACTATTTGTCTCAAGGGGTTGAGCCATGCTAGAGCCCACGCCGTTCAAAGACATCATCGCCACGCTTAAAAGGCGGCCTTGGGGGCGGCTTCAGGACGCCTGGCCACTTCAGAGTCGAAGGAAGTACATGTTAGTTGCAAGGTCGACTAGTGGAAGGTTGCTCATTTTGACTTGCCCTGATTAAGGTCTCCAGAACGACTCAAAGCTTGAGGACTCTCTTCTCTACATCTAACCCCTCCGGGGGGTTTGAGTTATACTTGTCTCAAAGGTGAGTTCTGACCACTACGCGTGACCAGTTGTCCAGGGCTGACGAGACGAGGTTCCTGCGTGCCCTTGCTTGAGCCCAATTACGTTTATGTAATCTTTTTTCTCCTTCTTTGCTGGGCTTGTGACGATAATGGCTGATACAGTGATTACGAGAGTCTTTCTCAATGTGGTGATGTAGGCCGAGATAAAGTTTCAGGAGGATAGTGCTGATTCGTGGGTGACTTGGGAGGGGCAGCATTGATTTTGATACGAATGTTCGTAACGATAATAAGTGCTAGGGCGCAAGTCGATGCCAAGTAGTCATTCTGTGCAACAGATGAAGTTAGGACGTGTGTTTATATGTTTGAAGTTCATTTGTGTGGAAGACCAACATTTGAGAAAGAATAGCGAGGACGCGGCAGAGAAGTATCATGACAAAGGCCTTGCGGTAATTCGTTCAGTACAGAAGAGAGAGTTGAGAAAAAGATAGAAGAAGAGAGAATGTAACGTGTGTCCTTTTGTTCTCGGACTAGGTTATTAGTCTGATCGCGATTGAGGATGTATCTCATGTACGCCACTCTGGAGGTGGTTGAGCAGAGAGCTGTTGTGGTTGGTAAGGGAAGAAACTTGAACTAGGCGAGTTGTTTATGATCTGTTTATTTATGTCTATTCTTGGGCGTGGCTGTGAGGAGTGAGCAGTTACAACCACCCAGCTGCGGCTACCTCAACAGCCTGTGACATCGGCCCAAGTGACACATACTGAGGTTGGCCGAGAAGGTACACGATGAGTCCCGGCTGTCTACCTGGGATTTGAAGAAACAGCCGAGGGAAAGTATGATCAGTCTATTGTTCTGATGTAAAGAAGGACACAATGGGCAAGCCAGAACAAAATGGGAGGTCAACCCAGCCGCGGTCGTGACTGCTATTGTTGTGGTAGTCGTGCCCATGTCCCTTCAGATCAACCCACTGAGAATTTGTGCTGCTTTATAGTCTACACAGCATGTGACCTTGAATTTGTCCCTCTCAGAGTGTGTTTGATTTGCCACGCCTATGCAATCAACTTTTCATTTGAGTCAGAGTACCATTACGATTTGGCATATCTTGACTCCCATATTCAACCGCCAAATAAGTTGACATGCAATAGTCCTCGACGCGACCCGGCTACTCCAATAATTCGCTTCTTTATTGGCATAGTCGTCACTGCATGAAGTTGTGGCCGACATGCCGGTAACAGCTTAAATCGTAGCGTCGACTCTCGAGCTCACCATTGCGATTGTAAAATTTGTCAAATGAACATATTCGAATAGATCATGAGATGTTTTGGATGCTGCGACTATGGGCGGACTTTCACTTAGTCACTCAGCACTTGTTTTTGTTTGTTCAAGATATGGGTTTTCCTAACAGTCAAGGTCCGCATGGGACTAAGACTCAGCATCTCGTTGAAGTATTCAACAGGGCCTCGTATTACATCATGGTTGTGAGCTGCATTCGCTGAATCTATACGAACTCACTTACACGTGGCCAGGGACACATTCAATTGGGGTCAATTGTTCCCGAGTCTTGCAAAGAGCGCCCCCACCTGCTCAGGCAATACCCTATCGTATGTAGGTTTATACACGCGCAGAACCACTTCGCCGTAACCAAGTGCTCGGTGATGACTCACTCTTGGTAGAGATCTTGGACAAGATAATGGTTTTTTGTGCGCGACTTTGGCATACGAGCTGCAGCTGTTCGTATTAAAAGAGGCACAGCGGGCAAAGGACATGTATGGATTTTATTTCCGGCAACATCCTGGGGGATCCGGAGTAATGATACTAGTAAGGATCCACTTGTGCAATCCCAGTGGTAATCCTGAACCTGTCTTGATTGTTGACAGGTATGTAACATCAAAGGTGGACAAGTCGCGTTTCTTGACTTTGCAAGTTCCATGGATGAAGACGATGTTCATTGTTGACCGTTGCAACTTGCTAGCATTACACTAAGGTTAGTGTGAATGTGAAGGGATTGGGAATGCTTAACTTCAAAGTTTTCTTCTAAGGTTATTAGTTCACTGGCCTCCTGACGTCACCGTAGTGTAGGCGTCTGTCATAATTTCTTCAAGCGCAAAAGGGAGATACATATTCAAGACGGACTATTTTGGCCGCGCGGACTTTTCTTTTCTTTGACAGATGCAGGACCGGATCTTCCGCTGTCCCAAAAGCGGATCTTACTTATCACCGTCGGCACGATACCATCACTTGGCACAGAGACGCCATCGCGTCCCGGGTCCGGGACTATTTTCCTTTTCGGCGGGCAAGCCCGCTGTGCTTAACCGTCTTCAGCATAAACTCGTGCCAAGTCAGGGGTGGCCTTGGGTGCTTATCGCAGCTTGTGGGTAATACTGGGTATCGATCCAATTTGCCCTCGACTCCACTGAAAATGGCCATGATGATCCCCTTGTCTGCACTGCTGCTCCCTCCCCCCCGGGGGTGTCATCGCATGATGGGGGCCTGGCCGGGGTCGAGACTTCATGAAAAAGGAACGTGCCCCGACCGTTTCTTGGCTAGGATCCATCTCTCTTGATACATTCCTGCTGCGGTGGTTGTTTTGGGAGTCGTCATTACTATTGTTGTCGTCGTTGTCGTTGTTGCTGGGTCGCGTCTAAGCTGTATTCATTGTGGGCATATTCGAGAGAAAGAAGCAATATTCGGAGTTCTATTATCCTCGGAGACTCTTGTCTTTCAGCAAAATGCCGTCGTCCAGATCCATTGTGAGCGCGGCCGTGCTCCTGGGCGCCTCCGCCGTCAATGCCCAGATGAGCACCACCACATGCGCCGAGGTGCACATCTTCCTGGCAAAGGGCAACAACGAGCCTTACCCAGGCCGCCAGGGCAAGCTGGTCACAGCTATTTGCGATGGCCTCGCATCCTGCGACTATGAGGATATCGTCATGGACAACATGATTGACGACGAGTACTGCGGTGCCGTCTACCAGGGCGCCACCAATGGTTACAGCCAGATCAACGACTACAACTCGCGGTGTCCCGACGCCAAACTCGTCCTCAGTGGCTACAGTCAGGGAGGCCATGTTGCTAGCGATATTCTCGGTGGAGGTGGTGGTACATTCTACAATGACTGTACCGAGGATACGACGCCCCAGCTCAGCTCGAGCAGTGATGCTGGCAAGATGAGTAAGTCAACATTCTATATCAGCATGTATCACGGTATATGGAATCTTGCTAACGTAGTTTCAATCATATAGTCAAGGCAGCTCTCACATTTGGCAATGTGCGGCATACGGCAGATCAGCCTTACAACTACGAGTCTGGCGCGGCCGACGATAGTTATTTCCCCCGCGACTCGGCCATGCAGGCACTGCTAGACGAGTATGAGGACGTCTGGCGGGACTACTGCGTCAGCGGTGACCCCATCTGCGCTCAGGGCGATACCGTCGCCGACCACCTGTCGTACTTTGACGTCTACACCGACTCAGCCGCCGAATGGGTAAAGGGCCTCCTCGATGCAGAGACCTGCGACGACTGCTCGACCACCCTGACCGTCGCCACTTCGGGATGGGAGTCTTCGACCGTTGCTGCGACCGCCTCCAACACAGGCACTTCTGTTCCGGCAACGGCAACTCCCACCGGCACCAGTGGCACATCGACCGCGACCATTTTGCCAGAAGCTACCGCATCAACGACAGAAAACCTCTCATCCACACCCACGGCCTCGGCAACTGGCTCGGCTTCGTCCACAGGAAGCAGTGGATCGACTCCCAACTCGGAGTCCGTGAGTCTTTTCAGTCTTGTGGTCGCCGCAGGGTTTGCCTTTTTCCTTGTATAATCAAAGATTCCGCTATAGACTGTTGGTGTACAAAACAAGCATGGACATAAACAAGACAAATGCATCATCATGGCGTTTTTGGATAATGGGTCAGCGGAAAAAATAGACCTTAATATTAATCACATATTGCGTCATATAGCGCAAGCATTCTACCATCATCTTATGTTTGTTGCAAAGAAAGCATACACTAGGACTAGTATTATGATATCTGTAAGATTGCTCATAATATGACGAACATGTTTTGTCATCTTTTGCTTGTCGTTTGTCTGGGCTATGGAGGAGTAATAACAGACAATCATCAACTTGTCCACATGATACATTGAAAGTTGACTCACTCAGAAGTGTATATAATAATGTCTCTGAGCCGCAACAACTGGGCATTGTTCTGACCACATGCACTTTTCTTTCCATCCTGAGTGTCAACAGACTACTTGACGCTCGTTCTCATTCAAGCGCCGCGTATATTTGCAATAGCACAGTCTTGAAAAGTCTGTCCTCTTATTCAAGGCGCCCAGCAAGACGCTATCCAGGCGCTGCAAGAGACGAACTAAACCAAGGACTACATCATCGGAACTCAAGAGAGGGATTTGCAAGAGCAGACGGCCCCTCTCATTCGGCAAATATGCTTGTGGTAGAGCCATTATACCAACAGAGCTTCATGCACGTATGCAGCTATGCTAATGTCCGCCTGGAACACAGATCTGCGATTGCCAACAAGAGGAAGCCCAGGATGGTGGGTACAAATGGGCACCGCAACCCCATCCCCTATGAATTGTCATCGCAAGACGCTCTCAAGAAGGCCGTACACGTATGTAACTGCCATTACCTTTGCATAATTTTTGCCATTGGCACTAACTATCTAATGGCAGTGGACACGACTCGAAAATCCGTAGGATGTTCTCGGGTTGCCAGATATGCGCGACCCGGACGTAGACACGCTAGAAAAGGCATATGACAACGCTTGCTTCCTCATTAATTCGAACATGTACGTATGCACTCTAATCATGCGCATGAGGAGCCGTAATTGATCAAAGACGTGCTCATAGCCATGTTTGACGCCGACGCCGAACCCTGCCATCGGCGCCCTAACAACAGTCAACAACGTGCAGGCTTTGGGATATCACTCCAGTAGCGAACCGAGTGTCCGGCAGATAGGGCCATGAGTCCACGCCTGTTTGCGGACCTCTTCAATGCTCTGGCCGCGGCCCGCCGGCGTTGGAAGGACAAGCCGACCGCCCCACGCAAGGTTGAGGACCATTGCGACTTGGCCAAGGCCATTGATAAGTACAATGCTGAACACTCAGACTGTTCCTAGACGCTTTCGACCAAGCCCGCTATCTGTCCCTTCTTCACAAGATCCGATGATCTGAGTTATATCCGCCACTTGCGAAGCTCCAGCAAGCCGTTGATGAACGAGTGCTCAATGGCTGGAACGTGTCGCAGAACGTTCCGAAGCAAAAGATGCAACGGTCGTGGCTGGCGCCTTGCCTCATTCTTCTATACACACACTTCTGATTACTTCTCTATTATTTGGCATGATATGTAAAAAACAAACAGATACCATATGCCATTTCTCAATATCACCGGCATTACCTGCACAGGTTCGACTTTCAGTATGTGTTTTGGAGCAGTCCCCGACGAAACCCAGGCGTCCTACAGTCTGCTTTTGTCTGCTTTTGCACCATTCGCACACAAACTCGGCGTACAGTAGCCAGAACTCCTACCGTAAGCCCTGATCAAGTTCTGTGGGACTGGGGTTGGAAGTAAAGAGAAGAAACCGACATTGGCAGTTCAGACAAGAGAGACCGCGTGACCGACGACGTAAGTCAAAGCATGGCAGAGCTACTTGCATCGCTACCCATAAAAAGCTGGTTTATACTGAAATTGTCGGAAGAATAATCGAGTATATCCTCATGGGAAAAGAAAGCCAGGAAGTTGGCAATCATGTCACTTTGGAAGATCTGGCAGAAAGAGCGTGGCAACGCGCCATGGAGCTCCACGATTCGGCCTTAACCAATAACCTCGCTCTAGTCAAGGGCATCATCACAGGCATCATTGCCTTATAAGAACATGGAAAATTGCTTCGCCGAGTTCCTGCAAGGCTTCGAAAAGCTCTTCGGAGACATGGCGTGGACGGACTGGGAAGACCCAAAGGGAATCATGTTCGAGGTTCCCGAAGCCCTAGTCCACATTCTCAGCACCCCCAAGACTGCTGGCGCACTACCGGTACTACCAAAGTCAACCCACGTCGAAGGCTTTGTGGAAGTCACTTCAGAGACACGTTAGCCCACCTCAGTGTACTGGCCGAGAGACAAGTCGACCAAGAGGGGCTACATTGACACGATCCACGTTGCGCCGGACGGTTTACAGGCCATTTCAGGCAGACCCCGAAAGCTTGCAAGAGTTGCAGATAAGTGGGCAGATGCCCAAAAAGTTATTCACCACGGTCGACCCGTCGTCGATTTTTACTTTATGGCTTTATCGGACATGAAAGGATACAAATGGAACCTTCAGGCTCGTTTAGACTTCCAGCAACACAGCATGGTCGAGTTACGAATCGATAAGAAGCGTGATATAAAGGGCGATCAGCAGTGGACTTGAGTTTCCGCACATGGCTCAAAGTATCACCCATTGATTGCCCGCAACGCACCATATATCAGGCGCACCTTTGCCGATGCATTGAGAAATATGCAACTATCAGGCGTCGTTTGTGACTTATTCATGATACTTGAGGCCCGGAAGTAGGGCACTTTACCTTTGTCTTTGATGGCTTTAGCATACCGCATCTTATTTCGGATGCGCGTAAAGCTTTGATGAAGGATAGCCCCCTTCACTGCAGAATCAATGCAAACAACCCTCAGTTGTGGAATACAACGACTCCGGTATGGACGGCTCGGGCAATTCTACAGCACTATTGCCCACTTGAAGGTCATACACCAACTGCAGACTCCCACAGATCAGTTCGAAGAAAGCGCACTGTCGGTAGAGCGTGGTTGTAAGTCCAGTCCCACCAACTGCGGTTGAATGGGACGGCTGTAATTCTTGTAATTCCATAAATCAGCAAGCCCTTTGAGCTCATCTGTGACATTCGAAGTCACCGACGATTGACACCAAATTCTTTCAGGCACGAGGCTCGATCCACTCCGGCGATACCAACGCTCGCGTCCGCGCCGTGGGCAGGTGCCGGTTGCAGGAGACTCTTGTGGCCATGGTCGATGAGGGCACAGAGTGGGCAAGGGACCGGCAGATGAACCCGGGCTTGTTTGCCGACCCCGTGAATTACGATGACCGCTTCAATATCACTGAAGGCTAATATATCCTCGGCCATGGTCGTGGAGACGAAATGGTACCGGTGCCGTGGCCGTTTTCGAGCGAAAATAAGCCCTTCTAGCATTGCCCCACAGATCTATAAGAGACTTGATGCCATTAACGCTAAGAATTCAACGCATCACGCAGCTCGTCCCTCGACATGAGCTCCGTGGCATAGAAGGACGCGCTGGCGAAAAAAAAAAAAAGGAATAGAGACATACACGGGAATCGAACAAAAAGACTGGGGGAGGGCGGACCCAGCCAGAGAGAGAGTTAGAGATACTAGATTTCTAGGATCGGAGCGGAACCACTACACCACTGTGACCTGTGGTTCGTGGGAGGTTATTATAGCACACTTTATCTTACTTTATAAAGGGTAATAAATTTGGTTGGACAAATGCGTCTTCTGCAGTGTGTACAAATGGCTCTCGGGCCATTAAAGGGGAAAGGAGAGGATTTATAGTTTGGCAGAGGCGACGAAAAGGGAGGAAGACGCATTACGGCGAGGCTTGCCAATGCATATATCGTACGTCTTCGCCGAAGTCGGCCCTTGCATGAACAAGTCACAAGATGTCCTTGAGTACTTCTAGACTGGCTGCCCTATTACACGAGCTTCATACGCGTCAGAGACCCCAAACACGACACGATGCAGCTGCTACGTTCTGAACCCCTTGGACTAGCCCGAGTCGTCTACAGAGAGACAGCCGATACATGCCTATATCAGGGCACCGCACAAGGTTGAGGAGCACTGCAAACCTGGCCAAGGCACTCCTTATCTGTCATTGAGAATGTCCTCACGGGTTGAACCCATCACTAATTCAAATACATCGACCGCTACCACGCGGAGCGGGCAGACTGGGGCCGACAGCTTGTCCGGCTCCACCAAGAGGACCTGATGGCCGAAGGGGGTTCTGAAGACGCAGACCCAGCCATGCAGGAAGATGGAGGACTTCGAGAAAAAATTAATCAAGAAGACAGAGACAAGACATGTATAAGCTGGAGCTGACAGCACTGTTGTGCGCTACGAGTATCAAAAGAATGAAATACAATCGACTACATGCAGACTGAAGCCCCTGAGTATCATAACAGCAAAGAACATTGCATTTCATGACACTCTATCCACGGATACACAAGAAATAGTAGTGTATAGAATTCAGTTAGTCCAAGTATATGCCGGTTTGTACGAGAACAACACTCAACAGTGTTCATATCTGAAAGAGGGAAATTGCTTCGTCCAAAGGCCTTAGAGATTGAATCATAGCCTACAATTCGATTCTCAATGTTTACCAGAAGACAATCAATTTGCGTACACGTGAGGAGACAGAACAAGGCGGGTATCAAAACCGAGTATGAGGGACTGTCACCTGAATAGAATCATCCGCACACTCCAATGTATGGCATGCCTCCTGGAAATGCATCACCCTGAAAATGCCCACGACTGCGACACTCCTCGGCACCGGCACATTTCAACCACAGTTTCTATATATACAGGTAGCTGAGCTCGAAAGGCCCATGTACTCATCTCGCCCCCCAAAAACCATAATCCCTACAGAACGGACGCTGACATATTGTTCAACACCAAACGCCTCCACTAGATAATGAAATTGAATCTCACACAATTGTCAGATGACTGAGATCTAGGATTGGTGCAGGCTGAGAGTCGATAGGGAGTTTTGACGTTTAAAGACGTTCCGCTCGAAAATCTTTTATTTAATGAATGAACACATCTTGTTGTCCGATCACGGACGTTTGTGCTCAGGTGTTTCTGGTATCTCCATTGTAGGATCCCATGTCTTGATATCCTCAGAGCCATCCACTTTGGTGTGCCCAGATGCAGCGGTCGGACCATTGCCAAAAGCCGATAGATTATCTTCTGTGAGCTTCTTTGAAGCAAAAGGAGCTTGTCGACCGAAGACGGAAGAACTTTTGCTCATCGGAGTGTCAGCTCTGGCAGGTTTTGCTGATGAGATGTTCGCTGGTGAGAAAGGTATGGCCGAAGTCGCAGTAAAGTTATGACCACGGAATGGGGCCGGCGTTTCTACCGTGTTTGGAGTCACCCATTTGGTTGGCGCTGTCTGGGGAATTGCTTGGGCAGGCGGGCCCTCTGGTTGGTAGGGGATAAAGACAGAATCCTCTGGTCCATCTATAATTTGTGGCTCATGAGCCGGTGTGGCGGGAACATCAGTGGGTGGTTGCTCGGGTACATTCACATCCACATCCACGGGCTGGTTTTCCTTCTGAGGCGTGACCGGCTGTGGGTGTGTCTGCTCGAAATTTGTTGTCGAGTCTAAGTGGTTCGAATCAAGATGCGAAAGTTGACCATCCGCAGACACGGTCTCTACTGGAGCATTGTCGGTTGGCGTCGTGCTAGATTGTTCTGTGGGAGGATGTTGATCCTCGTGGACTGGTGTTGCGGTCGCGGATGCCCTCTCTTTAGCTGCCTGTTCTCGAGCTGCTTTCATCTCTTTCGTGACAACATTGATCTTGATTTTCTTCATGCCACTGGTGATATTGTTGATATCATTTCCAGAATCAGGAGTAGCGGTAGATGCCCTCGTAGCTTCGACAGAAGAACCTGCGTCCAGTGCTTTGTCGGACTTTCGAACCGGGCTTGATAAGTTGCTGGATGGTGCAGTCGATTTACTTGCAGCCAAACCTTTTCCTTTGGCGTCTTTTCTTGGTGCCCTGGATGCGGCAGGCTTTGCCTTCTTCGTATTCGTAGTCGTGGACTTGGCGCTATCTCTCCTCGTTGTCGTGGGTCTCGATTTTGGGATGGAAAGCGGGCCAGTGGACGTTCGAACGCTGAGAGATGTATCTGGACGATCTGTTTGAGCGGTTCCTGGACGATCCGGAATAGAGCGGCCTGGGATATCAAGCGAATACTCGCCTGTCGGCCCATACGGGACAGCTGGTTCCGTAGTTATGGTAGTTATAGCAGATGAACTAAGCCGGCGACTAGGTTGGCGACCATGTGTTGATCCAGCTACATTTGATATACCACGTGCAGTAGCCTAGATTACGTTAGCATCTTAGTCACTCAATATCGAAGTCAAATCAATTACCTTCTCGGTGGCCAAAATCGCAGCTCCTGCAACCGTCCTCCTGCGGTGCTTGTTAGGGTCCTCAGGCTCGACATATGAGACAGGTTTGCGTTCGCGGCCGCTCTTTCTGAGAGCAGGTGTACCGGGTGCATCATTCAGTTGATCGCTTGGACTCTCGGACAATCTCAGTTTCTCGCGCTCCTTTTGGTCCTTGATCTCCCTGTGTTCCCTCTTAATTCGAGTCTCCTCTGATTTTAGTGCATCCCATGTGATACTGTCGACATGGCCACCAACAGGAATCAGAAGTCTGCTCATCTCCAGCGTTGCAGAAGGCCAATAGACTAGAGGAGGTGGGGGAGTGGGCGCCCGAGCCATGACATACGTTCCAGCATCAGGGTTAGACAAGCCAGAGACTGTGCGCCGAAGCTTGGCGAGCTCTGTGACTTTGGCATTGGACGACTGCGTGGGCGAACAGTAAGTCGGAATGGGGCCATTATGGAGCGGCTTGGGCTGTGGCTTGGTGGCATTTCGAGCCGCGTCCAGTCGGTCTAGCTCTGGTACACTCCACCATGAAGAGTCATATGGAAAACCAGCTGCCTTACTTCTGGGATCCGACTCCACGGACGAGATTGTGCCGCGTCGGCCAAGAGGACTGACACTCAGGCTGACCCGACGACTCCCACTACGGCTATGGCCGAGGGCCGCATCCTCTTTGGCACGCACGTCACCACCAGCCAGACCGCTGAGATGAGCCAGGACACCGGAGGACAGAGCACGATCGCTGTAACCACCCTCGAGGCAACTCACGATGCGGCCATCGACAGCGAGACCTTCCTCGAACGACATCTTGACGACGTCGCGGCTAATACGTGCGTAAAACTCGGTTGGCACGTTAACCTTGTGACGCTGCATGCCAGGAGATTCGAACTCGCTTGCATCGAAGCCAGCAGAGAAGAAGATGGCAGCTCTAGGCTCTTGACCAGCAGCTCTGCATTTCTCAGTCTCACGGCGCAAAAAGGCTCGAGCCTTTTCCAGGACGATTGAGATTCGAGTTCGGTACTGATACCAAAAGTCGGCATGATCTTTCCACTGCTGTAGGTGTACATTCCAGATTGTCTGAGAAAAGGCATCTTCGATACAGAGACTGGCCTTCTTTATGGTCTCTACGTCGCCTTGCTCACATGGGTACGACTCAATGTCGTGAAGACTAAAGTAACCAATGCTGCTCTTCTTCCATTGAGCGGCATTGCCCTTGGACCAATGTTTGCGTTCATTGTGCTCCCAGGCAATGTCTTGCGACCCATCTCCGTGGTGGAGGTCAAAGTCGATGATGGCTGCATGAGTAAGACCATGGTTCAAGAAGCCATGCATGATGCCAACATGAACATTGTTCAGCCAGCAAAAACCGTGTGGAAAGCTGGTATCACAATGATGGCCAGGCGGGCGCACAGCCACAAAAACTCTCTTTGTAGCAGAGCTTGAAAAGACAGTGTCGACTGCCTCGCATGTTGCACCAAGAGCCCCTTCAAACGCCGAGAGGGACTCGGGCGAAAGATAGAGGTCTCCCTTATGAAATGGCTCTGGAGCTTTTGCGCCATGCCCCCGATCCATTTCTGGACGTTGGATCTCAAGAGTGCCGGCTTGTAATTTCCCTTCTGCCCCGTTGCAGAGCATTGCGAGTTCTTCCATCCACTTTGCGCCATGTACATTTGTCACAGCCGGCGAATGCAACGAGAGTTTGCGATCTGTCTTGCGAATATCAAAAGGCACTTGTAGTGTACTGGGATCTAGGTCGGCGTCAATCGGGACCTTGCCATCTTGGTGTCGTTCACCGAGTCGCACATAAGCCATGGCAACACCAGTATACACGGCTTGCAATCTTTCCGGCCGCTCGACAATAGTCGCTAG
The DNA here is from genome assembly GCA_011058875.1 of Neopestalotiopsis sp. 37M. Classification (NCBI taxonomy): domain Eukaryota; kingdom Fungi; phylum Ascomycota; class Sordariomycetes; order Amphisphaeriales; family Sporocadaceae; genus Neopestalotiopsis; species Neopestalotiopsis sp. 37M. The sequence goes on along the minus strand of SWKT01000001.1, from coordinate 1,179,593 downwards.
GTTCCCCTTGCCGGCAAACGGTCGTTGGTATCTGTGATTGTAACAAGCATCCTGTAGTATGACGAGTGTCTCGGTTCGCGGGTCTGGGTTTGATATATGGTGAATTTCGAGTTCTCGACTGAAGTACTCTCGCGCAACATCGGCCTCGGTCTTGCTAAATCGCACGTCCTCCTCGATAACATGTTGATTGCTGCCATTGCCCCCGAATTTGGCAAAAGTTGGCGAGTGCAGCGCTGAGCTCGAACGCCTCGATGGAGCGCGGTTGCCTGGGCCGCCGTTGGCTGAATGCAGCGAGTTCGTAGATGCTTTGCGCAAAAGAGTAGGAGTGCCAGATCGCGTAGGGGATTGAAATTGCGAGGAAGGGCTCTTGGATGTAGAGCTGCGACGTTGCGAAGGCGTTCCGACAGTCAAGTGATCGAGACGGGAGACGGTACGTGCTGGATGTGGCGATGTCGAGGAAGCTCGAGAGGGGGACCTCGTATCAGGGGTTGCGAGCGAGAGTTGGTTAAGTGATCGAAGCAGATCGGCATCTGCGCCAGTGTTGGCGTCGTTTGTTGTCAGCGAAGCATTACCCGTGGGGTTGTTCGCCTGCTGGCCACCAGACCCGCCTGGGGCAGCCATTGCGACCTGACAGGCGAGAGTTCCTCAGTGTTCTTCTTTGAGTGGTTTGTGATTCAAAGGGGCAATTTCAAAGAAGCCTTGGAGGCTCCCAAGCTATGGAATGGTGTTCGTGTGGTCGCGACAAAGGTAAGCCAAGTTATCGCAGAATCTTGAATGTAGGTTGTCAGGGTGAAGCTATTCGCAATAACAAATAATACATCATTCAATCAATACAGCCAATTAATTACAGGGGCCTTTGCGCGAAGCGCGTCGTGCCAACCTTGCTGAAGGGCCCCACCCCCACTAAGTCCACACAGCGCATCATAATGGTCCCTCTGAACCATGGTACGCGCCCAGTTCTGGAAGCGACGCTTGGTATTCTGTAGCGCGTGATCTAGGCGTTACGTACCTGCTCCTAGGTGACACAGCAGTGAAGTACATGTAAACTCTCAGTGCCTGTACTACCTTCTGCGGGCTGGCGGGTACTTGTATCCAGATCCCGTCAATTGATCTTTGGGTGGCTTTGGGTGGTCCCCTTCCCTAAATTGATGATTCCCACGTGTGATCTTATTACATCGACCGCCAGAATTTAGAACTACGCACGGTACAATTACCCATTTATTCAAAATATGTTTGCGACTTGCTCAATGTTTGTTCTAATCTAAGCTTACAAATGATGTCTCATATACTTATGGCACCCCTAAATCAGAAGAAAAAAAAGGGGGTTCTTCTCCTCAGCCGTCTGATTATTCAGTCGCATCATTCGGAATCAACAACAGCTGAACTCTTCGTCTCAAAACAGCATCGCGGAACCCGACATCACACATTTTTTGTTGTTGGCGCCCAACATTGAATGCCTTGATTATGCTGATCCACGCCTAGCTAGGGCAACCAATGGATTTCACCATCATATTGCATCATCCCAATGCTTTTCCATGTTGGATTTCCATTCGTCTCGTCTGAACTGGTCCGGCCACCCATAACTCTCGATAATTTGCTTCATTTCTTGTTGCTATTTCCAATGGAAATCACGGTCAGCTCGAATACCTTGATGCATGGATAAATATTGATCAAAGTAACGTACCACCTCTGGCTCCGTCACATTGTCATAGTAGAGATAATCCGGATATATACCACACGGTATAGACTCCAGCGCCTTCACCTTGTCAATCAGGTCTCGCAGATATGTAGGTGCATCCTGATGACACCAGTTACGGTAATGAAAATGGTCATCCAGGCGCTCCTGGGTGTCCTCTTCGGCCCGGGGTGGACCGTTCATTAGGCAATATATTCGGACCGTGTCTGGATGAAAGTATCAGCAAGCAGTTGGTTTGATTGAGATCGCGAGACTTGCTTTCTTTTGTATCTAAGATCACGGATGCTCCTTCCCGGTCATTCTGAAGCGTGAGCGCGACGTCGTGCGGCAACATCCAGTCAAGACGAAGAGGCTCAATGCCACCAGTGGGCGCGTTCTCAACATCGCGACCACACATTATATCCCTATCGTCAATGTACACTAGTGGCTAGCCCCTGGGTAACAAGCAGAAATATAATTGAGTCTCACGTTTCTTGGGATACGGCAGCCTCTTCATCAGGGACACAACGGCTGAGTCAATATGCAGAGATTCGCAGAGCTCTTCGTTAATGCGATGGCCGCCGTCGGGCGGGAACGCCACCTGATCCTCCTCAATGGTGCAGAGCTTTATGAGGAGGTGGGAGAGCTCTGTAATGAGCTGCACGATCGTGTCCTCGTCATAGTCAGTCATCTTGATTCTCAGGCACATCGCAGGACATAACTCTTGAATTGGCTCGGATAGAGCTGGCGTCCGTCCATTTATTAGGTATATGCTCGGCTATTTTGAGTATTACCAATTCAAGGCAACAACAACTAGTTTCTCCAGGCTAGGCTACTATGCAGATTACACACCCTAATAGTATATCCCCTGAAGTCAGAGGCCGCTTTTCGTAGTTGCTGCCTGTCAATTGTGGATTCATACTGGTTTATATAGTAACCAGTCCATCGAATATCCTGAAAACAGATCTTCTCCGGCATACCGGGCGATGTTGCGGGGCATATTCCCGCCGTCGATGCGGAACTCTCCACACGAATATAGATGCACAACCCGGTGAACGGACCAAGGCCCGGGCAGCGATCCATTTATTTCTCACTTTGGATCTATGTTCTTCGAAATCCTAGGAGGCGACTAGAAACAAATGTCCTTGCTTTTCCGAGGTTCGCTTGTCAGTATATTTGGTTGCCATCTATGGTATACTTAAGTAGATTTAATAGTAGACATCGGGCAAACAAAAGAGACGCAGAGTTGAAAATAAATAGGTCGCCTAGGCAGTAGTTAATCACAGCTTCTAAACTGTATTCATTGTGAGGAATTGCTTTCCAGTCAGACGTAATATTTGACCATGTATTTGTCCACGATTATCAGCATTTTCAGTGCCTTACTGCTCGGGGTCGGCCATGCGTTGAGCACCGGATCTGTACAAGGCTTCAATGGCAGCGGTCAAGCCTATAGCTTTCAACATCCCTGGGCTCTACACACAGCTGCAGATATCGCGAGGGTTAAACAGCGTGTTTCAGCTGGCGACCAACCATGGACCAGAGCATACGAGCATCTCGCCAATACCAGTCTGGCACAGACGACCTGGGTCCCGAAACCTCACACAGTCCTAGCTCGCGGGTCCAATGCCACATTCAGCCCGAACCAGACGTATCCGGATGCTTACCGTGACGCGCACGCCGCCTACCAACTCACATGGCGGTACCTGGTCACGGGCAACACCTCGTTCGCAAACCATGCGGCCCTGATTCTCGACAGCTGGTCTTCCACACTTCAGACCATCAACGGAACCGAGGATCTGTACCTCGCCGCCGGCCTCTATGGCTACCAATTTGCCAATGTGGCCGAGCTCCTACGTGTCTATCCGGGCTGGCCTCGAGCAAATCAGACAGCTTTCGGAAAGATGCTCAACGACATCTTTGCAGGGCTCAACGAAGACTTTCTTATGCACCACAATAACAAACAGGACTTTTATTACGCAAATTGGGATCTTTGCAATATCGCTTCGCTCATGTCTATTGGCATTTACAACGACAATCGGACCATGTTTGATTATGCCGTGGATTATTTCGTGAATGGGCTGCCCGATGGCGTGGTCGCCAATGGAGCACTTCCGTTTTACTCGATTGCAAACTTCACCGAAGAAGGTCCCTCTGGCGGCAAGATCTTGATGCAAGGCCAGGAGTCTGGGCGAGATCAGGGCCACGCTGGACTGTCGACCATGCTGACTGGGATTGTAGCACAGCTGAGTTTCAATCAGGGCGTCGATCTGTTTGATGTTTTTGGGCGCGAAATCCTGCACGGGTGAGTCGTGTCCTTTTCCACGATTTTTTTTTGACTGTAAAAAATGCTGACATACATATGAAGCGCGGAGTATTTCAGCAAGTATAACGTCGGATACGACGTCCCGTATACTTCATACACTAGCTGGGAAGGAAACTTGAGCGTTATAGCCGAGAAACAGCGTTATAATGCCAGGCCAGGCATGGAGCTTATTCATTCGCATTACGCAGAACTCAAGGGACTGAACGCGTCTTGGTCGCAGGAATTCCGCGACTATGTCAATCAGAACATCACGGCCAATGTTGAGGGAGGAGGTGGCGATTTTGGCCCAAATTCTGGTGGTTTTGATGTATTCGGACATGGCACACTTTTGTACCGTTTGACACCAGAGTCGTAAATTAATCTGCTACTTTGCTAGTCTGTCAGATTAAGTGGAGAAAGATTACAAGAAATACTCGAATTTGCTGGAGTGAATGCCTGTACAAACGACAGTAAACTTGTGGCATGAATATCAAAGTTCTTCTACATACGATATACTATTGTGTCGCCTGTATAAACTTCAAGCCCTTGACATGCTCATTTACAAAGACCGGTACAAAGTCTTCCACCATGTACCAATGCGGCTTCTTCATCTCAAAGCAGATCACCGACTCTCCAATCTTGAGGTTTTCAAAAGTTACATTCTCAATGCAATTGTTCTGATCATATCCCAGAATTTGTGAAGGATTGACCGTCTTTGACTCATCAAGACCGAGAAAGATGTTCTTGAATGTAACATCTCGTATTCCCCGACCAGGCGCTGTGGTCCACATGGCATTTTGCATGACTCGAAGGTTGAATAGTTGGCCTTTGGTAATCTTTTCCACTCGAACATTCTCCACGTGGATATTAAAAAAGAGGTTTCCGTCGGCCACGTTGATCGCAATGCAACCCTGATACCAGAACTGACTCTCGTCATGGTCCAAGATGTCAATGTTGCTGATCCTGATGTTGCACGTCGTCTCAGGCCGCGCGGGATTCCCATGCGTACCCATGTTAATCGGATGGGCAATGTCGGGCAGCAGGACACAGTTGCGAACGGTGATGTTCTCCGAGTCCCCATACCAGTCCCAGCGGTGCGAGTACAAGGCAATGTTGTCGTCCGAGTTGCGCAGGAAACAGTTCTCAATGGTAATGTCAGACGAGCAGAAGAAGTCGATGCCATCGCCGTTGCCGGCAGAGGAGAATGATCGGTAACCGTCCACGCGAACTCGAGTACATTCTCCGGCCGAAAGACTGAATCCGTTGGCACCCAATGATGTAACGTTTTCTACCAGGATATCGTGCGCTCTACTCATGTAGATGGCACCGCCAAGTTCCCGCTGTTTGTATCCTCCCTGGGGGCTGCAGATGAATCCGTGACCTCGAACGGAACTATTCGAAACACCGACAAAATTTAATCGGAAAGTGATATAAGCACCACTGGCCAGATATACGGTTGTATCTGAAGGCACGTGCAGATTGACACCATCGGTGACGTTCAAAGATGCTGCACCATTGTTGATCCCTGGTCCAAAATACCAGACGCCATGGCCATCGCCCGTCGGTCGGTCTGCATCGAACCCATTAGCAAGCACATGTAGAGCTTGGTATTTATCTCCATTCAACTCCAGCATGACATCCTGCGGCTTTTGTAACGTAAACGACACCGTATCATGGCCTAGTATTACCGCGTCTATATTTCGCGACAATGGCCGGATGGTGGCCTTTATCACCTCGCGACGTGTGTAATGAGCTCTGATCTCTACGGGCGTGCCCATAACAAACGAGACAACTGACACAATGTGCTTGCAGAAGGTATCGCCTTGTAGATTTGGCTTCGCCACTTCTGTAGCGCACGTCGGAACTCTTGTCCATGGCCCGTCTGTTGACTGCAAAAGGGGTCTGATCTCGACGAGGAAACTATCATCGGCAGCAATTTCGGACGGTAGCTGGGGAATATATAGCAGTGATGTTGTTGTCATTTTGTATTTCGAGTAATCATAATCAACAAACACTTGATACAATCAGGCTAGAATGAATGGGCTCAAATGTATTTATTTGTTTTATTATGAGGTAATGACGCAATAGTCGGCGACATACTGTGATAAATTCATTACACTCGGGGAAAATCTAAAGAAAATTGATTCAATTGTGCAATATGAAGGTTGAATGCAACTTCGGCGACCTTGCCGGCAATTGGTCCGCTTTCCGCGTGGCGTATATTGTCCGTGGAGTTTGCAAGGACAACAAGTGCCAACGGATGAATTGGCTTTTACATTTCCTCTGGAATGAACATTCTTCGTTACAAGATTTCTGCGATCATCATATAGTAATCACTCATGAATCTGATTTCAGGCGGCGGGCTCTTTTGTGCAATACATGTAGTGACAAGACAAGACGGGAGCTCATTGAGTGGCCTTGACCTTATAAGCAGGCACAATATGCTCCCAGCTGTATCATAGAAATATAAAATTTGATGCTTGTAGGGACATTTTACGCCCATACATATACACATATTATGATAGTCTCTACTGTCAGCTACCATAAGTGATCCCGGGTGCTACAGGTTTACTGTCGCATGAAAGAGAACAAAATATACCGCTTATCCAGTATCATAGAGCCATTATCAAAGCAGTAATTGAATGGGGCCTATGAAATCATTCTGTCCCGCTCTGGCATTGGCGAGTCAAGGACTCAAGGTACCTAGCCGACCCCACTACGCCGGCAACGGAGGACCATCCCAAGCCAGTCCTGCAGGGACTATTTTGGATTGTTAAGCAGAAAACCTTCCCATTACTCTTATTTCCCATCAATTCATCAACGCCACTTGCCCCAAGAACCAGAAATAATAAAAGCATACATACAAGACGAGTCGCCCTCTCTCTATACCACCACCTATACATACTTGATACTCTCAAAGTCCCGCGACAATCGCGCACACCAACTATAACTTATCGGTAGCGCCCCCGCAATCGTCCAAGCCGCCCGCTGCCACCATGGCGCCCTCGCTGGAAGAGCCCGAAGCCGTCCAGGACGTGCTGTCGAACCCGATAAAGGCAAAGCCCCAACTCGTCGCTCCCGAACCAGAACACTGCCCCGGCCCGGAGTCGCAGGCCGCCGGCAAGGCCGACTCGTGCGCCGGCTGCCCGAACCAGGCGATATGCGCCTCGGCGCCCAAGGGACCCGACCCCGACATTCCGCTCATCTCGGCGCGGCTCTCGGGGATCAAGCACAAGATTCTGATCCTCTCGGGCAAGGGCGGCGTCGGCAAGAGCACCTTTACCAGCCTGCTCGGCCACGCCTTTGCGACGCGCGAGGAGAGCAACGTCGGCATCATGGACACGGACATTTGCGGGCCCTCGATCCCCAAGATGATGGGCGTCGAGTCCGAGACCATTCACGTGTCGGGCACCGGCTGGAGCCCCGTCTGGGTGACGGACAACCTGGGCGTCATGAGTATACAGTTTATGCTGCCGAACCGGGACGACGCCGTGATATGGCGCGGCCCGAAGAAGAATGGACTCATTAAGCAGTTCCTCAAGGACGTCGAGTGGGGTGATTTGGATTTCCTCCTGGTCGACACGCCACCGGGAACGAGCGACGAACATTTGAGTGTCAACAGTTTCTTAAAAGAGAGCGGCATTGATGGCGCAGTCATGGTCACGACACCACAAGAAGTTGCGCTGCTAGATGTACGGAAAGAAATCGACTTTTGCAGAAAGGCAGGCATCCGCGTGCTTGGCCTGGTTGAAAATATGAGCGGGTTCGTGTGTCCAAATTGCACGCACGAGAGTCAAATATTTAGAGCTACGACTGGTGGAGGCGCAGCCTTGGCAGCAGAGATGGGCATTCCGTTCCTGGGCGAGGTACCATTAGACCCGAGGATAGGAAGGTCCTGTGACTACGGAGAGAGTTTCTTCGACGCCTTTCCTGAAAGTCCAGCCTGCATGGCTCTGAAGAGAGTAGTACGAGGGCTGGGAGATCAACTGGGATTAGACCCTCAGCACGTCCTCCCCGACGAGTGATCGTGGCCACGAATGATATCAAGAATATATGAATTATGATGAACCATAGCCTTTCATTCGTTCGGGTCGTTTGCTCAGTGATCGCTGAATTCCGTGTGTCTCGATCTCAGTTTGAAGATGCTAGTTGCTTGGGGATATCCTCTAGGTCATCCACGCTTTCAATGTCGATAACCCTTCCAACCTCGCTCGTATTTCGCATCAATTCCTTTGCGCCGGCGTATAGCATGCGCAACTCGGCATTGGCGGTGATGGGGAGATAATACAGCATAACGTAGGGAACCGAGAGACGACCGTCCGGCTGTCATGCGCAACAATCAGCGTTTGCTTCACTTCTTTGGGTAAGTATACGGATGAGGTAATCACTGACCATTGTCAAGGGGTGGCTCAGCAGCACAAATCTTGGCGAGTGATCTGGGAGGTCGTCGCCAATCTCCTCCAAGGACTTGTAGACTACCTTGTCCTCATCTTGCTTGATTTCCTTGGTCTTCTTGTCGATTGTGTCTAAATGGATATAATATCTCTGTATCAGCGCTCGTGTTCTTTGCGGCCGTCGTGCATGCCGGATCGGATTCGCGAAGATTGTTGTGCCGGGCCCAACTAGGGATGTCTCTAGAGGGTGTACATACAAATCACAGCCTGAGGACCGCTGGATCTCGAGGTGCCCAAGCGGAACTTGCGAAGATGGTCTTTCGTCTCCTGAGAGAAAGTGAAGAGCCTTGCTTCGGAGCTCTAGACGGGGGAGGTCTTGTCAGCGGGCGCGGCCAGGGAAGGGGAAAGCAAGTCGCAAGCATACCATGGCGATAGCTAGTGATTTCGAGCGGGGGAATACAGGATCGACTCTCGAGGGTGTAGGGCCTAGGCAGATGGTAGATGCTCGACGTTTCAAGCTCGAGTGCCACAGTATCAAAGGATAAATAAGTAGGGAATATAAAAAACAGGTACCCAAGGTGAGAAAGGTATGAATATAGTGTACAATGATGAAATGTTACTCAACCCCCCATAATCCCTTTTTGCATTAGATCACGCCAGCTTAGCGATTAACCCCTCCATGGAGACGCGCGGGACCTGGAACTTGAGCTCCTAACGCGGAGCCCTCAATTCTCCACCTCCGGCAAATGGGTCCTGATCTGCCTTGTAGGTACCTGCCATAGCGCGGTTGGCGGGTGGAAACGACATCATCACTTGGTGTCGTGCCTGTGTTTACTTGGGTAGTGGATGTCAAGCAAAGACATTGAAGTCTCTCTTTGTACATACGAGAATCTGATTTTCTGCTGCCTGGCCCGGTGTCTGCCTTCCTTCTTTGCCTAGAATTGAGTGAGGCTCATTGAATTTCTAATCCACAAACGGACTAAGCCATCGATCCGATCAGTGCATCTCACCAGTCCCGATTCCGTCCTCTCTCTTTTTCCACTTTCCGTACTTGGACCCAGTTGAACTTATGATCTCGCGCATCACTCAGGTCGCACGTCACCTCGCCAGACCTCGGCCCAATTTCGTGCATAATTCTTCTTTCTCCGCAGGTTCAAGTGGTATCTTGACATCCAGAACCATGGCTTCACCGGATGAGCGTCAGTCGCGAACAATTCATACAGCGGCATGTTTGATTATTGGCGATGAAGTACTGGGCGGCAAGGTGCGTGATCCGAACGCTTATTAGCCTCTTGCGGCTTCCGACAACCGTACGAGCAACAGCTAACACACAATACAGACAGTCGATGTAGGAACAACTCATTGACAAGAGATATAAAACAAGGTTAATGGAATCTGACTTTATGTTTAGACGAATTCGGCATACTTTGCCAAATGGTGTTTTCAGCTAGGAATCGTACGACCCATCATCGCCTTTACTCAAAATAAATAAAAACCACTGACACGCAACAGAACCTGAAACGAGTCGAGGTCATAGAAGATGACGAAGATGAGATCATCGAAGCTGTACGCAGAATGAGTGATCGCTATGACTTTGTGGTTACCAGGTATTTAACCTCTAAGAAACTGCTTGTATTCAAACACATCTAACACTAATGCAGCGGCGGAATAGGACCAACGTAAGACTGAGCAAAATTTGTATATCCTAGTGACACGCGCTTACCCTTCTGCAGCCACGATGATATTACATACCAGTCCATCGCCAAAGCTTTTGGTATCAAACTCATTTTGCACGACGATGCATACAAGCGCATGGTCAAGATGAGCAAACCACGCAAGTCTGAGCCCAATTTCAGCTGGGATGTAGAATCACCCGCCAAGACTGCACGCCTGCGAATGGTGCAGTTGCCAATTGACGAGTCGCGTGACATTGCCAAGCAGGCCGTCTTTCCTCAGGAGGAACTCTGGGTTCCTGTCTCGATCGTGAATGGAAATATTCACATTCTTCCTGGAGTTCCCAGGCTTTGTAAGTTCTAGAACCTAATTTCTCGATAGTCATACTGACCCAGCTTAACAGTCGAGAGTCTCTTGGACGGTCTGAAGCCCTCCGTCGTCAAACGCCTCGTCGATCCCGAGGGCAAAGGTACCACGAGAATAATATTCTCTACTCCCATGGCTGAGAGCGCCGTTGCGGGCTACTTGACGGAATTGGCGGCCAAGGTTGCACCCAAGGGCGTCAAGGTTGGTAGCTACCCACGCTGGGGCAAGCAGAACAACACGGTGACCTTGGTCGGCAAAGACAAGGAGTATCTCGAAAGCCTGGTACCAGAGGTTGAGCAGAACGTCAAAGGCAAGCGTGTTCATGTTGAGGGCGAGGATGACCAGCCTGAACAGACTCCCGTGTAAACCGATATCCGAACGTGGTAGTCGCCATGATGGTCTACGATTTCCCGATTTTTTTTGCATGAGCGACACAATTACATGGTTCCCCAGATTTTGCTGTAATTAGACCTTGCCAGATTTCAAAGAATCATCCTTCAACATAACCTTTATGTCAAACTATGCAGTGTCCGTCGGTGGCACCTTACGCTCAGACTAGCTCGGATATAACTCAACAGCCGATCGGTAGATCGTCGCGGGTCCGGGGAATCCACTTACCAAGCGCTTAGTCCGAAGAAACCTTGATCTACTGCTATATTATGTCGGAAGATGAAGGTCTCCAAGTTGTGAAACTTGTGTTCTTAAAGAAACATTCCATAATTGACCTGACCACGATGCCGCCTTCAAACAAGCTTCCTGAGGGAGTCCAGACACTGGTTTATCACACCATTGGTGACCACAATGTCAAGTTCGACTACTACCTTCCTCCCGGCGCTAGGGGTCCACGCCCCGTTGTTATACACTGGCACGGAGGTGGCATGACGGCCGGCTCGCGCCGGGATGATTTCCCTCACTGGCTTTATGGTAACAACATAAGACTATTTCTCATTGATTTAACAGGACATCGTCTAACAAGATTGAATAGGCCCATGCCAAGAAAAGGGCTATATATTCGTCTCCCCAGACTACCGCCTCTGCCACCCGTGCACAGCTCTGGACCAGATTGAGGACGCCAAAGCCCTCGTCTCCTTCCTCACCTCGGAGACGTTCGCGGCCGGCCTGCCCGACGGCGTCGGCGTCGACGCCCGCCGCATCGCCGTGGCGGGGTCCTCGGCGGGCGCATACCAGGCCCGCGCCGCCTGCGTCTACGCCCGCCCCAAGCCCGCCGTCCTCATGACGGCCTACGGCCTGGGCGGCGACCTGCTCCTGGACCACTGGTCCAACCCCCGCCCGCCAACGGGGCTGGCGGGCATGGTGGATCTGAGCAAGGTGCCGGCCCTGCTCGCGGACCGCACCGTCGTTAGCTGCGATGCCGCCCCCGCCGACCGCGCGGCGCCCATTACGGAGCGCTTTGCGCTGACGGTGCGCTGGGAGCTCGATGGCACCATGCTCAATGGCATCTTTGGCCGCGCCGGCCTGGCGGAGAAGCTGCGGGCTGTTGAGTATGCCGAGAGGGCGGCCACATTACCCGACGACCTCAAGCCGGGATTCCTAGAGCTCTGCATCGAAGAAGACTACCCGCCCTCCGTGTTTGTGCACGGAACCGCGGATGAAGTGGTACTGGACGTGGAGAGCGTGAGACATTATGACAAGCTCCGAGAGCTCGGGGTCAAGACCGAGTTGCTATTGGTTGAGGGGGCGGGTCATGGACTTGTCGAGTTCAAACCTGATGGATCAGTCACCTTGCGCGAAGATGGACTGAAAGCCTATGCAAAGTCCTTTGATTTTATTGTCAGTGTCTTTGAGGGGCTTTGAGATCTTGTAGAATATATGTATTCAGGGGATATTGAGAATATGTTTGCCTGTCATGATTCTATGAGTATGCCCCAGCACAAATCCTGCAAACCGAAAATTGTCTTTTGTAGCATTGAACCCACGCGTGACCTCATGATTTAGAGTTTGGGGCGAGCCTCATCCAAAGCTGTAGCCAGCGTATCCTCCGGCTGCCTCTTCATTGATAGTTTTGTAATAGGTAGGCACACCTCCCAGGTAGATCAACGGCTCTCTCGGTTTTCCAGGGATATTGTCGCCCATGTACCTACGCAGATCTAGAGTCAGCTAAGTCTCATCAAGCGATATTCATGATACTTACCAAGACTTCGTTGTTGGAAGCAAAGTTGAGTTCGCAATATTATTCACAGTGTCCTTCCACCCCTGCTCACTCTCGGCACTGGCCACCATCTTCTTCAGGCCCTTATCCCGCATGTGGTTGACGGCATCAATGATCCATTGTCCCTGGAGCTCAGCGCATGTCGGCCCGTTGCAGAGCGCTGTAGGTCCTTGGGGCGCGTACGTCAAGTACATGTTGGGGAATCCGGATACCGTCATGCCCAGGTAGGTGTAGGCGCCCTTGCTCCAGTGGTCTTCGAGCGTGCGGCCATTGACTCCGCGGATATCGATCTGGCGGAGGCCACCCGTACACGCATCGTACCCGGTAGCGCATATGATGATGTCAAATTCGTGCTCCTTGTCGTTGCCTGAAGTCCTAAGTCCGTTCTCCGTCACCTCTTCAATGGGCGTGGCGTTGACGTCCACCAAGCTGACGTTGGGCTGGTTGAATATCTCAAAGAAGCCCTTCTCCAGTGAGATACGTTTGCATCCGAATGAGTAGGGTTGTTCCATGGGCGCGAGTAGATCCATTACGCGCTCATCAGTGAGCCTCGCCCTGGTCTTGTCTCGCCAAAAGTTGTATGCTTCCCTGTTGGCGTCTTTGTTAAACAGCATATCGTGGTAGGTGGCCAGCCAATACTTGAAGTCTCCTTCCGCCCATAGTTCCTCGTACGTTTGTCGGCGTTTTTCGGCATCGTCGTCAAATGTGCCACGGCCCAAAAAGTTGAAGTTGAACCCGCCGTAGCTGTTATTTCGATTCTTGAAGAACTCGGGGTACTCTTTGCGCGGGAACACTTGGTCCCCATTCTCGAAATCAACTTGGCCCATGGGCATGCATGTGTTAATTGACCTTTGGAAGACAGTCAGGTGTCCGGCAATAGGGGCTAGTTCTGTCGCCAGCTGAACGCCCGTAGAGCCCGTACCTATGACGGCAATCCTCTTACCGTGAAGATCAGTACCGAGACCCGCGTGCGGCCAGTATGAAGGGTGAATAAACTCTCCTTTGAATGAGTCGATGCTTTTCCAATCGGGAATGTATCTCTTTGCTGCGAATCCGGTGTTCAAAGACAGATGTCTGGACTTGAATGTGCCCCCTTCTCGGGTACTGACTGTCCAAGTGGCATCGCTATCATTCCAGGTTGCAGCTGAAACAAAAGAGTTGAACTGGGTGTCTTTGCGAAGATCCCACTTGTCGGCCACAAAGTTGAAGTATGCTCGGAGTTCAGTGTGATCGGGAAATCGCTGCTTCCAAGACCACTCCTCCCAGAGCTTGGGGTCACTGAACTCGTAGTGAGGTATAGTGGTGTCTACACGAGCGCCTGGATACGCATTCCAGTGCCAGACTCCACCATAACCATCTCCAGCTTCCAGGAGCTTGACTTTGTATCCCTGATCACGGAAGTATTTGAGTTGATAGCAGCCACCAAACCCAGCACCAACGACAATGACGTCGTAAGTGCTTGAGTCGTGGGATTGAGTGTTTGTCGATGTCATTGCAGCGATCAAAGAAAGGGCCAAGCAACGGGCAAAAGACTGAAGTCAATGTAATGTTGTCTACAGTGTAGATCTTGTCGAAGGGAGAAAATCTGTATTTGTTGCTTCCCTCTCGCCGTCCTACGCATACGACCCCGCAGCCCATCCATCAATATATGCACAATAAGAAAATGGATAAATGAACAGCAATATGCAAAGTGTGACCACATCGCATCAAGCCCATCTTTCCCCTCCTACCTACCCGTCAATATTTACTGTATAGTCGGGCCCTGGGGACCAGATGGAGGCACAATCGGCCGTTCGAGGCCCACCTGGATGCACCGTCGCGGGGGTCTTTCGGGTGTCCCTGTTCATGCGAGAGACCCTGTCATTACGTTTCGGTGTGTTTGCTTGTTCATTTGTTTGCTCGCTCCAATTACTGATCAATTGTCTGCAAGGTCTAGGCGGTTGCTCCAATCAGGTACAACAAATCCTCAATCTCGCATTCAAACGCAACAGTCCCCAGGAAGGGTTCTGATCATGTAGCAAGATGATGCATCAAAGTCTCGATTTGAAAGGTGTTTCAATAAGACCACCATGCCCGTATTCACACTCAGTTGTACAAACTTCTGTGATCTGGAAATGTTTTTCACGAACTTTGCATACCAAGTGCGGGACAGCGAGACTAATAGGCTGTGATGCCAAGGGATCTTTTGTCTTGCCTACCAACCTGCATTATGCATATGCAGGACAGATACCCTCCCCCCACGGTGCTCCGGGGACATCGGTTACGCAGAGGAGAAGCCCATTCATCCGAACACCCAATTGCGCAAAATTGAGAAATGAAGTCTATCTTTGGAAATTCAAAGGAAGCCTCATCCCTTTGAACCGCCCAGCTGGGTTCTTTTAGAGAAATAGACTACCAACCCTTGTTTCAGAATCTCGTTCCTGGTCCATTGAGATTCTAGATGATGAACTCAACTCGCACATGCTCGGGCCAAATTTCCTGGTACGAATGGACAATAGAGCAATACAAGGAGCCATGATAGCAAACACAGTGACACATCAATCCTTTTTGGTCATGATAGTTGAAAAGTGGTAGCCGTACGGGCCGAGAAGCTAGACAGATCATGTCCCGAGGACATGGCCTAAGCCACACTGCGGAACTCGATGCCTGGGCCCAACCGACAATTCAGCCAACGGTAGATCATCCCTTAGAGACCGCGACGTACCCAATGGCCATGATCAATATGGAGTCCCTTTTGATAAAGGCTCCGTGCGTCCTCCTTGATCTCCATGTCTTGCCTTCTGGATTATCTCTCATCTACGAAAACACGCTCCACATGTTACTCAGCAAATATGGGCACAGAGACCAGTGCAGCAAGTCTTGCCAAGGTGCAAGCTGCGGTTACGGAGACTTGGACTCTATACGCATTCGGGACCCTAGCTATTGCACTCCGTATATGGAGTCGTACTCGTTTGGTGGGTCTGGCGGGATATGATGTAGACGACTATTTGGTATGGTTTGGCTGGGTAAGTACACCATTTTGAAAAAAGAAAGGGAATTCAATTTACTTGTGCTCATATGATCAGATTTGCTATACGATCATGACCGTAGCAGCGCATATTGTCGGAGGCACTGGCGATACATCCTACCTTGGGACTGAATCAGACCGTCTTTCCCTTGTGCAAGGTTCCCCAGATGAAGCAGCCCAGCGACAGCTTGGGACAAAATGGTTTCTCGTGAGTGTCCGCAGTTTCGACGGCAAATGACTTGTGTGGAAGTATGAGTGGTCCTCTGGATATCTATTAACATATTTCCACGTCCTTCAGATCGGTTGGTATACATACATTGGGCTCATCTGGACATTAAAGATGAACATGTTGTTCCTCTACCAGCGCATTGTTGGCCACCTATGGGTTCGGAAGTTCATCCTCCCCGCCATGATACTTGTTGGCACAAGTGCTGTTGCCGTGTGGATATTGTTGGCCGCAGCATGTCGCCCTTTCAACCACCTATGGCAAATTTATCCAGATCCTGGTGGTAAGTAATATCATTAGTTCACGAGCCCTACAATTGCCATTAACTTGAGGTCAAGTATATTGTTTTCCTCAAAGCAGCCTCTTCTTGATAACAATACTCGCGGTCAACCTTATGACGGATTTTTGTATTTTGCTAATACCTATACCGGTATGGTGTCTTCCCCATTGTCAGATCGTCTATACTAACCTGGATACAGATCATTATCCCCCTCAAGGTGTCTTTTATCAGGAAAGTAGGCTTGATCATACTCTTTGGAGCAGGCATATTCACCATGGTGGCGGCTATACTCCGAGTACACTTCGTGGTAGAAGTAGGCACTACTCTATGCATCTTCAATTTCTTTGGATGAGGCTCACTGTCACAGGAACATAAGGGCGAAGAAGCGGCCATTTGGTCATGCCGCGAAGACCTGGTTGCAATCATGATAGGTCAAGCGACAATGATTCGACCCTTTTTTACCACACGCTTTTGGGGCACGAACCCACACACCTCCTCGTACCAGAACAAACGGAGCGATGGACAACCGAAAGGCAACGACGTAACTCTCCAAACGATCGGCGCGAAACCGTCACGCCCAAGATTCTGGAAACATGGCGACCAATACGACATGACAAGTATAGCCACTGTCACCGAAAGTGAAGAAACGATCATGAACAGAAACGTGGATGGAAATTCTTCTCGGTTGTCGAATAATACAGAGCCATCAGCTATATCAGTTCAGCATACCATAGAGCAGACAACTAGCAAGCGAGATCACGCATCCGACCGAAAGCCTGAGTGGTTTGGTTACCATCGTTGGAGTCCCGTGTAACTGGAAAGATCCTTGTGGTGTGCAATACTAGCGCTCATAAGTTGAAGGTCCGCTATAACCTCCCTGTGCTGGACCCTGGTGGTGGGGAGGGCCGGATTGAGGAGAGACACCAGCTCGGGTTGCCGACGAGATATAATCAGAGTATCCTGAAAGACTTGGGCCAGGGGCATATGGCGTATATCCACGTTGCTGCATGTGCGGGCTTTGCGAGTGCAGGCCACGAATAACACCAGGGCCTGGACCATAATGCTGTCCCTGAATATTGATCTCTGGAGGCCTGCTGGGTGACTGGATGCCATATGTGTCGTCACGAAGACCAAGAGACTTGGCTTGCTCCAGGTCGCCTTTCCTTAACGTCTGCTTTCGAAATTCATCATATGTGTACATCATCGCTGCCACCTTCTCAAAATGGGAGGCTCGGAGCTGTGCTTGAGCCTCTGGAACCTTTGTCCCATCGTAGCGAGCGAACGATGATGCTACTTGGAAAGCATTTCGTATTTGTCGCCCGTTCCAACTCCCCAATCCGGTCGGCCCATATCTCTGGAAATGTGTCGTTGCATAGTCAAGAATCTCCTGCTCAAAAATGATGAGCTTCTGCTCTTGAGACTTCTCGTTGCGTCGCTGCTCAATAAGTACGAGGCGCTCCAAATTTATTCTGAAAATCTCCCTCGACTTTTCCAAGTCAAGTGACGGATAATGCAAGCTGACATGTACACGTGATTTGAGTGCCTCGTCGAGAACTCCCGGGCGATTCGTTGTCAAGAACAGTACACCTTTATAGTATTCAAGAATGCGCAGGATCACTAAATTTGTCAGTCTCACAACAGTTATCGCTAGGAATATGGCTAGCTTACTGGAGACCATGGCATTTCGTTGTAAATCGTTGGGAAATCGCTGGGTGAGGAAGACATCGGCTTCATCAAGAAGCAGGATGCAATCCCAGACTTGAGCTAGGCGAAAGATATCTTCCAGCGCTGACTCAACCTTGTCTGGCTCGTATCCCAAATCTCCGCAGCTAATGGAGAACAAAGGTTTCCCATGCTTTTGAGCGACGGCCTCTGCAGTGGCGGTTTTCCCAACACCTGCAATTGAACAAGTAAGTCCGACAAGCCTCAACTCAAGCGGGGCCTGGAAGTTAATTTTGCTTACCCGGAGCTCCATGTAAAAGAATGATTACTCCTCGACCTTTGCCTCTGATCAGATCCTGGTCTGGAATGGCTGGCCCTGGTCTGCGGTCCAGGGTCTTCCTGTCAAAATGATTGTATAAAAGGCTTTCAACGGTGTCTTTGTGCAAGGGGTCTATTTGAAGGCTCTTGAATGGATCTTGTACCTGCTCGATCTCCTTCAAATTTCGAATATCGATCTGAAAGAATTTGCGATTTCGAAGAGAGTATACAAACAATCTGATCGGTAGCAGAAGTATCTCATCATCGGAAAGCTCGGTGTGCAAATTAGGCGGCTCCAGAGGAGTAGCGGAGTGCTCATAAAGACTTCCAATGCCATTGCCAATATCAGAACCCTCAGCATAGTCAGCCAAGACCAAGAAACGATCTTGAGCCACCCATGTGTTAGCCTCCAGAGAATTGACACCCGATTTGACCAGAAAGAGGTCTTGCTGTTCGGCCTTGACATCCCAGCGCTGTCGACCTCCATGCCAGTGAATAACAGGGAAACTGTCCATTTTCCATTTTGTTCGGGGCTGTTCGCGGATGTGCGACCAAAAGAAAGCCGGTTTCCAACTCGGATGCATCTGGAACGACTCCTCAAAATCCACGATCACCTCACTGTCGATATATTCATGGCGTACATCCTTTGAACTGATATCCCATCCCTCGACATTCTTTGCAACAGACCAACCCTCGTGCGTCACCTGAAGCCTGGGCTTCGTGCTTGTGTATCGAATGAAGTTGGACCGTTCGGCTCTCAATTTGGCGGTGATGTCCTTCTGTCCAGGGACGAACCTGAGAGGATACGCCTTAAGTGAGGACATCTCAATCTCCCCCGCAAAATCGTATATTGGAATCTTGCTGAAGACTGGACACAAAGTGGTTCCAGTATAATCTAGGTAGTAACACCAAAGGATCAATTGTTTTGATTCGACCCTTTTGGCAGTGTCATCCTTGTCTTCTTTCTTGCCAAGACTAGAAAAGTGTTCTCGTTCAATGTCATCAAGATTCCATTCACCATCGTTGTCTGTTACTTTGTATAGCCTCCAAATCCGTTGCTCTGTCGAGGGTCGCGGCTTTCCAATTTGCAAGATTGGAGCCATGTATAGCAAGTCACCAGGCTTATACAACCACCACAAGTCGTCGAAGTGGATTATTTTCGAAAAGTTGCCGGTCGCATCTCCGAAGGCCAGTTGTTTGTATCGGGGCATGACGTGCTGTTCCATGAAGTCGACGTAGCATTTCAAAATCGCCATTTCTTCCGGAGTGACGGAAAGTCGTCCGATCTCCGCTTTCAGCTCCTCGAGTGAAAAGATCAAATAGTTGAATGGCTTCGGAAAATTGACGGGCAAATCGACAGTCATGTGATAGAGACCATATTTGGCAGAGATTCGTGCAAGAATTAGGAGGATGATCTTGGACTTGATGCGGATGCTTTGAATTCGCGATTCCTCGTTGCCGAAAAGAGAAAGATCGGGAACAAGTGCGGCATCGAACTTGCCCCTCTTGGCCAGATCTCGCTGGGACAGCTCCTGCCGCACTTCGTCTTTGAGCTGCTCATTGGATCTTAGAACATCGATGACTGCCGCATCGTAACCGTCACCGAAATAGTTTTTATATGACTCGAAATTGCACCATCGTATCATAGGATGGAGAGTAACGTTTAACGAAGCGCTTGAGTGAGTCAAAGGCTCATGTTGAACTGGATTGGTAACGATGCTGCTGCGGGACTCCAATGCCTCGATTCGATCTTTCAGGAACCTGATCTCTTGGAGCATTTGTGTACTTTCAGGTCCGTTTCCACTGCTAGGAATCTGCGCGGGCTCATAATTCATTTTGCTGCGTATCACTCGATGTTTTACTGTTTGTGTTTTGAAATGTATCGCGCGCTGCAGACGTCAATACACATAGTGCAGGGGGAAATTCGGTGGGCAGTAATGTCTAAATTATCGAAAAGATTGATATGCAGCTGATAGTTTATATGACGTCTGTGTTGCTCACACGTGTGAGATTGGGATCATGTTTTGTCTATCTAGATTTCATCGAAGGCTGAACGGTGCACGCTGTTATAGAATTTTGGAGATCAGTTGGCCCACCCTGCCGCGAACCAATCCTACAAGCATTTCTGAAAAGGCAACACCCTCCCGCAATTTCCCCCCCGCTCTTATCGCTTACAAAGTAGAAAAATGCCCTTGGCTCCCAATACATACACGTGTATTGGAGCCCAATGCCTTCTGGTATGATTTTTCTAAGCTTGTTAGAAGGATCCATATGTAATGTGACCCCCCCCCAAGAAGAACGCCACTTTCTATCGATCGATGTGATTGGCGATTCCCAAAGAGCTGAACGTGTTGTGCCGCATTGGAAACGGTGCCCGGATTACCAGTCTTGCATATGAGGCGGGCACCCACAAGGGAGTCAATGGGTTGGTCGGGATCCTTACTGCAGAATCTGTCGATCTCGAGCCTCGTCTGCCCAAGTTCTGTAAATATCAATTCGCAGAGGAAGAAATTCAAAACTTTCCGCGACAGGCCAAATACTGATTGATATGCCAGTTTCCAAGTCCTTATGATAGCTTCAACCATGGCCACATCTGGAATTGACGCGCTTCCTCCTAGTCTACAAGAGCACGAAAATAACAGAAACGAGCTTACGGTGTTCGAAGAATGGAGACACGATGAGCCTTCATCAGTGCATCCAACCCTGACGGAATGTGATACATACTACGATGTACAGCGATCTTCGTTTGTCGCACGACAACCTTATCAGTAAGTCTTTCCGCTCACGATATCTGTAGAGGCTTCGGATCTCATAATCAAATATAGTGACCTGCGCGAATTGATTACAGCGCATACCAAAGATAACCCAGCGTCAAGTCTGAACGTCGGTGGATGTACATGGCCAGATGTGTGCGACCTTGCGCAGATGGCCGAGCTCGAGTACAATCGTCAAGATACCACTAGTAGAGCACGTTGGATGCGAAAGAAGGGAATAAGCCTCGCTCATAACCTGACGCCTCTGAAGAGTCTATTTCCCGACGAATACGGCCTCAGTGTGGTCGCGGGCGGACTTTCGTTGATTCTAACTGTGAGTACCTAAAGCCTGATTCAGACTGCCCAGATCGAGGCTAAATCGTTTTCATTAGGGTATAACCAAGATCGCCGACAATAGAGACAGGATATTCCAATTCTTCGATGTGGTCCCAGCAATCATGGCTGAAGCGGAAAGGATATACACGGCTCTACCTCGCGATGTTGTGCTCGACGATCACATGGCAGAGCTTCAAACATCGGTGACACTTGGTCTTTGCGGATTATTGAGGATATTGCAACCCGCCAATAAGAGAACAGGTAAGAACCAACGATCACTGGTTGATGTGCGTATGCACAACTTACTAGGCCTTAGTTCTGCAACGCCTCAATCTGTCAAAGAATGGCTCACGGACCCTTCATAATATCGCCAAGGTGACTTCCACAGCTCACCAAATTGATGAACTACAAAAAGCTGTGGAAATTAGCAAATCCAAATTTGACAGCTGTGTTGAGCGCCTGCGAACAAATGTTCTATTGAATATCCATTCCAAGAGCTCGGAAAATTTGCGCGAAAGCAAAGGGATACGCCAGGCACAACACGCAGCCATTCTGAGACTTGAGGAAAGCATGAGTGCTGTCCAGAGTGATCTCCAGGACTCTCGAAAACAGTTTGCAGCTCGTTTTGACGAAGCGGAGCGACTTCAAGCTCAGAATTCCGCCTACATTTTGCTGCAAGATGCTTTTCGATGCGGAAAACTATTGGGTAAGTACAACCTGACATGGGCTTGACTTGACATCAAACTCGGTACTTGTCTGTACCCTGTTGTATCTTCTGCTAACAGGCTTTATCAGTCTTGGATGCATCTTCGGGGACACAGAGAGCTCTCCTTGGACCGCAATCAATGATGCGCCCCGAGGAACTCTTGTCGATAGTGGATATCGATCCCCACTTTCCAGTCAATGATATGATAGACATTGGCAGCTTTCAAAGTGTCCTGGAAGTCGATGTAAGCCGGGTCGCAGGGATCGTCTTGCAGGATGATTATTTCAAGCTTTGGCTAGCTTCCAATACCTCGGAGGTTGTTCTAATTGAAGAGATCGCTGCATCCCCTCGACTTGGCTTATACTCGGCTACATCAGTTTTTTCGAGCATGCTCGCAACCAGTATTCCCGCAATCGTTCGGTCAGATCAAAGGCCACGGTTCGTTACGAGCTTCTTTTGCAGCATTCACTCCGCTTCAGACAACGTCGCCCGAGGACCAAAAGGCATGATGCGATCCATTATAAGCCAATTGATACATTCAATATCTTCCGATGAGCTTGATCGACTGAATCTAGCATTCATAGAAGGCGACCCACGGTTGAAGGATCTTCTTCATCGTCACGATCTCAACGCCCTTTGCCATATCTATACGACACTGATATACCAGCTGTCAAGAGACGTCACAATCATCTGCATCTTGGACGAGATCAGCGACTTTGAAACAGACGATCTCAATTGGATGAACGAGACTTGCCATGTTGTCCAACAACTGCAACGGTTGACTCACCACGCCCGAAACCAGGGGGCCATCTTCAAACTGTACATGTCAAGCTCCAACAGGACCAGCGAGATCTACAAGTACCTTCCAGGAGAGGCCCGCATATCTCCGGGCTCAGGAATCTTTGGTAACGCGTACATCACGAGCGCCACTTTGATGGACGATCTTGTAGATACAAGCAGGGAGTTCTAAAGTCAACCAGCAAAAAGACTTAATATACAGAAAAAAAATCTTGAAAGCAATACGCAACGCTAACTTGTAACCAAATGGACGAAAGATTTGCATCATCGGCTCATGAAAGTATTGCAGAATTGTCCTTGGAGATACGCCTTCCCAGTTTTTGCTGCTGTCGATGTCCCCACAAACCCATATGTTGAGGAGGTACTGAGGCAGTCGAACATGCCCACAATTCTGATGCTTTAATTCGCAAGAGTATGTGAAGGCCAGTAAACAGAATTAATATTTCAATTGCTCTTAGTCCTCACATGGCACCCCGACCAGCTATTATAGCCCGCTCCTTCGTACGCGGCCATACTTTGCTTCGCAGTTTGCGAACCGTGTCTTACCAGCACCGAGATCATGCCGTAGTGTAAAACTTGTCCCCAATCCCTGATCGTGACGCTGTATTAGACACCGCTGAAATGATAGTTGACAGATAATGCATATATTTTATAGCACTTCCTATGAATTATGGACAAGCAAAGTCGAAGTCGCCAGATATGTTATCTAGAAGAAGATCAAGTTCCTCCTCGTCCCCAGTGACTTTCCGGAAGTTGGAGCAATCCCAGCTGAAATTCAATGTTCCGCTGGAGGCTGACGGCACAAATGAGGCAGTTCTAGTTGTCCATCCCGAATTGGAGGAAGCCGAGAAAGTATCAACGGTATCCTGACCTACCGTGATAACAAGAGAACAGGTGCCTCTGCCTTCGGTAGAGCCGCCAACCTTGTAAGAGTATGAGATAGTCGCGGTCGAAGAAGCGATATTAGTAATTTCGTGAGATACGCCTCCGATTGCACCCGGGAGGCCATCCAATCGACTATAAAGTCATACCAAGCTGTGGTTAGCCAATAATAAAAGAAGAATTCCTCCAGGAGGAAAGTCCCCGAATCGAGAGAAAAACAGAGACGTACACATATTTTTCTCCATAGGGCGTCAAGTCGTTGTTTACATTATAGCTGAAATACGAATAAGTGCCGCTTTTTGTTGTCCACCCATCAGCGGTCGCACCCGGGATGAGCAATGCATCATCAGGAACGTTTTCGAAGCCACCAGCAGCGATTGTGCCGGAATCACCAGGGGTCTATCGGCAATTAGGAAGGGCAACGTGAGTCATGGATAAATTGGAAATATCTCGTGAAGACTTACGCATGTTGCAGCTGCTGAGGAGGTCGTGCTAGTAGCAACCTCGGAGGAAGTCGTGGTGCTGGTAACAGTCTCAGATGAGGTAGTGATGTCGGTCGTGGTGGTGCTCTCAGTCGTAGTGCTGTCAGTGGAAGAGGTAGTGCTTTCCGTTGTGGAACTGATATCGGCCGAGGAGGTCAAAGTGCTCGTGGTCGTACTAACGTCATCGGACGAAGTAGAGCTGCTACCGATTAACGAACTGTCGGAAGCAGTAGAGCTGCTGAGGGAAGCAGTGCTTGACACTGTGCTCTCGGGGGCGGAAGAGCTCGTGTCGCTGGCGGTCACAGAAATACTGGACGAAGTCGCCGTGGCAGTGCTGTATAGGCTCGAGATACCGAGTCCAGGATAGGTGCTGAGCGTCGCACTGGCAGCGGAACTGCTTATCGTATTAAACTTGGATCCGCAGGGTTTGGCATCAGCGACACTAATGGCTGCAGATGCAGCAATCAAGACTGCGAAAAACATGGTGCAGAAACTGATGTACAAAACAATCAAATGAGCGGACGACTGAAAGCCAGTTGGGATCAAGAAGCACACGAGACAATTGGTACAAGGGGCTGCTCATCTTCTTTAAACATTTATCAGAGAAATCGCTTCAGGGATCAATTCAAACTACCACGCGAAGATTGACTGTTCATCAGCCTAAAGAGACTAATAGTCAAACAACAACAAAAGCCCATTATATTTCCTCGCCAAACTCGTAGATTGGCAGGCGTTGGCGATGCAGGTCCGAGAGCTGCAAAACGCGATAGCGCCAGGAGCGTCTCTAGCAATTCCCAATTTTCTCTCCTACTATACCACATTCGTGCGCGCCGCACCCGAGCTGAACTTGTGGTGGCGCTGGCTAGCTCAGCTGAGTATGGAAATGCGCCGTGCATCGTCGAGTTGCGGCTCTATAATTTGCCCCATTCTAGTTCGCTTGGGCCACGCAATTCTTGATTGGATAACGAAACGCAAGATGGGCCCAGATTTACGCATTGGCATGGACTGTTAGGGGCCGTCGCTGTCAAATGGGGTATTGACCATGGTGCTGGTATTGCTATTGACCTCCTGCAAACCAACACAGATTACTTGGACAGATACCCACTTCACCACCCTTTCGACCTCTGGGTCACCAAGAATGAGCCCTTGCGCACTTTGGACCGTCCATCTCCACCATCACTCTAGACAAGGAGGCAATACTCGCGATAGGCAAAGTTGTCAAACGCCGTGATGACGGCTAAGTCGAGGGCAGTACCGACCAGGTTCCCCAAGGGCCCGAGGGAGGTGGTGTTGAGAATATCTGTCGTGGTCTGGAAGGTGAAGCCCTGGCCGGCCAGGAGCCCCGTGGGCGCGCAGGTCTGGAGCCCGGGGACGCCGTTGGGGACGTACTTGCAGCTGGCGCTCTGGCCCAGGAGGCGGCGCGCCGCCTCAACAGGCTGGATGGTCACGGTGCACGGGATTGGGATGACGGTGGCCGTCAGTCCTCCGGTCCGGATCGAGCAGCCTGTACATGAAAAAGTTGTTCAGTCATTTTCTTTTTCTTCTCTTAGACAAACATGTGGTTGTAGCTGAGTTGGTATATCAACAGCATAGAGTGACCTTACCGAACTGGAAGCTTTGCAGGCGGTACTGAGTCCGGCCTGTCGAGCCCACGATACGCGGCGCCTCGAGAAGCGACGGCAGATTGAGGCCGAGGCCTAGTGAGTTCAGGATATTGTTGAGGGCGGTCCTGTGAGGGAAAGTGTGTCAAGGTTAGTGACGTATGCAAGTTTCAATGAACGCATCCAAGATAGAATTATATTTGTGCGTGCGAAAGTGAAAGTAAATAGGGCGGCGCTGTTGGATATCTCACTGTAATTCAGCTAGCGTTCCAGCCGAGATCCGCGAGAGAGTGTAAAAGAGACCATTGTTATCATCCGAGGTTGCAATGACGCTGAATCTGGTGTAGTTGAGGTCCTTGTAGGGGTTGAGCGAGGCCGAGGTCAAGCCCGTGTTGCCATCGTCTAGAGGGAGGGCAGTCAGGTCGTCGTACTAAAAAGGTAATTTGATCAGTCTTCTGTAGTACTACCACGACAATATGGGAAGATATGAAGAGGGGCGCCAGAAATTATGGAGGTTTCCATACCGTTGCCAGCTTATTTCCAGGCGTACAGGCCGGTACCTGTCTTGGCTCAATGGCGAAGCCGGCGGCGGCCTGAATCGCACAAAGTGCAATGCCAGCAGTAGAGAATCGCATATTGGATTTAGTGAGACTGTCAAAGTGCCTAAGTGCTCGTGTCTGTCAAGTGAATCCGAGAGTGAGTAGCAATGTCAACAAAAGGTTGTTCGTCTCGATATTATAGCAGACGGCGGTGCTTAAATACACTCATGTCACCTCTGCCAAGCTTATGAGAGTAGACGATTTGGGTATATCATGTAATGCTCATGTATAGGGTTGTCTCAGAGTATCACACGTACAGCTTGAAAGAAGCCATGGTCGTCACTGGGCTCTTCCCATTCCCCAGCCTGCCGTGGATCTCTGCCCAGCCATGCAGGCGCAGTTGAAGTGATCGAGAATTTTCTAGTAAAATCGCTCCAATGTGCTCTTGGCACAAATTTTGTTCCATCCGTCATACTATGCCATGTCTCAAGCCCCACGTCGGCTTAGGCCCCATCGTGACCGAAAATTACCACATCCGGTCGACCGTTCAGCGATACGGATTGCCATCAGGTCCGAGCAGTAACGAGGATACTTCCAATGTGTGTCTCACGACGGGCCGCAACCGCGCCGTGGTCTAGAATCTTTGCCTCTATGGCAGTTTCTTTTATTGAAAAGGACCTAAAAGTCTTATTGGATCAATAAGCCAAGTATAGTGGACCGCACGCTTCATGCAAATATCTGATTGGGTCTTCGACCCTAGATATGCGGATTCATTTATAAGAGCGGCCCGTCAAGTTATGGCTACCTGCGGCTATAACCTTACTCGGTTACCTATCGAGGATCTCGGCCGACGCGGCATCAGGACGCTGGCATTCGGCAGTCGAGGCAGTTGAGTCAATCGAAAGCTTACTGAGACACGAGGCACCAGTTGAAGGATCAATATAAGCCGCCATTATTTCCCGTAGTTCCTGCAGTGTAACCCGCTTGGAGGAACACATCTGGGCCGCGTGGAATATCATCAACTTCAATTTATTCCTGGCACTCCGACCATAATGATATCTTGACAAAATCTCGAGAAGCACACAAAGTCGCTAATGACAAGCAAGTTACGTAGAGTCCCGTATCACTCTTCTAGACACTCGTGCATTTATTGGAGTTTTCTCGCACAGGGAGAAGATCCAAGTCGGTCTTTCGGCCGAGCAGCAGCGCCACAGGTGGATCGAAAGGCTTAAGGCTTGCCTGCCAAGAGGATCACCCGCCAACCCGCTTGTAACAAAAGATTTCAGAAAAAGAAATTGTGAGTGGTGGCTGGTCAACTTGTGCAAATCGACTGGAATCATCAAAACTGATCATGTCATATCCTTCGTTACTTATGTGTATAATGAGAAACTCTTCTTACGCTTTCAGACTTCTGCTCAATAATTATTTTAAATAAACTAGTAAAGGGAAACATAATAAAAGATCATTCAGAACTCCTGCTAAAGCATGGAAAACTAGCAGTCGCGCGTATAACTTTCACTGTCTTGAAGTGGAGATAATATGGCCCGCGCAGACTGGGTCAACCAGACCAACGACGACAGAAATATACATATGAGTCTGATCAATGCAGACTCTCCAGAGCCCCTGGCTGGAGTTTCTCGAGCCTCTTGCACAATATGTCCCATATATGAGTAGCTTTTTTGTCGTCGAGAGCAATCGGAGCATACGCCTGCACCTCTCCCGCTCGCAGGTACAGTCCATGCGTCTCTCTTCCTGCGGAAGCAGCTTGTATCACCAGCCGTGAACCCTCTTCAGCAGTACGGGCAAACATGGCTTGAAAGATGTTGAAGGCGACTCGCGTTGCCCCGGTCAATCCGTCGACTAACCCTGTCTTGCAAAAGCAGGGATCCAACGAGTTTACCACAATGGGATATGGGCTCGTCTTTTCGACCGGGTCGATCGTGGCGCACATCTTGATGACTGCGTAAAGCTGCAATAGCTTTGAAAGATTGTATCTGTGTCAAACTTATTAGCCTCTACACTGAGCGGTCTATGAAAAGAGATATTAGCCTACTGATTGCTCTTATCAAAGTGCGCTTCGTCGCTAAACCAGCCAAAGAGGTCGTCGCCGTGATTTTCGGGGTACTTGGCTACATCATACAAGGCCGATCCAACAAATGTCATGTGTGGCGTCGTCTTGTACTTGTGGGCAGTCTCCCTCAACTTTGGGATAAGTTGTACGGCAAGCAGAAAAGTCCCGATGACGTTGACTCCGAGTGTGCTTTCTGTTCCATACACCTGGAAATTGCGACTCGCACCGATTCCTGCATTGTTGATGAGGACGTCCAACCGTGGCAGAGCATTTGCCCTGTCTACCAAGCTCTTAATCGATGAAGCGGACGCAATATCGAGTTCCCAAATTTGGATGATTTGGGGATCACATTGAGTGGCGGTAACAATTTCCGACTTTGCTTCTTCGCCTCGCGCTTGGCTGCGGCAGGCAACTATGATTTTGTCGGCTCCAAGGGGGATGAGATGTTTGACAATCTCCTTGCCTAATCCTCCATTAGCTCCGGTGACAATGACGGTCTTGGCTTTGAAAGAGGAGGTTGGCTGAGGTATCTTGAGTATTAGCTGGGTATGTAAGAAATTTGCTAGAGAAGGCATGGTGGATGTGACAGGGTTTGGGTCTTATATTTGTATTGTTATTGCGATGGACCCTAAACTATGTGAGCTAGCTATTAGACAGATTATATTTGACTGGCCGTCAATCTATATATCTTCAACAAGGAAGATGGTCCATTCGACCGATGTAGACAACGAGATCAAGTCCACGGACTTTGGCTCGGCTTGCACGAATCCTACTGACTGTGGCGTACAGAGTGATGCGTTGTGGCAGCCTAGAAGTTGCGTAGGCCTTATGTACGCAATCTATGAAATATGATTATTGTCATATCCAGCTCCCATAACATGAAATCGCCCACAGGCAATATGATTATAGTTCAGTTCGGCAAGTTGTTAGCGTCCGTGAGATCTCACGGTTCTCACCCATCATCTCCGCGGACTTAAGAAAGAAGTGGGACCACTCACTCACACCCTTCACAACTCTGACCATGCTCGACAGTTCTTCCTCCATGGACTTATCTCTGCTCATAGGTATTGAGATCCAAACATGCAGCCTCAAGGGACGAGTCTGCCGACTCGCGTTGTGAAACAGAATCAGCGACCGCACCGGCGAAACCGAGTCCCTCTATCGTGTGACCCATGTCGCACTAGAAAGTGTGTTACCGGAGGACCCCCCATTTCTCCACCTTCCACTTCCAGTTCAGCACTATACTCATCCTTGATCATGAGCTAACATAGTCTTGCAGGCTCAAATGTAATCGGGAGAGTCCTTGCCAGAATTGCGTGGCTCGTAATCAGAATGACTCCTGCAAATTTCGTGGCTCAAAGAATAACGCTGCGTCCGTCGTTGGAAATGGCAATGCTACGGGCGACGGGATGCGGCAGCGTATTGATCACCTGGAGGAGCTAGTCAAGGGGTTAATCAATGAGCAGCAGCAGACAGAACAGCTGGAGAAGAAGGCAGCATTTACACCACAAAGCCCCGAAGCTGATGCGACAACAGAGCCATCTGCTTCGCCCTTTGATGGACAGGAAAGTGCCGGCACTGGTCAAACAGTGATAGATGGCAATCATTCGGTATATTTGGGTGACAATGATTGGTATACCGTACTTCAAGAAGTAAGAAGAAATCGTACCGTCGAAGATCCATCGCTAACAGAAACTAGATAAACGAGCTCAAAAACACTTGGACACAAGAGCAAGAGTCGCAAAGTCATGATAGCCCAGATGCCACCCTCTCCTATACTGTTGATGGATCAAGTCTTTTGTTCAACCAGGTCAAGCCCATCGAACGACTGGAGATACTTGCATCACTGCCAACAAAGGCTGAGACTGATCGAATGATTGCAAATTTCTTTGATCGCCCAAACTTCCCAATCAACGTTCCCCGTAAGCAGATTAATTGACAAGATATCAAATGTTCCGAACTAATGCTTCCATCAGCTATTCTTCATGAGCCAACATTTATGCAAGAGGTTTGCAAATAACTATTGAATTTTGAACAGGATGGATTGCTAACTATCTCCAGTATAACGAGCATTGGAAGGATCCCACAAAGACTGATTTCATCTGGCTCGGCCTTTTATTCTCCATTCTAGGCATCAATATGCTTGCTTACGATCAGTATGGAGAGCCTTCAGAGTACGAGGGCATGGCAGAATCTCTATTTCAACTGTACCGTATGCGCACAGCGCAGTGTCTACTCAGTGGCGACATCGCAAAGTGTCTGCCATATACGGTCGAAACCCTACGTTTCAATGCGACTGCTGAGCTCAGCCGCAAGGAAGATAATCGCCGTGGTCTCTGGATCATGACGGGCGTCATCATCCGCACCGCCATCAACATGGGTTACCATAGAGAGCCCACGCGGTCAGCCGGCTTCTCGGTGCTGCAAGCCGAATACCGCCGCCGCATCTGGAGCTCCGTCATGACCATGGACGCCATGTCGTCGTTCCTCGGAGGCTTTCCGCCCACGGCCACGGCCATCTACTCGGACACACGGGAGCCCAGCAATATCCACGACTGGGAGTTGTCGCCGGAATCGACAGTGCTGCCGCCGTCGCGACCATTGGAGGAGTCGACCTCGGCCACGTATCTCATCGCCAAGGGGCGGCTGTGTCAAGCGCTGGGTCGCGTGGCCGAGTTCAATAGCGCAGCAAGCCAGGGCTCGTACGATGCCGTACTCGAGATTGACCAGCTCTTGTACGACAGGTTTCACGGCTTTCCTAGTTACCTGATGGTGATTCCTGTCCATAAGACGAACATGACCAATAGCAATCGCGCCGACTTTTACCGACTTAATCTCATTTGTATGTACCACAAGGGCATGTGTACTTTGCATAGGAGATTCATGGCAAAAGCGAGAGTCGATGAACGCTTCAAGTTCTCACAAGAGCGATGCATCTCATCTGCATTGTCCCTGTTGGGTCTCCAGGATATCTTGATGCCCGCACTGTACGAAATATCCCAGGTGCGACAGATGCTGACCCTCGCGGCCATGATCTTGGTACTGGAGCTGGAGCTGAGGCGGAAATTGCCCAATGCTGAAGAATCCCCAAGTAGCGAAGAGCTTTGGGAAGTGCTGCAGAAATCATGCCGTTTGTGGGAAGAAGCGGCCACAAGTTGTGATGATGCAAGAACATCTCATCGCTTCCTCGTTGACTTACTTACAAAGTCTCCTCACAATGTTGGCACCATACAAGCTCCTTTGCCGAATCCTCCGACTCCGCCGCAGAAAATTAGGACTTCAGGATACAATCCTCGCT
Source organism: Neopestalotiopsis sp. 37M (assembly GCA_011058875.1). Taxonomy (NCBI): domain Eukaryota; kingdom Fungi; phylum Ascomycota; class Sordariomycetes; order Amphisphaeriales; family Sporocadaceae; genus Neopestalotiopsis; species Neopestalotiopsis sp. 37M. The sequence goes on along the minus strand of SWKT01000001.1, from coordinate 1,148,053 downwards.
TCGATGCACTAACTGACGGACTTTCTTTTGGGGATGATTTCTCCAATATAGACTTTGATTGGGTTAGTACCGACTTCTGACCAAAGATGGCCGAATAAGTGATACTGACATACGCAGACAATGTGGGATACTTTTATGGAGAATGGCCATGATTATGCCGGGCCGTTGTAGACAAATTGCATCTCTGTTGCGCAGGTGCTAAACGCGAACGACCAATATCCACATCCTCTCCAGCGGCGTTAAAATTGCAGTGAAGTATTACAATACATGCAGGGCACCTTTGGCCCCCATCTGACGCGCAGATATTAAGGTGAAATGTGACCACCCCGCCAAACTCGCGGGTCTAGGGGCGCGCCACGATTGGCTTTATAGGTACCAAAGTCAACAACCGTGCAAGACCCCTGTTCGAGTTAGTGACTGACCGACTGTACCACCAACGTTCATCATTCTCCTTGCATCGCTTTCACCAATTGAAGGGCTATTTGCGCCCAGGCATTGATTCTTCGACTCTGTCACATATCAGCAGGACCTCTGCAAAAAGAAAGGCACCAGGTTCCCGTACAATGCCGCCATGTCCACCCAACAAGCAAATTCCGGCCTCGCGCGCACTCGAACCCTTCGTATTTCCGGCAGACCGCCCTTGAGCAGCGCCCAACCAGCGACGGGCGGCGCGCCGACTTCGACTCCGAGCACTGCGAACCATGTCTTGACTTTCCTCACCAACCTGCGACTCCTAGACCTCGACCAGGAGCGAGATTGGCCCGGTATTTCCCAAGCCACATTCTCCACCAAGGATGCGGCGGGCGGGCTCAAGAACAGAATACAATGCGTAGAGTGGGCACTCTATCAGCTGTTCGTCCTTTGGGACGGAGAGGAAGCGCGGAATAAGCTGAAACCCTTCTTCCCGCCACTTGACCAGGTCCAGTCGCTCAATTTGCGCGCTGCTCTTCTACGATGCCTTGAACAGGTGAAGCGCAGTGGGCTCCTTGGGCGAGATGCTGTCCTACGCAAGACCATGCTCGACGAGTGCAAGGGGGAACGATTCGAGGAAGTGTTGGCGGTCTTCTCGTCGGCAGTATTGAAGAAACTAGTCGCCGAAAGAGCTCTAAATGCCGGTCATGAATATACCCCTGCCATTTCGGAAAAGATATCTCTTGAGAATTATGGCTACTCTGGCGATCGAACCCATATCAACGCCCTTTTACTGGCCCACAAGTCCTCTCTGCGCAAGACATTGGAAGATAAGCTAGCAGCTCGCAAGAAGTATCAAGACTTCGAAGACTTGGTTGCATCAGAACAGCAGAAACTGGCCAAGAGAAATGAAGCGCTCAAAGCCACTGCCGAGTCTCAGGCGTATCCCAATATTCCCGACGGCTTGATGAAGCAGACACGACAGATGATCAAGACCAATTGGACAGGCAGCGATCAATGGACAGACACGCTACTTCGCAACGATACGGGCATGAACCAAGGCGGTCTGCTCGCCTCAGACTTCAGCCAGGTGTGGTCTGGAGTACGAGCTGGACAGCTTGCAGAGATGGAGAACAGCAGCACTGGCCTTCTCGAGAAACTGGACCAAAGAGTCACCCTACAACGCTCGAGACTTGAGAAATGGCAGGAATTCCGTCAACAAGTCTTCGGCGATCAAGCGCAGAAGCACGTTGACCGAAAGCAACAGGCCAGCAAAAAGGCACAGCGTGTCGACCTTGGCTTTCATGCCCACAAGAACCTGCTACCATCGACAGACGTTGCAACGCTGCCACCCTCTGAAGGGCCTCCAGAATATGCACGATTATTGCAGTCACTACGCACAGAGTTGGACACGATTCGCAAGCCGCAAATTCCCAATTTTGCCGAGTTGGCAGGAACACGAGCGGGCAATGACTCTTCCAACCTCTTGTCAGCATCTAACCTGGCGGCTGAACCGATTTCCGATCTTAGTGAGTGGGAAGACGAGACAGAGGAGACCAAGCCTGCCCCTAAAACCATGGCCCCAGCCAATGTCAAGGTTCTCGGGCGGACAAACAGTCAACTTGATCGCGCACGAGCACTTAGAAGACCCATTGCCCGCCAACGCTCTATAGATAGTGATTCTACGCAAGGATCATCGGAGTTGATGCGCCCAAAGCCTCAATACGTGATACGGACAAAGTCATCTACGAGCACTGGTAGCGATGGTTCTCGTACTGCCGCCGATAGCGTACCGAGTGAACCCGTCATTGAGCAAAAGGTTTTGCTTCGTCCCGAACCGAAGATCCTGTCACCCGACGTGCCCGGCTCTTTATCCGAAACCGAAGAGAGGTCAGAATCAGATGAGTCGGTTTCGCCAACACAAGCAACTGCTGATCAGATACTTGCATCCATGTCTAATGCATCACCCTCGCCTACCAAGAAGCCTCGTCATACGCTATCGCTTGCAGAACGGACACGCATGTCCATGTCACGAACAAGCTCTTTTGAAGTGGATGACGAGAGTAACCCGCACTTGTTATCACCAAGCCTGGCTAAGAGCAACAGAAAATTTGGTATCAAAAGTCCACCGGTTGCTGAATCTAGTAACGGAGAGGATTATGAAGATCTCGTAGCTCGTACCCGTCGGTCAATGGCCGGGTTCGAGGCAGCAAAGCAGAAGGCTCAGCTAGATAGGAGAAGATCGCAGAGGCAAAGCAAGATGATTCAGCCGCGAAAAGATGGCTACTTCCCCAAGCTTGACGAGGAGGGTATGGGCGACGCTTCGGTTATAGAAGAGCTGTTGGACGCGCAACACCAGGATCCAGAGGCCATCTTCAAAAGTCGACCAAAGATGAGAACAAGTCCAGTACCAAGTCCCCATGGAAGGTGGGACGAGGACGACGACGACTTGGACGAGTGTTTTTAGTTCCAGTGACCGTCAGTTGACTCTTAATTGATAAAACTTATTGAATCAATGAACCATGAATGCTTTCCCTTGAAGATTAACGATATGAAAATTCTCCGAAAATACTAGAAGCAGGATAGAAGTTACGATAGCTAATAAATGATGAGCGCCGGTTACCTGGCGAAGACAGAACAAGGGTACTTTGCCAGTGCTTTCACTTCAATAATTAGCCATCTGCATTGAAGGTTTACAGGGTCCTACAAGTGTCCCCACCACTTCGACGTCACAAAAATACAGACGGTAATTACCCCACCATCCACTAAACTTTCGCTCAACGCGTGATACGACGCGTTTCTATCCACTATTTCTTCCGATATTCATAAACCGTTAATTACCTTTAGTATAATCTTTGCCAGACCAGACAGTATTTGATCCATTAGCAAACACTCATCACATCGATTGCCCCAAAAAGAAACTCTCCCAACTGATTCACTATGATGCAAAGATGATGGGCAACATGAATGCTCCTTTCAAGCACCCCACGCCCAAGGAGGCCTTCCAGATTGCCCGCCTGCACGCCGAGCTCCTTCGACAACTCTTCAACCACCCACAGTACATCTACACGGAGCCACCCACCGCGCAACGCTACCCGACAGACACCAAGAAGACTCCGGCCGCCCTCCTCATGGTCTCGGACTTTGTCCAGACCACCTACGTCGAGCACGTCCTGCCCTTCCTCCCCGCCGGCGCCTCGCGTAAGACCAAGGACATTGCCAACCCCTGGGCCCACGCCGACGAGTCCTCGGTCTGGGAGTGGACCTGGGACGAGGAAAAGGCCGAGCTCAAGGACAAGGACGGCAAGGTCCAGCCTTTCCCCAAGCTGGGCGCCGCGGGTGTCGAGAAGAGGGGTGATCTCTGGACGCGCTCCTTCATGGCTGGCATGTGCATTTGCGAGAACAGCACCAACCCCAAGGCCAAGCTCATGATAGGAGGCCAGAGCTTTGACTTTGGGGAGGAGGCTAGGCGGTTGATCAAGGAGTTGCAAGAGGTTTGAGGGAATCGAGGATTAGTCTTCGATTGAAGACTACGAAAACAAGACTGCTGCCTTCTACATGACTGCGGGTCGGAGGGAAAATGCAATTGATATGGGTTACGACGACACGACGGAAAATTGACGGGCAAACTCACTGTCCGCTATGGTATGGGAAATAGATGAGAAACAAATGGCCACTCAGGGTTGTATACAGCCAATTCGAGCCTGGTCAGGAAAAAAGAAGAGAATTAGGGCAGCTATTGCCACAGTTGGCGCATTCAGAGGTGTAGGAACTGCCTCCTCTAGGATACTACCATGAATCGAGACGAAAAATGTTTTCAGACCATATAGAGAATGGCTAGCCTACATTGTTTCTCGCACCAGAATTCTATCTAGGTTAGGTGGAATATATGCTCCATACAATTACTCCTCGAAAAGAGTTATAAATGGTATCGGTATTGAGTCACTGAGCCTACTTCGAAAACTTGATTCGGTAACCGTTCGCCACTGTGTAACTTCCAGATATGACGAGAGCATCAAGACTTGTATATCGGTCTTTTCTTGGTCTCAAAGACGGAAAATAAATCGTCGTGTCTGCTCTTTTGTCGGCCATAAAGCAAATATGATTCCGTCTAATGCCAATATCCTAGGCTTATCCTTGTATGGCGATAGTTTATATCTCTATCACAACTTTGTAAACGACATTGACGTGTTGTTATGTGCCCTATCTACTGTGTGAACCATTGATGACTTCTTTGTGACGATTTATTCCCTAGCCTTCAGACCTTGACACACATTTTAGACAGACCTGCTCTTCATCTGTGAATAGGTGTGCTTGTAAACTAAGAATCCTGTTAGCATATTGGCGTCTTGACAGTATATAATTTGACAGTCACGATCAATGATTGTAATCCGACATGTCTTCTGCACAGATAGCCATCGATGCTTATAGTCTGTCCCATATTGGCGTTAGATCTTGGGCATTTTGGACTCCATCGTTGACGTCTTGAGTTTTGTCATCGTCATGATCGCCTCATTGGAGCATATTGGTAGCATTCATGCCTCTCGACCATTTACGCGTTTACCATGTCTCCTCCAACGCTCAACAAGCGCATAAGCAATATTAACCCCTCCGCAGCCTCTTCGACTGTCTGCAGTTGCTTGAGGCCGACCCACGAGCTTTGTCACCCGCGGACTACACAGTCGTTTGGTTGAAATTTTCATCCCACCATTGCTGTCCTTTTCCTTGCCAAACATTCACCAGCTTGCTCATTTCATCCTGGAATGAAGCAATCCGCAAGCCACACACAGCCCAGCAATCTACTCAAGGTTGTGAACCCAACTCAAGATGGACAACAACCAACCCCCCGATCGTCTGTCCAACTGGGGAGCGGATTTCCCGACGTCGTGGGTATGGGGACACGATAGTAGCCACATGACCCGAGCTGAACGAGTAAGTTTTAGCAACTCTTATCACCTGTCTTCAAAAGTTACACTGGGAAGTGTGCCCCCAGCTGACTCGAGTAAATCAACGCTATACAGATCCGACTTCTGGCATTCTGTCTCCTAGACGTTCAGATCAACACCGACAGCACAATCAATGTCTTGGCTTTTCCGTCCTTCTTTGAGCCGGATTACGTCAATGATCTCCACGAAGCCATTAAGAAGGCTTCCAATGAGTTCGCTCCTGGAGTTGAACTCACTCCGGCTCTTTTGGGTTCCCCCCATTCGTGGGCCTTCAACTTCGGCCCTCTTCGCCGTGATCCTCGGGACCATCTATCGGAGCTCCTCAGCGGCCCTCTGCGTGGCGACATTCATCATTACTCTTCTGAAGCTGAATTCTTATCTCTGCTTTTCAGTTCTCTTGTTGTTGGCCCTCACCCGATCATGTCAGCACCCGCACAAACTCAAACGATTGCTCATCCCATTTCAGAACTTGGACAGACTCATTCGATTGCTCAGCCGGGAACTGTATCCATAAAGCGTCTCCCGGCCCGTCACTCTCAGCCGACAGATTATTTCGATGGCCACCGTCGAGAGCTCCTTCGACAATTCGAAGCTCTCGGGCTACGTGGACCTCAACCTTGTTATGGTGTTATGACAAATGGCGCTTTCAATCCCAATGCCGATTTCATTTCTTGGAACGAACCGGGATACTGGACCCGTTCCAATGACCTACCCTCTTCTGGAGCCAATCAATACGGCTCGACCGCTTATACCAATTTTGCGAACCAGAATACAGGATTGCAAGGATACAGTCATGACTCATTCAGTCCTCCTATTGGTTCATACGTTCCCAGACGTCCTACCGAAGAGGAACGCAGGGAGGCTTTTCTGAGAATGGAAGCCCAGATTGCGGCTGAAGACAAGAGAAATGCATCTCAGGAGCCTACGAACCAGCGTCATCGCAAGAGGGTCAGGTACAATACAGACATACCCCAGACGTTAGAGGTCAGGAAATCTGAACGACTCAAGAACAAGGGTCTATCTAAGCCTCCCGACCTTCCATTTACCATGGATTCTCGCCTGCTGTCCAAGAAGCAGGAGGGTCTCACTCTTGGTGAGATGATCGATCTGGACTTCGACAACCGCTATCGCCGATTACCCGCCGAGGAAACAAGCCAGGACCTGGCAGTGAAGGCAGAACTGACGTTTCCTAAGCAGTCCCAGCTACCCACGCGCCAGCAGATCGACTTTGGAATGAACACTGACAGGAAGGGCAAAGCCAAGGAGGGCCAGTATTACACCTACGACCAGCACAGTAATGCATCTTACACTTCAGGATCATTTCTGGACAAGAACACCATCCAACCAATGCAGACTGACACGGAGAACATGGCTCCAAGTGTCCCGTCCAACTAGGGTTCCCTCTGGTGCGGCCCGCTTTTACTCACAAAGTCGCTTGAGGAGGACAAGGAGAACCCCCTGGCAATAACCGCCGCTCAGAAGATGAGGATCGAATCTTTGCTTCCCAAGTCGTACGCGCGCGTGCTTGCAACCTGGTACGAGTGGGAGCCCGTCGACACCAACAAGACGACTCCCCAGGCAGAAGCCGCCGGCACAGAGGAGAAGCTAAAGCAGCAGGATGAGGCCACTGAGAGTTGCTCTGACATCACTCGCTGCAGCGAGGACGAACACACAGATGACTAACGCACAGAGAACGAAGACACCGAGGACGAATCCGGCGAACCGCGTGAGTCAGATGTCGACGAGGAAGGTTTCTACGAGGACGACTGCAGCGAGTATGAGGACAGCGAGGACGGAGCCAGCGATTCCTGGGATTCCGATTCGGATGAGTGAGCCTTGACTTCTGGGTTTTTTGAAATCTCGGTGAAGAAAACATTTTTTGCGAATGAGACTCTGCAAAGATTTGCATCAAAAACCTAAATGCTCCAATCAGCGAGTCCGTTTCGCCTTTTTTCCCTTCGAAAAGGACTTTGGGTACTGAGCAAAAGCTTCATTCTGATTTTCCCTTTCGGCTACAAAGTCCATCATCCATCAAAAGCTACGGCAGCTTCGAAGCTCAAGGTTTTGCCTTTGACGGGGAGAACTGGGAATCAAGTGAATGGATATGCTGATTTCTTGGGTGGAGAGAGATGTCACAGGTTCGTTTGTCTTGCGATGCCTTGTGTTGCAATGGCCTGTGTAGCAACGGTGTGCCTGCTCATGATTTTGTCTCTTTTGTTTCTTGTTTTCATCGGTACCCTTGTCCTGGCATGGGACACATACGGCCTGTCTTCGAGATGTAATGCCGGTTAAAAAGAAAAAAAAGACCACCACAGCAAAGGTTTTGTGACTAAATGGATTGCCGTTGGAGTTGACCGGTATCAAAGGTCTTGTGGCTAAGCGAAGAAGAGAAAATGGGATTACAACAGGGCGAAGAAAGGTTTGAGTTTGGCAGATGTCTGCTGACATCTGCAGGTGAGTCAGCTAAGTATACCATCAAGGTCTTGTAAGTACGCGAATAGATAGTCTGAGGGCCGATTACGGTCACTCATCTGCAGGCACACACTGTCCGGTGGATGAGTACCTGGCTAGGCAGCGTTAATCGATTCCTCCTGCAAGCACTACCGAATCGGGATTCCGTGATAAACTTCCCAGGCTAGGTCGAAACACAATATATCGCTTCACCCTGATTTTCATAACCTTCAATCCATCATAGCGGATCCATGGAACTATGGCCTTTGCCACGTCTTGGTTGGCTACACAGATAGCAAGCATACGAAAGTGAACAGCTGTATACCATTGCAACATACCGAACACCTTCATTGAAACCTTGATCCCTTTTACTCTGGTACATCTGTGCAAACTCACCATTATGCTTCTCTGTAGTCCTTGATTGCGCCAGCGCCCTTCAATAAGATCCCAACTCCGCAGAATCATGACTAAAATATAATTTATTCAGTACCAGCGCTTGACGTGAGGAGCGAACAAAGTTTGTGAGTTCGTAAATTTCTGCATTCAGGGTTTTATCGTGCTTCTTGATGAAGCGTGGTCTGCTTTTGCACGTACACCGAATCCTCAATGCTACGAGACTTGCATTCGGTGATGGCGGCGAATCTTTTACCTTTGAACAAGTTTCGAACTGGAAATGAAGCCAAAACCCCCCGAACATTGCAGCAGTCAGAAGTTTAAGTGAAAAAAAATTAAAAGGACCAAGAAGGGAGTTGAAATCAGTCAATCTCCCTCCGTATATGAAAACTCGGAGCCCTTCCCCTTTCATCACTCCCAGAATTTCCTCGAATATCTCACTGGGTTTTACTTTCACGGCCAACTCTCCAATCCATACCACCGAAGCACCGTTATGGAAGCCATGTTTTCCAGATTCTTCCTCACTGCTAATACGATTGCTCAAATCAACAAGAGGGACGATTATCTGACCTCCCCCGAAATCGTTTTGCCCCAAGAGAACGATGCCGCCGATCTGAACATGAAAGCCGTAGCCGTGCTCTCCGGCATGCTCTTAGCCTGCGCCTTGATGGTCGTGGCCATCTTTTTTGCCACCACCCGCTTCTGCTCGGCAGTCCGTCGACAGGTTGATGTTGTTGACGGTGAATTCGGCATCGAGCTCAATGTGCTTCAGCCACCTCAAGCACAACAGCAGCTAGAAAGCTCCCAGCAAAGTCCCCAGCAAAGTTCCCAGGAGAGTCACCAGCCGCCAAGTCCTCGACCAAGTCCCGTCCTCGACTCGGCTCCCCGATGGCGCGGCATCTTTCGCTGGCCCATGTTCAATCGCGCCAGACCCAACACGACGGTGTAGACTTTCTTTTCGGTATGGAAAGCTCCCCGCGGCGCAGATACTGTCACAGGCATCAATGGTCAAAAGGCTTAGTCAAAAGGCGTTGTGGAGTTATTACGGTTGTTCAAGTTGTTGTATGCTGTTCACTTTAGGAAAGGATAAGGATATTGTTATATTTGATTTTGGTAATATGAGGCATTCTCGAGGTTTATAGGGTACCCTACGTCATTGCAAGTAGACGATCATGTTGTGAAGCAGCTGGTTCCAAGGAGCCTGGATTTAGATTGAATTTATCTTTTTCGTTATTTCGCATTTTCTCTACGTGATCATCACAGGGTTCGTCTCAGTGATTCAAGAATTTGCCGCCGCACCCTCCGCACGTCTCGGCTGAAATCTGCTTCGCAGCAGCAGTTGCAGCGTCACCAATATTGTCTGGAAGCTCATTGGGCTTGAGACACTTGGAGCCGCAGACACCGCAATTGTTGGAAATTCCTGGCGCCAAGACAGGTATGCCTGTCGCCGCGCAGTTTGCTTTGGAAAGGAAGCAGTCAGTATATATAAGGCATTGATCTGGCTGATTGCAGGATTATAGCTGTACTCACCAAAGACGTGGCCTTTTGGGCAACGTGATGTCCCAGCTCGGACTTCGAGTTTTGCATCACACAGGGCACACTTTGCCTTTTCTGCAACGTGCTTGAAGGCTTCCCTCAGAGCGTGTTGTTTCGATGTCGTCTCCGCCGAGGTACCATTAGGCAATCCTACGCCGGCAACCGGTGGCGCATCTCCGTACATCCATTCAAAGGCCCGAGCTTCCGTGGATAGTTTTCTCGTAGAGAAGAATGCCGGATCGACGGGAGCCAGGCTTTTGCCAAACATGACCCTGCACCGCAAGCCGGCAAATGTGTAGCGCTCCGGCTTGATGGTACTATACAAGGTGGCAAAGACGGCCACGACACCACTGCCGGGGCTAGCGGCCATTCCCCAGATGCGCAGCCGGTTTGGGTTGATCATCTCCATTCCCTCGAACGGGTCATTAAGCTCGTCGACGAAAGTGGCCTTACCATTTTCTTCATCCGAGTCAAAGTCTTCAAACTCGTCATCTTCGTCATCATCCAGCATGCTATTGTCTTCCTCGTTTTCGCTGCCACCAGCGTCGGATTCCGACTTTGTTGCGCCGTCGGGATTATAATATCGATATGCCATTGAGAAGGGCTCTTTTACTTCGAGCAATCCAGATATCTCAGTCACCCAAGCGGGTTTTGAGGGAGCCTTGTCGGGATCTGAAGGTAAAGGCAGATTTGTCTGAAACCAGTCGTTGTTCGTGTTGGTTGCCGATAGGCGGCTCAGGGAGAAATAGGGGCTGCCTGTTGACTTTGAGATATCTGGAGCATGTACAACGAGACCAGTGATTGGATTAGAGTGATTGGCGGCATGCTCGTGTGATGGATATGCTGTACCGCATTCGGAGAATGAGTGTTTGGTAGCCGTTGCAGGGTCAATGGTGCTGTCAAAAGCGACATTGAATGACTGTGTAGTGAATGGCGTTGCAATGATTCCACGACACTCTTTCGACTGGCCCTTTGTCCATACCTAGATGCGTGTTCAGTAGATGATCGAGTAGCAAGGATGAAGGATTGTGCATACCAAGTCTTCCCATGTAATAAAGGCGTCAGGGCCAAGGTGCAGACATGTACCACTAATGTCATATGGTTGCACCTCAACCTCTGGTGTCTTGAAGTCCCTCCATGTTCCTTTGATGGTGATTTGGCGGAATCCCACATAGTGTCTGCCGACATAAGAGAGAATTGCTGATCTACTGCCAGAGCGCGTCAGCCAAGGGCTCCACCGTAGAGCGAAGGATGAACCAGAAGGCATAGAATCCGGATCGCATGGCTGTTTTGAGAGCATATTAGCAAAGATCCATTCAATAGAAACACTAAATCCTCACGTCGCTCTTCTCGTGCGGTCCGCCGCCAGCAAAACGCGCGACCTCTTCAACTCGCCATTCGCCCGGGTCGCCCTCTTCGCCCACGAGTGCATGCCGTGACTGAACCGAAAGAATCACAATCTCGTCCTCATCATTCATATACGCCAGCAGGGATCCATTTTTCTCGAGGTCCCTAGCCCACGCGAACGAAGTAATGTGCTCCAACGAATGTGGCGACTCGTGATACTTGGCCCTAGGCAGGAGCAGATTGCCGCCGACACCCCAGGGCACCACCCATGAGCTGATGGCGCGGATGTTGCGACCTTTAATCTTGATACCACCCGCGTCATCTGCCACGACACCCTCGCAGTAGACGGTCAGCGCGCCGCTACCCGTCAGCACGGCGAGCACCGATCTCCTCATCCGTCCCAGTCCGTTGGGGGACCACTCGAGCGCGACCACGTGGTTCAGAGAGCTGCCGAGATTGGCGACGATGCTCTGCCCGGCCTCCCAGGTGAAGTCGAATTCAGGAAACGGCTGCCTAAGCCGCTCGAATAATTGCCGGTTCAACTCCGGGACGCGCCGTTCCACCGCGGGAAAGCGCAGCGCGACCTCATAGTACTGTCGTCGTGTATCCAGGTCGGCAAGCGAAGTAGTCTTGGACCTGGTGCCCGGGGAGGGGTACTCGGGAAGGTACAGATAGATAGAGTCATCCGAGGCAACGGCAAGTTCGGCATCTGGTGACCAGGCCAGGTTGTGCGTTGTAAGTGCCACTGCCCGGAGGCTCAAGGTCTCCAGTGGTAGGATGCCGGTGGGCTCTTCCGCGGCCTTGTTCTGTCCCGACATTATGACCTATATCCACTGGCGGTGCGAGCCCTGTGGCTATCGAGATTTCCAGATCATTCGAAGTGTCCAAAATATAAGCGACTGCCAGAAGATCTGGATTTCATTATCGTGTTTTTCGAGCTTCACGATCAAGCTAGACCACCAGCGAGGTAATGCTGTGGGGAACGCTGACCTCGACCTGATAATGTGCCCAAAAACTGCGACTGTAATCGTTGATTTCTGGATCTCTTCATGCCAGTCAAACGAGAGACTGAATAAGAATATGTACAACAGAATTCTGGCCCTGAAAATGAAGATTGAGCGTGGTAGGGTGAAAATTGGTCGTCTCGAAGTACTGTACAAGTTTGTCTGCGCAGCCCAAAAATTATTTAGTATTGTCGCCAACCACTAAAAGCTACAGTGTGGCAGGCCATTGGGACGCTCGCTGCATTGCACCAAATACGTGTGTATGTAGGCACGCTGTGAAAATGGTCACATGTCACTTGATTAGTCACGAGGATTTGCGACAGTCATTTAATTATATTTTGGGTATCTCTAATAATTCAATATCTCTTGAAGTTCCATTGACGCTGCGGCTGGTACTGCTTAAACGTCCTACCTCGCCTTCTCCAAGTAAGAGCCCAGAGCCCATAATGCACTACATCCAGCTAGAGCAGTTGCACCAACCAGCTTCTTTGTCCACCAATTACCGTCATCTAGAGGTTTGGCCGCGGGAACCTTTCTTTCATATTTCTTTTCCGCTTTCACTGGCTCACTGGCATTCTTCTCGGCAGCTTCTTGCTCATCTGCGAGCACCCGAAGCTGCGCAATGGTTCTGCTGAGGGCGAGCATATCGTCATCGACGGTGCTGTTCCTTGCACCATCAATCTCGACGTTTTGCACATTGCCAAAGAAATCCGTCAAGAGTCGGCTACGTGCTGCATCTGGCCCATCTTTGAACAGGTCGTAACGTACGCCTGCATGTGAGTGAATCTTTTCGTAGCTGTAGCTGTCAAACAGGTCGCCAATGGTCTTCTTGCTGCTCAGGTCCTTCACCTCGGACTCGAGAAACTCCAAATTGTAGTATGTGTAGCGGTCGATGACGGCCACGCCGACATCATTGTCGGCGTGGTGCGAGTATGACGACTGGTCCAGCTCGGAAGATCCCGTGGCGATGATGTTGGGCGAGTAGAGCTTGCTGTACATGGTGTTGGCCTGGCACGTGTCGATCATGAACAAGATCTCGTGGTATCTGTAAGTTCAACGTTAGCATACCGTCCGGCGCGACTGCTGTTTTTGCCCGATATTTGAGAAATTTCATACCTTCTCTTCTCCCACATTTGCTCAAAGGCATCAGCCAGATCAAACGCGCCAATCTCTTCGGCATCCTGGAACTTCAGGAACTCGTTGCCGCCATGCCCCGTCATGTAGACAAAGATGTTACTCCGGTCGTCCGTCAACAGCCTCTTACTCCTAGGCATCTCGTCACCGACGCGGTCAGTCAATAGGCGTATAAAGTTCTCGACCGTGACCTCATATCCTCTGTAGTCCACCTCGATATTGTCGCCATACAAGTCGACGGCTCGATCGGCGTTACTGTAGACGGTGCCGGGGAAGGCATTGCGCGGGTTGCAGGCCATGTCGTCGGGCAGCATAAGGATGATCTGGGAATCCGGGATTCCCAGGCGCTTGACCGTCCGGTACATGGACAGCACATTGGCAAGGTGCCGGTAGTTGAACCAGAATCGTGACGTCCCGACGAGGACGGCCCAGTTGCTGGTGTGTTCCGCGGACACGGGGGCCAGCAGGCTCGAGGCCAGCAGCAGCGGTAGTTGGAGGACGTTGGCGATCTTCATGGCGACAGATATGCCAAAAGTCGAATTCTATAGAGTTGTAGGAGTGTTGGTATGATTTTGCGGGAGGCGACGGTGCCTCAAAGTGCTGTCCTCACATTTGGCGACGGGAATGGGAACCCGTATTTGTCAGAATGATTGATGCACCCCATACAGGCTACCTGGTAAGTTAAGGTACCTGCTAATCAATCAATGGGAGCCGTCCCGGAGTCCCAAAGGAGTGCCTGGACTATGCTGCTGGGGGACTAGCTCGAACTAAGCACAGCCTGTGCCCCTGTCCTCAGCAACCATAATATGCACTGCATATTTCAAGCGTACTACCACGAAAGTGAACACCATACATGCCGCCCAAGAATTTGCGACATCTTGTTCATTTTTTGAAATTGAAGCGAAACAGAAATAATAAGCCATGGAAAACTTCCACAACTTCCTTGATTGAATTATGGATCATAAAACACTTCGGTTGACAATGGTTTTTCTTTATAAGTAGTTAGGTAGATGAGCATAGCCGCTCAGTACGTACAACGCGAGAAACAGCGGCTATGCAGTGTTTTTGTGTCGTTTGGTGGTATCGTGACTTCTGACAGCACAAGTAGCCTGTGTGTCAATACCTTTAGGGAGGAGAAAGTGACCATGTAATGCGATATGCGTGGTATGGACCAGAAAAGTGACATTATTCCTACCAGATTAGGATGTCTGACGAGAGCTCAACAGACTCATCTTGATATATTATAGCACGCTCTGCTGTTATGCATACGTGACAAGAATCCTCCACAACCGGGTTTCTGATCATATTCCCGCCTGGTGGAAAGGTTACAGTCCCACGCTTGTAATAGACATTATTTCATGGTTTTGAGCTGGTCCAATCGTGCAAGGAAGAATAATGCTTGTGCCACATATTCGACCCCAAATTATGCTCGAAGCAGATCGTTTGTGTATTTCGTTATACTACAATATTTTGGTACAATATGACATCAATACCCATCGTCTCGGACAAGTAGGTATCTTTTGTCTCGAAGCCCTTTCTCATGAGATACCTGACTTTATATATCTATGCCGCTTATCGCTCTAACTCAATTATGCTCCGACTGAAGCCTTCTTGGGCTTCTTGGTTCCGTACTTGCTACGACTCGACATTCTGTTGGCAACACCACCCTGAACATATTGTTAGCAAGATACTCCAAAAGAGCAGGGTCTGGACGGTCAGGGGGGAATAGCCTGAGGCCGTTTCATGCGATAAGATTCCAGGCCTGAGTTGTCCTGTACTAAGGAAATGCTGTTCCATAGACTTACCAAATCCAAAGCGCCTCTCACCAAGTGATACCGCACACCGGGACAATCCTGACTGCGTCCGCCGCGGACAAGCACGACACTGTGCTGCTGAATGTTGTGGCCCTCGCCGGGAATGTAGGCCGTGATATGGCGGCCAGAGCTGAGACGCACACGAGCAGTCTTACGCTCTCCGGAATTGGGCTTCTTGGGCCTTTGAATACCAACTTTGAGGCAGACACCCTTTTGCTGCGGGCACTGCGTATCGGCGAGGGCAGGCGAGACGGCGTGGCGAGCGCGCTTGCCAGTTCGGATTTTCTGTGGGAGCAGTTTTGTTAGATGTAGTTCGCTTGGGGACTATGTATTCGATTCGGTCGCTCGATCTTGGTCAGGAGATGCCATACCTTCATAACCTGGTTCAATGTCGCTTGCGGCGAAGGAGTCGTCGAGAAAGATCGCGGTATCGAGGACCAGGTAGCTCTGATTGGGACTGAGGCAACAGCCGGCCGCCGAGCCAGCGACGGCATGAGGTATCTGAGGATTGGGGCCGACATGACTGATGCAAGTCGGGACTGTGTGGATTGGATGGCGGATGTTGGCAATTATACCTAGGCTTGCCAATCTTCAGCGACGCAGCTCCCCAATCGCGATATCTTTTTTGGCGGTCGCAGGTACAAGGCTTGGCTTGGCGTTGCTGCGTTTTCGCGCACGGGCCATTTGAATCTCAGTGGAGTTTAGTGCTGGACTGGCTGACTGATGGGTCGGTGGCAGACTTGTTCCGCGCTTTGGGACAGGGGGGATCAAGGTCCCCGTTTCTCTTTCATCACATGCCACGGTTGGTAGCAAAAGCCAAGCCATTGCCAGTCCTTGAACTCCCTCTGTCGTCCCGCCGCCAGTTGACAATCTCATGCAGCGGCGTTCGCCGACGGGGTCTTGCAAGGTTATGACCTCAGAAACTCTGCTCAATTCCGCACTGATGAACCCCACGAGTCAAGATAGCCATGGTTGGCCCCACGGTTTCCCTCGGCTTGGGGTAAGCTCTCCGTGGCATGCGGTTGGCATGCGGTTAGAAGGATATGGAGAGGCGCCGCCTGTCTGGGGAAACGAGGCGATACTTTAGATTTGTTTCCGAGCCATTGATGGTCAAAACCTGGGGTTTTACTCCTTTATTATTTCTGTCCTGATTTCTTCATTTGACAAGTTTGCTCGCTAGATCACGATTACCTCAGAATATTATACCCATCTAGCTCCGTGTCCTGCGTCGTCTGTCCTTCGCATATTCGTTTTCTATTGTCCTCACACTTCAAAACGCTCGCGCTTACTCTCAGATCAACATGTCTGCGATCGCCAGAACTCTCCGTCCCGCGCTGCGGCGGAGTCTGACTGTCATGACCAGAGCCTCTGCCTCTTCTTCTCCGAGAGTACAGAGCGCCGTCAGATCAATCAATGCCCCTCAACAGTATGTGGCAATGCTATAAACACGATCTTGTGTATAGAACGCACTAACGATATGAGTACAGACTACGATGCCTTTCGTCCACACCTCGTCGGCTCATGGACATCTCCGACATCCCGCCCACGCCCATCATGCATCTTTCCGAGACAGAGGCAGCCATGCAAGAGGCCGTGCAAAAGTTCGCCAATGACGTGATATTGCCCAAAGTCCGCGACATGGACGAGGCAGAGGCCATGGACCCGTCGCTGGTAGAACAGCTCTTTGAGCAGGGTCTCATGGGTGTCGAGATTCCCGAGGAGTTCGGCGGTGCTGGTATGAACTTTACGTCGGCCATTGTCGGTATTGAGGAATTGGCGAGAGTGGACCCGTCCGTGTCCGTCATGGTTGACGTCCACAACACGCTGGTGAACACGGCCATTATCCGATGGGGCAGCACCGACATCAAGAAGAGATTCTTGCCAAAGCTCGCCACCAACACCGTTGGATCGTTCTGTCTGTCGGAACCCGTCTCGGGGTCCGACGCCTTTGCCCTTTCCACCAAGGCAGTCAAGACTGCGGACGGCTACAAGATCAGCGGTAGCAAGATGTGGATTACCAACAGCATGGAGGCCGATTTCTTCATCGTTTTTGCCAACCTTGACCCGAGCAAGGGCTACAAGGGAATCAGTGCCTTCATTGTCGAGAAGGACACCAAGGGCTTCAGCATTGCCAAGAAGGAGAAGAAGCTCGGTATCAAGGCCAGCAGCACATGTGTCATCAACTTTGACGACGTCGAGATTCCTCACGACAACCTGCTCGGAAAGGAGGGCGAGGGTTACAAGTATGCTATTGGCATCTTGAACGAGGGCCGCATCGGCATTGCCGCCCAAATGACTGGTCTCGCCCTGGGCGCCTTTGAGAACGCCGTCAAGTACGTCTGGAACGACCGAAAGCAGTTCGGCCAGCTCGTCGGTGAGTTCCAGGGCATGCAGCACCAGATCGCGCAGTGCTACGTGGAGATTGCGGCCGCTAGAGCGCTGGTCTACAATGCTGCCAGGAAGAAGGAGGCTGGACAGGACTTTGTCCAGGACGCTGCCATGGCCAAGCTTTATGCGTCGCAAGTCGCGGGCAAGGTGTCCGGTCTGGCCATTGAGTGGATGGGCGGCATGGGCTTCGTGAGAGAGGGTCTTGCTGAGAAGTTCTGGAGAGACAGCAAGATTGGTGCCATCTACGAGGGAACGAGCAACATTCAGTAAGTAACCTACCAATATTCGCGACACAACATTGGTGAAGAAGCAATTGCTAACTATTTACAGGCTCAACACGATTGCCAAGTTGCTGCAGAAGCAGTACACTTCGTAATTATCTAGGACGTTTTTCTGCATTAGCGATGATATACTTCATGGTGTGTAGGCGCATGTGTGGTCACTTTCCATTTGCGCTCCGCCATTTGCGCTCCAATTGGATAGAACGGAGTCCGTTGAATTGATGTATACTACTACCTACAACTGGTGCAAACTTTGCAACATGTGTTCCGAGATCGGGGGCATACCTAGGTGACGGTTGCTTGTTAAACACTTCTTATGCCTCGATAAGAGACGCCCAACTATTACGTGCAGATCATGCCGACAGTGTCGAGGGAATGGTGACTAAGAACCTTCGGATTTAGCCCAGTCTGGGATCTACAATATAGAGCTCCTCGCATTGACAACATTCAGAGTCCTTTTCGACATTTGCCTCCATTTACGGAGCAGAGAGCTACGTGATAACCAGGGATTAGAATCCTACGATTGGATCCAGAGGCTAGAGCCATGGAAGCGGGATCGTGGGACCCACGTGTTAATCGCGAAGCATAAATGATGCGTTGGTAGTGATCATCTGGTACTATTTTGCTAACACGCAGATTTTTTGAACCTGTTGATCTTTGTTAAGCGTCGGTGAAGAGCTGTCGCGGTTCTACCTCTTCACTCCATCTAAGGTGGTTCTATCGTGGTGAAGCTCGACTTAACACTTTTCCCACCAACGGTTTCTTGTCTATTCCGGAGTTGCAGAACGACAAGCACTGCCTACCGTGCTGAGATGAAATACTTCAAAACGCCTTTCAAGTAGGGAGTGTTCGTAGGAAAATAGTTGCAAGACAACAAATCAACTCTGTCGAATCAAATATAGGCGTAGCAAGAGCCATGCCCGATGTTGAGTGTTTTGGTCTGGTCAAAGACACCCGAGTCCTACCCAGAAGTTATTTTTAGTGACAACCCACCAGTAGAGTCTTATTTAGAGGCTGGAAGCGTGGAGAGCAGGGGTCTCGATCATATCGAATGTTGGGAATCTCCCCACATCCCAGCTCCCTGGGATTTGTTTCTATGGATGGAAAATCCTTTCTGGCATGGTCTTGAATTCTACCGCCTCTCTTTTTATTTTTCGGTGTTCTCTAGGATGAATGCATTGTGCTATTGTCCCATTCTCACATTATCGTGGGTGACCCCCTAGATGACTGGCTACACTGTTTTTGGCAAGGGTGCAAATTAGAATGTCAGCACTTGGCGTTGAAAGTGGTGCTATCAATTACTGGGATTTCTGAAGCTACCATTGTGATGAAGGATTTTATGTTGTCTCCTGGATGTGACAGAAGAGAGACTTGATCGTGATTTTTTCCCTATCAGGAGAATACAGAGTATGAAAGAGCAGTGTATGATTGATGATTTACCTAGCAATTGCCGTCACCATCTTCGTAAGCGAAGGGGCGGCACTTCCACGACGGTATCTACTCACTAACGGTTGAGTCTTCACACCCCAACATCAGGTCAAAAGTTCCAGTGCACGAGCGCCGTAGGCCCAAAAGTCACCAATGCCCAAAACCCTTCCGCGTTGGCCCCCAAAATAGAAACTTAAAAGCCCATTGACAGGGCAAGAAAGAGTCGAGGTCTGGAAGATCCCCAGGTCCTAGCTGAGCCCCTTGGCTGAAAGTAGTTCAGCCTCTGTTTGACACAGCCAATCATGCACCATGGAAGTATACCAGGGACCCGCTGAAGAGGCTCTTGGCATTGTCTACCGCTTGCACACAATTGGAAAGATCTCACCATGACCGCTGTCGCGGGTTCGAATCCTTCGGTTCTCGTTAGTGGCCCAGGCCCCAAATGTGGTTATTGTGGTCGGCAAATAGATTCCGAATACCATCGCAAGGCTACCGGGGGTGGGAGGGGAGGCGAGTAGCCTTATAGATAGGGCCATGGCCCCCATTCATCAAGAGGTGGTCGACGTGCCTTCTTTCCTTTCTGTCTCGCTCATTCCGCCGCTGGCGTCTGTCTGTATTTCTCCGAGGGCGGACAGTTCTGGGGGATTTGACGACTTCTTCTTCTTTGTCGAGAACCAATCGTTTGTCTCGCGATATCCGAAAACTCTTGGCCAGGCAGCAAACGGACGTGACCATGACGAAAAACGAGTACACGACTGCCACAGAGCAGGTACCAGAACAAGAAATCTCGCGAAGAGACAGTAACCTTCGTTTCATCTCGAGCCCGGTCGCGACTGGTCTAAGTGAAAAGGCAGGACATGAAAGAGTCGAGGCCGTGGGCCTGGAGTCGCAACTACAGGCGGATGTTGAACGGCTTGGTCACCGCTACAAGGACAACCATGACTGTCCAGAATTTATCAAGCACTCTAACTCGACGAATTACGAGGTATGTTGCTTGCGAATGGAGTTGTGTTGGGTCAGGACTGATCAATATAGCTTTTTTACGACTTGTGGTTTGTTGCAAACCTGGAGGTTTTCTCGTCAGTGAGTCTCTTCTCAAGCCTCTTCAATGTCAATGGGAATTTACTGACATTTTGGTGTAGTCAAAAAGTGTCAGTCAAGAGACAGATCTGTACGCTTATGTCGGTTATTTGAGGTAAGTATTCCAGGGTGGAGAAGACTGGGTGGGACCCTTTGCTAACATGGGTTATTACATAGTATCCTCTGGTTCACATGGTTCCTCGTCGGCATGTTCGACGTACGATTCGTCACCGACAGTATCTTTGAACGCATCATCAGGACAGCACATTTGGGCGTCATGGTCGGCTTCAGCATTGTTGTTTCAAACTTCGACCCGTCCGAGCAGGATCAGTGGTCGTTCCAAACACTATCATTGATTCTCATGTTCTCGAGACTCATACTTCTTTTCCAATACTGTACCATCATCTGGCACATTCGTCACTTCAAGCAGGGAAAGCTCCCGGTTGCCATTGCCGGAGCTGTCCACTTTGTTTCGGCCATGATTTTCCTTGGCGTCCGATTCCGATTCCACTCCGACAAGAACAGCCGTGTCTACATTGTGTGGTACATTGTGTCAGCATGCGAGGCCATCATCCAGTTGGGGTTGGCAAAATACTACAGAGTCCTCACCTTTTCCAAGACCCACCTGACCGAGAGAATGACGGTTCTGACTGTCATTATTCTTGGCGCTGGCGTGACCAGCATTGCTAAGAATATTGTACTCATCGTCAAGAATGCTGCCGGGTGGAGTGAGTTCATCCCCAGCCCAAATTATTGCTATCATTGTGCTAACATTCATCGTCAGCGAGCGCAACCATCGGAGTGCTGATATCCGCTATTGCGCTCATGTATGTCTTTTTCATGATATACTTTGATTGGATGGAGCACCACCATCTCAAGGGCTGGCGACAGCTTGGGTGGAGTATCCTCCATTTTCCATTTCACGTGGCTCTCCTCCTGTTCATGGAGGGTGCCACTCAATTCATGATCTGGTGGAAAGTCGTAAGTGACCCGAACAAGCTCTATCATAATCGATGAGCTGAGCTAATCCATGAACAGAACGAAGTCATGAATGACGCAGACTACCAATTCGAAACGCTCCTTACCCGTCTCAGCGAGGGTGACGTCTACATTACCAGCGAGCTTGTGACCAACGATTTGAACTCCACCGTCCAGAGCATCTTCTCTGTGTATTACCCGACATATACTCTGACGACCGAGCGAGTCGACTGGCTTCTGAATGATATCAAAACTTTGCCGCAAGAATTCTGGGACCGTCCGTCTCAAGATGCATATCCCGAGCTTCTGGAAAGATGGGTGAATGATCTGCAAGAGCTACTCATCACGGTCACGAACTCCTTGTTTGTGAACTTCAATATTGATCCTTTCCAGGACATGGCAGAGACAGACCCAGCTTACATGCAATGGGTGGCCAACAATGATATTAACGACCGCTGGTACACGGTATTCCAATACGCCTATGTCACGGCCGGTCTTGTCTTGATGTTGATGACATTCATGTACACCGTCGGCCGCAAGCAGCCCTGGACGCCATTCATCATTGCTCGCACCACGCTCTTTGGGCTCATGGGCCTCGGCCTTGCCCTCGTAGAGCTCATTTCCAAGAACACGGAGCGATCCCTCAACTACCTCCTGACGCCATGGCTGCTGCCCACCATTTGTATCGTCTTCTTCGTCGTCTTACTATTGACACACTTCCCGTACCCACTGCCGCAGCTCTTCTGTGGCGGGCGGGGCTCAACCAGGCCCAACAAGGCGACGATGGCTAACCAGTACGAGGCCTACAGGTCTCAAACCCAAGTGCGGGAGGTCGGGCCGGAGCAGACCAATGCGTATGATTACCAGGGATATGACCCATACAGATGGGGCAATGGACGGGGCAACGATGCCCACGTGTTATACCCGGCGTCCGATACCATGTATCATAATGGGTACGGGCGATTGGACGATCAGGCGCCGGCGGGCTCTCCGTTCAAGAATTGAGATAGAACTTGGAGTGTTTATTGTAATTATTTGAATTAAGATACCAAGCTGAAGGGGAACTCAAACATAGATATCCGGAAATAATTGCGCAATCGCGTGTCTAAATCAATTCTTGCATGCCGGGGGTATCAGTCTTCTTAGTGACATCGGCCTGGACTTCCTGGATTAGCATGATCCAGCGGTCCGGGACATTACTGGAGACTTTTGTATTAACGATACATGGTGCTTAGACTCAGGTAATATGCGACGGCAGTCTTTGATTCCATAAATGGTAATACTACACGCCTGTGACGTACGTCCATGTGCTTTCCATGATTCCTTTGGATATCATGAGTCGGGAACACACGAATTGTACACAATTGGATCATCTTTGTCGGCTGCGTTCCTGAACTGACAACAAGGTTTACACTTGACAGACAACGGCTCGGGACTCGTTATGGACTTGGTTAGATCAAGGCTTATTTGGGCTTATCCCCTGAGTCACAGGGCATACAGGGCTATTGCACGAGCCGCTAAACTGCCAATGTTTCCAGTGCTCCAAATTCCAGCCACTAGAGGCCCCAGTCTCTATACTCCACTGAAATCAGAACATCTTTCTCACGAGGGATTATAATTGGTCAAAATGACCAAATTTAGACTGCTGAGTAACCTGGCAAACCTGGGTGCTGCACCACACTGAATCCTTCGGTAAACCCAAGCATGCATCTGGGTATTTCCGTGCCGCAGTTATTTGGGGGTGACGGAATATATAGAGAGATACTATACTCGGGCGAAGTCTCACACATCTCGGAAGTACCGATTAGTAAACCATGGCAGGGTATGAGCCGACAGTCTGACAGTCACACCACTTGCACATAACGGTACTTGATGGTAAATCAAGCACCTACCCTGGCCTAAGACTGCTTTACCGACCCACTGGGACGGGTCAGCCTTGACTGCGTGGTAAATTTGCAATTGGTACCTCAACAGGGGTTTTCGAGAGCGATCCATTACATCTGTCTTGCTTTCCTTGTGGCGATTCAATGAGTAAAAGTAGGCCGAAGACGCTCTCGCCGTACTTTTCCCAAGTAAGGACTGCGAATCACAAAGTCAACATCAGCGATCGCCTGAAAACCAAGCCTGATGATCGCCATCTACTGTTGTTCATCGCTGTCGTCGTGGATGGGAAGTTGACCAGAACTCGCGGCACCAACCGCGCTTCCACTTTTTACACGATCGCCGAGTAGTATAGCACAAGAAAGGCCGGTGTAACAATGTCGGACACCAGCAGCAATAGCAGTAACAAATCGCGATGGGCTACGCCGGCGGATTGGGAGGCTCATCGGGAACACATTACACGACTCTATGCTGAAAAGACACTGAAGGAAACTATGGACATCATGCTTAGGGATTATGGGTTCTCAGGAACGTCAGTCTTTCTCCCCGCCTTTTTATCTTCTCTGGGTCGACCATCAATCTCCGACTGTCCCTATTGAGGGCCACTCGGCAGTCGCTAACACCGGTGCATATAGTACAAGAATGTACAAATCACGGATCAAGGCCTGGAATCTACGGAAGAACCGAGGATTCGGGCGCGTCAAGGAGTCACTCGAACAATTGATTGCCCGCAGTCACGGAGAGGCCGTGATTGACGCAAAGCGTTACAAGGATCTTGCAGTATACATCCGTCGCCTCCCCTTTGATCAGCAAGGACCCCTTCTACGGCTCTTCAACCATGTTCGACCTGACATCACGCCGCGGAGGAGCCTTGCGGGAGCCGACGACATGTACCGGACGGAGGGCTGTCTGTATCATCTCCAGAACCACATTGTCGGCCTTTTTGACAACAAGCTCTTTGACGGTGACACGGCGCCAGTGAACCACATCACCTCGCTCTACACGGAATGGTATCACGCCACGATTGTCGCACAAGGGGCGCTGCGCTTCGGCCGGACAGCGGAGGCGTTCAAGGTCATCCAGCCCTACTTTGACCAGTATCAAGAAGTGCTCCTCACCCACGACCCGCGCCTCTTTGGCTGCACCTCGGTGTTCGCAGCGCTCATCTCCTCCGCGGGCCCCGAGCTCGGCGTCGCCATGCTGAGCTACGCGCAGCAAATGGCCGAGACCATGTACGGGCCCTACCACCCGTACTGCAAGGCGCTCAGGTCGCTCGCGGCCATGACGGTGCCTGAGAGACGGGCCGCATGCGCCACGCTGCTGGTCTCGGGATACCAGATGCTGCGGAGCCAGCTCAAGCCGGGCGAGTGGTACGAGCTCTACACGGAGCAGGACTGCCGCGCCGCGGAAATCTTCATCCTGCGCAACGACCTCGGCGCCGAGCCGGGGAGCAGCCACCACTACCGCGTCTCCAAGGCGATTTTTGAAATTACCGACCTGATCACGAGCCGTGATTGGCGCGAACGGGAAGATGATGAGCAACAGCACAGCCCCATTGCGGGTGTGATTGATACCATTGCCGAGATATCGGTCGAGATCACGAGTCCGCCGCGCGACGGTAGCCCCGACGAGACGGGGGTTATGAATTTTCAACATCGCAGGATCAAGCGCGAGGGCAGCGCCACTGCTGACGATGTGGACAGCGTCGTCACGGTCGAGAGGCGGCATCACGCGCTGGCGAAAATGTCCATGCTGGCGGACCTTGAGCAGTATCTGACCTTGAACGGTCAAACCGGCAACGCCCTCGAGGTCCGGCGGTCTTTTGAAGATTCGCTTGTCAAACACTGCGAGAAGCTTACAATCTCATGACCGACAGATGTTTGACAACTTCCAGTACCCGTGGAAGTGACTCCATGATCACTGTCTACGGAAAATAATTACAAAAGCGCATCCAATTGCCAGATTACGAGACTTAGTCTGACAGTATCGGCAGCTCGACTCGATTGGGTATCTGAACACCAGATACAGACGACTTGCCAACTTGGAATATCAGCTGGTATTAATCTGCATATGATCCAGGAGCACCAACGAAGATACCGAAGGTGTCTGAAGCTGCAAGATTTCGCTACAGCGCGATGAATCACTGATAACAGATTGGAAAACGTAAGTCAAAATTCGATGAATTTACGCAATTGTTTTGTACCTCTACTGATGGATTACCAGTTGCTGTTACAGCCAACGGGTATACGAGCACACTCAGCGCGGGAAATCAACAACTTACGAGGCTCAAATCAAACACAATCGAGCGCGAAATAGACGATGCGCAATCTGTCTCGAGAATCGGATCTCCATTGCTCTACTTTTGTGACTAGCCATATGTGCCATATGGGATTCGAACCGC
Source organism: Neopestalotiopsis sp. 37M (assembly GCA_011058875.1). Lineage (NCBI taxonomy): Eukaryota > Fungi > Ascomycota > Sordariomycetes > Amphisphaeriales > Sporocadaceae > Neopestalotiopsis > Neopestalotiopsis sp. 37M. The sequence continues at coordinate 1,122,580 of SWKT01000001.1, read as the reverse complement.
TCCATCGAAAATACCCCCAGCGGCCGCTGTCGTTCCAGGTGGAGGCAGAAATCGAAACTGAGGCTTTCCTTCAAGGCGATACTACCTACGTGATCTCAGAGGTGGCATGAGATTAACACTAGATGAGCCCTTGGGATATGGAGAAACAAGAAGTGGAGAATGTCTTTTCTAGGCTCAACGCAACTTATATGCTTATGTGCTATATTCTGACAGAGGAGGACCAAGAAAACGAGTGCTATCTAAACCCTGCTGAACACGAGACGAAAACAATATTCCCGAAAAGTGTCCGAGCTTGTCATGATTGCTATTCTGATGACTTCAAGACATGTCCCAGCTGCTGACTAGTGTCTCGATGAAAGTGACACAAGTTGGTTCAAGAGTAGAAACGACTGACCAATTCTGTTACGGGAAAGCCCCGCCTTTTTTGGGTGCCTTTGCTTACCCCTGAGGGGGGAAGAAGCGGGACCACTCATAGACTCGGACTCTCATAATTGAAGTACATATTAGACGATTGACCCGGATAAAACTGTTTGTGTCAGATCTCGTAAACTCGCAATTAACTTCTTGTTCAAGAAGACTTCTGTACAAAGCTTTTGGCAGCATTAACACAACACTTTATTATCATGACACCTCTCAAAAACGTCGTAGTTGTCGGGGTATGTTAAGTCTCCGTATAAGCAGCAGCGGACCTCCGCTACAACGGTCCCGTCCCGTCCCGTCCACCCCCCGCTAACATTACCGAAATAGGCTTCCAAGTCCGGCATCATCAACCTGGGATCATACATTGTCGAGGCCCTAAAGTCGGACCCCGAATTCACCGTGACGGTCGTGTCGCGCAAGTCGACGCCGTCGAGCGCCCACCCCGATGGCGTCCGCGTCGTCCAGGTCGACGACGGCTACCCACCCGAGGAGCTGGAGCGGGCGTTTACCGGCCAGGATGCCGTTGTCATGGCCACTAGCTTCCAGGTCTATGGCCAGGAGGGCAAATTTGTCGACGCCGCCATCAAGGCCGGCGTGAAGCGCTTCATCCCTTCCGAGTACGGCGGCGACACGGCCAATGCGAAGACGGTGGCCATCTTCCCCATGATTGGCATGCGAGCTCAACATATTGAGCATCTCAAGACCAAAGAGAGTGCTGGTCTCTCATGGACGGCTATTTGCACAGGTCTGTTCGTTGACGTGTAAGTAGCCATTCTGCAACAAGTGCACGGAAGCCAATGCTGATTTATGTCTATTCCAAAGCGCCTTGAAAACCGGATTCCTGGGTTTCGATCTTCAGGGTCAAAGGGCAACCGTCTGGGACGACGGCAAATACAAGTTCTCAGGCATCACCAGGGAAAACGTGGCCCGGGCCGTAGTAGGCGTACTCAAGAACCCAGAAATCACGGCCAACCAGCACGTCTACGTCTCGTCGTTTGAGGCATCGCTCAACGACCTAGTGGCGACGGCCGAGAAGATCCAGGATACGCGGTACTCGATCCTTCACACGTCGACCGAGACCGAGGCCGAGGCGGCCCGGAACGCGCTGGCCACGGGCAACTTTATGGCGGCAGCCAAGCTCTTGTTGGTGGCGACGCTGAATCCTGGTTATGGCAGCAACTTTGCCGACGAGGGTCACTTGTGGAATGACAGGCTTGAGGTACCGCGCGAGAACTTGGCGGATGTCATTGGAAGGGTAATCGAGAACTAAGACAAACAAGATAGGAAGCTATTTTCGTTGCTCAAGCTAAGATACATTCTGACAAGCTGAAGAATATTTATGTTATGCAAACCATAACACGGATTTTAAGTCCAATAGTCTTAGAACACACACCACACTAAAGAGTGTCTCGCGATCTCACCGAGGTCAACTCGTATCCAACAATGCCTCTGAAATTACCCTTCGTCACTTGATGAAACGTTTGTACAAACTTTAACGGCTCTACCGCCACCTTGGTGCGCCCTTCCCTTAGTGGAGGTTAGAGCAGCTCAGAATTCTTCTCTGTACCCAGTCATCTCACTACTCTGCCCAGAACGCCCGTGAGATTGTGTCTTGGGAAAGTCGGCCTGTGTCCAAGGCGCGTTTCGCTGCGAATCGCTGCCGTTTGATAGCTCCTTCTGCTTAGAGCCGTTGAACATCCTGCTAGACGAGAAAGACCGAAGGCGATAGACGGATTTATGGACCAGTTTGTCAAGGATGCCCGCGCAGGGTGGTAGACAGGCTACTAGGAATCCTATTCCAATCTCGATATAGGTCCAGAACAGGATGACAGAAACGATGCCTATGAGTGTATGTTAATTTCTAGATGAAGGTTATCGCTTTCAAAGTTCACGTACCTGTCAGGTCTGTAGTAATGAATTTATCACCGAGTACAGTGGTGACTGGCCCGTTTGTACCTTGAATTTCAATTTGGATCCAAATGATCATACGGAGTAGACCTGCAACAACAGCGCTGTATTTGTGTCAGAGATATTTGTTGATACGCATGTTGTACGTACAAGATTGACTTACAGTATACTGAAAAGAAAGACCAGCGATGCTTGAACTTTTCTTTGGACAGACATGCTCAGTGATCCAATCTATGATCATGTAAGTGATACTTCTCGGATGGCACTTTGTTCGCCGTTCCAGCTTGGTCTACGTACCTTGAATAGTGGCTCTATCAAGATAGCCAGGTCCATAACCCAACTGAAAACTGCACAGCCGGTCTGCATGGCAAATGTATCTACGCAAGCTCCACGCAGGGATTGCAAGCTGGACCAACTCAGGTAAGGATTACTACCGCAGGCAAAAATTTCAAAAAATAGAAATACGAGGGTCCAGAGAGTAACGCATGTGATCAACGTCCAATTGACAATATCAAACAATGTGCGAAACGCGCGCCCTGTTGAATAATCGGAAACCGGATTAGCGTGTTGTGTCAACAAAGCAAAGAATATTGGAGGCCTACCCCTGAAAAAGCGACGAAACAAGAACAAGATGGACAGCTTGATGAAACCGATTGCTAGCACATGGCAAATCCAGAAAGCATATTCAAACTGTATAGAATGATGTTAGGGAATGTTTGAATATGTGGGTCGAACGCACGACGAACCTTTCCAAGATGTTCATATTGTATTGGCGTAATGGCTGGTAACGAATGTCCGCCAACAATATCCAGTTGCCCTCCTTTAGCCACGTTAGAACCTCTTGAGAAAATACGTTGTGAGAATAGGTTGAGCCTACCTATAATCATTCCAACACCAGCAATAATCGTCAAGAACTGCACGAACACATTAGCGACAAGGGTGAACTTGTTGGGATTCTTGTTGGAGCTCACGGCTGCCGGTATGATGAGAATGTCGTCGATCTCAAGATGACGAGAGCCAATTCGCCATCCGTGATACCGGATAAGCATAGAAAGCAATGCAAGAACAGGAAAGATAACTCCTATCGCTGTCACGCTTCCTTTGTTGACGTACGTCATTGCGGCGAGTTCTGCACTGCGGTTACGGGCTTGAGAGAAAGATTTCACTTGTGTCGAGATGTGTAAAGAGCGGTATTTGCTATGTAAAAGAGAGCCTTTTAATTCAGAGATCACTCCATAAGCCATCATATACGTAAAAATCTGCCTAAAGGCTGATGTAGCCAAAAATAACAACGATGACCACCGTTGGTATGTCCCACACAAAATATGCAAAGTGATTCCAGGTGGCCAGGTTCAGCGTCTACAATGTAATAATGTATATGCATGTCTTATGTTCAAATGCAGGCATGCATCTTATGTCCAAATGTAGGCATCGATCATCAACCATCGATCATTTCGATATTCCTACTCTGCAACATGGCTGTTGGCGTACAAAGTCCTAGTACTTGGGGCCGGATGTGTATTGTAGTGTTGCACACCCAGCCTCGGCTGTTTTGTGGATAACTTCGCAAGTTACAGCCAACTTGCATTCAATGCACATTGCAGATCACAAACATCCGCGATGCATGTTCTGATTTGTTACCGTGTGCTCGAAGCGCTGTGGTGGAGATGGTGTCTAGCAGTGCGACATTCTCGTTGCACACTGTATGTCGGCACGCCTAGGTTTGGGGGCACTATTCTGCACATCGGCCTGTTGGGGCATTGGCAAAAAAGCCCATAGCATCTAGCCAGGCAATAAGGTCGATGAACCCGGCAATAGTCAGCCGCAATCAATTCTTATTTCGTTTTGCCAGTTCTGTCTGGAGTCTTTGCAATCAATTATCGAAAAACTTCAAGCCCTTTTCGTCTAACATTCTTCGAAATGCCAACCAGCAGCACACCAGATGAAAAAGAACCATTCATTGGCAGCAGTGAAAGTCATTCTTTTGACAATAACGTGCGTCATGAAGCGGACAATCACCATCGACGTTCTTCCAGATGGCCGCGACTCGTTATTGGAGCACAGCTAGTGTTCCTCTTGTTGAATCTCTTTGTCCTTGTTCTCAATTTGACGATTGTCAATGATCGTCCCGAGTACAACATTACTAGTAACATATTCGGCAGAGTATTCTGTAAGTCAGTCGCTTGGATTACTAACTGCTGATATTACGGCTCTTGCTGAACAAAATTGAATAGCGCCTGCACGACATGCCTTACGGTACACGGTGGAACAGTCAAACACAAGCCCAAGTCCATTCGTCGGCGAGCCTGGTCCAGAAGTAGATCAAGCATGGTCACATTTACTTCGATGTACGTATTCGATAGAGTTTGAATATATCGACTAAGAACTGACCGTCTTACGAAGCGTCCATGATAAAGCTATCTGAGGAAGAAATGAGGAAGATGAACAAAACCTCCATCGCATTGAGAGATGGAAGCGGCTACATTGGATACGTCGAGTCTATACATATGCTTCATTGCGTGGTACGTGAGGCGTCTTTGGGAGACATATCACGTAAACTGATCCTTTGAACAGAAAAGAATGTACCAATACCAACATCAGGAATACTATCCCGAGTTACAAGATACAGATGCCTTCATGCCGGGACATTGGGGTAAGAACGCTTGTACCTGAGAATAATGATGTGCTATACTAAGACTTGAGTACAGATCATTGTCTTGAAGTTCTGCGTAAGGGTATCATGTGTAATGCTGATGTGACAGTGAACACATACTTTTGGAAGTCTGACGACGATATAAAAGGCAATCGGGCAGGCCCACGTAAATGTACAGACTGGAATATGGTGCAATCATGGCTCGAAGAACATGCGATGGACTTCGAAAGCAAACAGAGCCTTTTATCTAGATTAGTACCGGATGGTGATCCTCATAGTATAGGGCCGTTGTACTGAGTAATTGAAGATCATGACTCTACAGTAATTTCTGCTTGTCGCCATCCGGTCGTAGTGGTTCGACTGAATGTTCTCTCCCCGTATCCATGCGACATAACATCCAAATCCAATCTAAGCCTACACCTTGGACTGTCTGAGTGTTGAAAATGCTTGAGAATCTCGCTTTGACATGAGAGCATTGCAATGGATACTGCAAGCTAAATTGGTGATTAAAACACTGTTAATGTGATACTTCGCAGCCCTGTGGGCTCTGATTCTTCTTTTCGTACGGCATATGAGATTGACTGACTAATTCATTGACTCTAAGTTATTCTACAGGTCCGCCTAATCACTATACGCAGCTGACAACCAAGATTTAAAGCTAAGGCCCTACCAGCATATCTGTGCTAACACTCCTCTCCAGCATCCATTCATGTAGCTTGTCCCAGTTGACACATTTCTGGACTCCTGGGACATGATGTGTAGGGATGTCTTGCCTCCGCTCCCCCCAGTATACCGTGTACATTGAATAGTCTAAGCGGCACATGATACTTTGCCTCAAGAAATCAAGACAGTGGTCTCAAGAAAACGTTAGGTCGTGGAACATGTCAACCGTGACGGGGACGACTTACCTGCGTGGGATTGGATATATTCAAACTCTGCTCCATTGGTGTTCAAGTCTGGGTAAAAATGCTCTCGATAAAGGAACTTCTTCAACTTTTTCTGAAACATGATCCATTTAGTCTGATGATGGGCGGAATTTAGAGCCGATAGTCTTACCACGCAATGGAGATTATGCGCAACTCCAAGACCGGCGGCATAGCCACCGTCCTTCAAAGGGATAGAGTCATTTCCGTACAGCTTGAGCTCCTCGTCAGAGATCCGCAAGAGTGTACCTAGGGCGAGTACGTCAGTATTGCCCGTCAGGCTCAGGCCCATACTGCTAACCTTCCATAAGTCCATGCATATTTTGTTCCCATTCCTTCCCTGGGTGACCCGTGAACCGAGTGTCATTTGCTAGGACAGGTCGGTACTCGTATTCGACGATTGCGTTTGCCGGTGCTACTACAGTATGAGCAAGTGTCGAGTCTTGAGGGAAATGGCTTACTGACAATAAGGATCAGCAATCCCAGTATTGCTAACGGCCTGTTGACTTGTAGTCGCAGCGTCCGCGTGTGTGTTTTGCAATTCCTTTGCAAGCAAAGCCGTACACATGATAGTCAACACGATATTGCTCAACACGAGTAATGCTAAGCCGTATTTTCTACATTTGTGCATCAAAGAAGATCTGGTAGGCTTCTGAAGCTCAGCTGGCAGGCCAACGTCGCTTAAAAAAGGCGTTTGTTCTTCCATTGACATGGCTGGGTGTAGTATTCAACAATTGATGTGTCCACGAGGAAGTAGGACCAAGTCTATCGAGAACAATGATAATGAATGCTTGTGAGAACTCGCTCAATATTTGCAAATAGACGACGATGCAGGATCTGTCCGGATTGCCTTTGGCCCAGACAAAACCCAGGAGCAGTTGGCGTTTCTCGGATGCTCACTTCTCTTGATAGGCGCGGATCTTTGTTTGCTCCGGCATTCTCAGGACTAGCGATGGCACACAGTGCATCAGTGAATGTGATATGTTGTATATCGTGCAGTCTACAACCCAGACCTGTAGGCCTACGGCTGGGCATGACGAAAAAAACCCATGCATAATACCAGTAACCCGATGTAAGCTGACTTGATGCGGGGGCCTGTTGCCAGACTTCCGATTTTCCCTTCCCGATGGTCCGTATTCGATGGATAGTCTCAGACCAATAGACTGCTGACTGCTTGGGAGAATCGAGATGATCTTGCAGCAAATGGACCAACGGCAAGGAAATATTGATGTCCTACATTCCCGGTACGTTGCCGATCGGCATTGCAAGAAACCAACAAACAACATGCATGCCTTAGAACCCAGCATCTGCAGCTTTGCGCGCTAAAAGTTGGGTCCCCTTGGGGAAGGCCCGCGCCGTCTCCAGTGGCGTAGCGAGACACCCACAAAGACGCCAATACCAAGTGCGCCTTGGGGGCAGTGACCGGTGAAATGCGCGGCAGTTGCAACGACCGCGTCCTTTGCAATGATTGGACCACATGAGTTGTAATATGCACTGTCGCTGTCACCTTCGAGAAATAAGTAAAGATTGACACAACGGATGTAAGTATGCGGACCAACATAACGTATTCGGAGAAACGCTGTTATTATTTTTGGATTCCCTTCAAGTATCACCCAGATACGAAGTACCATGCCGGCCGCTTTGAGAAGTTGGTGAATGCGCGATTCGCCAGTCATGGGATCATGTTGGAAACAAGTTGGTTCTGTGACCTGTATCACCAGCCTTCAGGTTGTAACACTCGGCTCTGACGGTTCTCAGACTCCAGACTAAGGTAAGAGGTATCTACCTAAGTACTCACGTAGTGAACTCAGCGATTTTAGCCTCCATGTCCGAGATAGTCACAAATAGGCACGCAGCGATGACATTCAGTGCTGCAAGTTCAGGAGGATAACTACCAGGGTGCCAGCAAGGAAACCCACGGGATACGCCCAGGCGATAGTTACTTAATTGTATAATTTGGTACCAATACTATGTGATTGTGTCCTAAGCGATTGCTGAACAGCTTTTGTCTTCGCGATCTTTCGAGACTCAAAACCTCTAAAGTATCGAATCGAGTCCTCGCGATACTGTCGGGCCTTTCCGAGAGGACAGGTGCTTATAGCACAACCCAGAAACGTTCGTACCAACTTCCCGAGGTGAATGGCCCCAAAAACATGACCTGCATCTTCGGGGGACAGGGTGTGGACTACGTACGCTCTTGCGATATGCAGCCTTACCAGGGCGGCTAATCGGAGGCATATCTACAAAGCGCATCATGTCCGAACTCAGCCCATAAGGTCCTCACCTGGTGTCACATCTGCCGGTGTTGTGTTGCATCACAGTGACATTGGCCCCCAGCAATTGTCAGGCTCGGTAACTTCTGCCGGGATGTATGACCTTATGGAATGACCTTACGTTGTTGATCACTTGTGGACAAAGAATGTCACGTAGCGTCATCCTTTAGCAATTCGTGGATAGTCCTTGTGTTGGCTGTGATGTGGACCTTCTGGCTCTCATTCGCTGATGCTACCTAGTCGACCTTGTTACACCTTGAAGCGCGCAAAAATAGGACTTTTCGAGTGCAGTGATAACTCCATCAGGACTACATTATGCATCAATATCACAAAGACAACAATCACGTCGCAGAAGCGCCGGATTGTGTATTCTTTGCCTCTTGAGGGTCGATGCAGCTTATGAGTTGCTCGTTGACAACTTGACCTTTCGGCCCTTCGTCTGATCACCACGCTGTGATTCGACAGGCCGAAGACGTTTCTTCAAGGTAAATGCTTTTTGTACATAGGACTTTGTATTGATCTCGGCGAACTTATTATATAGTGCTAGATACTCGCAGTCTAACTTAGAAGTTTTTTATGCCTCTCAAGGACCTCAGTTAAGACCACCATTTTTTCGACAAGTACACAACGATTCAATTTCACAATGAAGCCAAGTTTCATCGCCCTCTTTGTTGCTGCTGTCGCCACGGCGGCACCAATGGTGCAAGGTAACAAGCCCTGACATTGAGACCGAGTTATCTTTTGGGACTGACTTTTCCACGCAGACCGGGCAGACGCTAGACAACTCCGCCGTCGAGACGGCTCGACCGAATTTGACCCTGATTTCGGCTTCAAAGAGAAGCGTGATGGTACAACCGAATTTGACCCCGATTTTGGTTTCAAAGAGAAGAAGCGCGATGGTACTACAGAGTTTGACCCTGATTTCGGGTTCAAAGAGAAGAAGCGCGATGGCACTACAGAGTTTGACCCTGATTTCGGGTTCAAAGAGAAGAAGCGCGATGGCACTACAGAGTTTGATCCTGACTTCGGATTCAAAGACAAGAAGCGCGATGGTACGACTGAGTTCGATCCCGATTTTGGGTTCTAGGAGATCATACATACTGCTGCTGGTACTTTGCGTTGGCAGATACGGTATCATATACAGTAGATTAATTCCGAGGATCGATTAACACACCTGGTCACATCATTCTTTATACGACCAGTTTGAAATGAGGAGTATAATTAAAAGTGGTCTACATCTACACGAAGATTATATGTGAACACACAGACTTGACAGCCCTGCCCGTTGTATCACCCAAATTGTTACCATACCACGAAGTTCCACTGAACCCTCAATACTCAATCACCATGGAATTATTTGTATCAAATACTGTCGAGCACGATGGGTTCTCCCGTCCGATGTTCCGCTTTCACCTGTATTGTGCCATATGTACTTAGTACTCAGTGCTTATCTGCATGCATGTGTGGATCTGTTCAGGGTATTCCACGACCGAAGCCAAGCTAGGCGCGTCGCAGCACTGACTCCAAGATCTGCATATGGCCCCCAACCAATGTAACACTTGCGCAGGCAACTTTGTAGTTAGCACTCCATGTTGCACACAATCATTGTGCATTTACATTAATGTTGGTTCTACAGCGGGGCGCAGGCTATTTTTGGGGGCCTAGTGATGAGGGGGCTCAATGTTACGAAACGCCGACGCAGCCTGATCACAATGTGACTGAAAGTATGGCAACTTACTGGTAAATAGTACCCGCCAGAGTGTAATTTGTGCTGAGCACTTTCAAGCGCCGCCTATAAGTATGACGAAGCCGTCATGAGAAATATATTCATTGCAAACTATTCCTGTGACTTCATACTGCCTCCATTCCCGCTATATCAACATTCTATTACTTTTCCCAAATCATATATCCAAATAGAGCAATACCATGGCTGACACCATTCGCATTGCCGTGACGGGTGGTGGCCTCGCGGGCGCTTCTCTTGTCCACGCATTGCTCCAACACTCTCATCTAGACGTCCACATCTTTGAGTCCGCGGCTGAATTCAAGGAAGCCGGTGCTGCCGTGGGCATTTCTCGAAATGCTCTTGACGCGCTCGATCTCATCGGTCCGTCAGCGACTCAATCTTTGGAGCGCGCCGGTGCTGTTCCTTTGAAGGGAGTCCGCTTCATGCTCGCCCAGGGACCTGACCAGGGCAGCGAGATTGACGAAGCAAAGGACATCGAGGGACAGCGGCTCACAAGTATTGTTCACCGCGCTGCCTTCCTCAAAGAACTGCTCAGTGTCGTTCCTCCGGAGCGTATGCATGCATCCAAGAAGCTCGAGCGACTTGAGAAGCAAAGCGAGGAAGGCCCAATCACACTCCACTTCACCGACGGTACCACACATGAGTGTGATGTACTCATTGGTGCTGACGGTATCCACAGTACGGTTCGAAAGATCGTTCTTGGAGAAAGTGATCCAGCAGCCAATCCTAAGAATGAAGGTGTAGGTCACTTCTTGTGCAACTTTCTGCACAGATTGTATTGTTCGAGAACCCAAAATCCCCTCATGTAGTTCATGACCTGATAGCATCGGATGAGCATGCTTGAAAGAGCTGTCTACAGTCCACATTTTCAACTTGAGTCAAACCGCTAACCGACGTTTCTATAGTGGTGGGCGGTGATGTCCTTGAAGCCCTACGCAGAGGCTCGGGCTAGCCTCGGCGACGGTCCCGTTGACGCTGCCAATGCGCGTGAGCACATGTGGGTTGGTGACGGCACGTACCTGATGCATAACGTCCTTAACGACGGCCAGCTTGTGCAAGTCATCATATGCGCGCGCGAGGAAGAGGCCGTTGGTTCAGACAAGTGGCATCGACTTGTCAGCTCCGAGGAGATTACCAAGCTCTACCAGGAATGGCCGCCGTATCTGAAGAAGGCCGTGAAAGAGGTAACGTCCATCAAAAGTCTCATCCGTGCAGTAAACATATGTATACAGGGCTAACTTTCATCGCGTCAGCTTCTATGTGACCAACCCCAGCAGCCTGCCATGTACCTATGGGACCATCCATCGGCGCGTACATACGTGTCTGGCAACATCTGCATCATTGGCGACGCGGCCCACGCCACTACTCCTTGGCAGGGTTCCGGCGGTGGCATGTCCATCGAGGACAGTCTTGTGCTGTCTACCCTGCTGGGCAGCGCAAAGACGCCCAAGGATGCCGCCGTGGCATTGAAGGTTTACGATGAGGTTCGCCGACCCCGGACCCAACGTATCGTGGAATCGAGCAGGGAGACTGGACTCATCATGACTGGACAAGGCAAAGAGACGCAGCTGGATCTGTCAAAGCTCAAGGAAAAAGTTCTGCCTAGATGGGACTTTATTCTCAACATTGATATGAAGCAGCATCGCGATGAGGCGGTCAAATTGATGGAAAAGGCCATTTAAGAGTACTTCTTCAGCCACTTCGTCTGACGCACTTGGGCTATGGGCCCTCGAAGCGTTCGATATCACATGAATTAGGAGTGCAATTTCAGAATCGACCGAAGCAGCAGGGGTCCGGATCTAGTCACGAAATAGGCATTGAGTAGTAAGGCATGTAATTCTGTGACATCTCCTGTGGGTATCAATTCTGTGCTATACCTAGTATATACGTGTTGCCACTACACTCTTGCCAGAGATCCCGAATGATGGCTGATTTGTCCCTACTCATCCAATCATTTAGTCAACGCGTATTAAGCGCGACAAACAAGACCACACTATTTCTTCGTTTTGAAGCTTTGCGATCACCTCTCGTCATATCCTAGAATATCATCCAGATTGTCGGCACAAAGGTCGCCAAGACGTTTCTGCCGCCTGAGCGACTCAAGGCCAAGCATACTCGTCCTTGGGCGCGACGGACTTGTCCCGATGCGGAACCTGTCGAGTTCCATTGTTGGCGTCACGAGACTCGGAAGGCTCGGGAGCGTGGGACGGCAGACCATGATGGCTGTAGTTGTTGCGCGAGTCGGAGCGCATGTTGTTGAGGTTACCGGGAATCATGCTGCCCGGATACATGTTGGCCTGGTTCTGGTTCATATTGGCCTGATTCATGTTTCTCTGGTTCATGTTTCTCTGGTTCATGTTGGTCTGGTTCATATTGGCCGGGTTCGTATTGCCAGGGCCCATGTAGCCCATCTGGTTGGGCATCATAGGCATGCCAGCCTGCTGCTGCATGCCAGTACGACCCATTATATTCAACAGGTTGGCCCAAGGGTTATTGACATTGTGTCCGTTCACTACAGTGGTTGAGGGCGCCTAACCAGAGCCACTGGGTGGGGGAAACTGGCCAGGGTTCTGCTGATTGCCTGAGTTCTGACCTTGGTACTGAGCCTGGTTCTGCATGGCGGCAAAGAAGTTGGGAGGGAAAGCGGCCTGTCCATTCTGGCCATACTGCTGGAACTGAGGCGGCGGAGGAGGGACGAAGTTGGCAGGCAAGTTTTGCGGCTGTTGGGGCCAAGAGAATGGAGCCATGGCGGCTTGGCCGCCAGCAGCACCGAAGAATTGAGGCGGGGGAGGAGGGACAAAGCCCTGGGCTGCACCAACGTGAGGCGGAGGAGGTGTCCAGAACGGCATCTGCTGCTGCTGCTGAGGCTGGACATAGCCTGGAGCTGACGATTGCTGAGAGTAGCCGGCGCCTTGGTTACGCTGGCCTCCGCGGTTGCCACGGGCATTGTTGCCGCGGCCACGGCCTCTTCCACCACGTCCACCGCGGTAGGAACCACCATCATGACCACCAGACGAACCGCCGGTGAAAGCAGGAGGAGCACCTCCCTGGCCAAAGTTGGCAGGGCGGGTCAAGGGCCGATACGGACCATCATCTTCGTCGTCGTACTTCAGGTTAGTGGGAGCAGGAGTGGCGTCGTGTTGGCCACCGCGACCTCCGCGACCACCGTGCGAACCATCGCCACCTCCACGAGCGTTTGAGCGGGCATTACGCTTAGCCTTCTGCTCCTTCTTGTAGGCCATCTCCTTTTCATCATCAGAGAACTCCATCTCTTCATCGTTGAGCTCTTCGTCGTTCAAGTTACTAGCATCTGTACCCTTCATGGCTCTGAGAGGTTCTGTGAAAACGAAAGTCGAGAGCTCCGGCACATAGTAGATCTTGGTTGCGACTTCAATGTTGAATGTTTCGAGTTCCTCTGCATCTTTGAATCGTGCCATGTATCGTGGCTCTCGAACGCTGCCGATGAGATCGGCCAAGGCTGCCACAACTGTTCTATCTTCTGTGCATAGGGGAGAGCCAGAGTCAAGGACCTGGTACTCGCCAGACGTGTAGGCTTTAATGACAATCGTGTTTTCGACAACGAACTCGACCTCACCAAGCACACGAAGCTGCATCTCGGGCTTGATGGTAACATCGGGTCTGGGAACGACCTCCTCAGGCACCTCATTCTTGGTACGAAGGCCACCGGATCCGGAGCCTTTGGCCTTGCCGTCGCCCTCGTCGTCTGAAGCTGCCTCCATAAGAATGCGGGCCATCTCCTCAGGCTTGAGGAGCTCGTTGTCATCGTCGGAGTCATCATCTGAGTCATCCGAGCTGCTTGAGTCGGAAGACGACTCATAGGGAGAAGAGTCCGCCTCCCAACCTGCACCCTCCTGGTCGTTCTCATCTGCTGCATCAGCATCTGCCATTTCAGCGTTCTGGTCTGCCTCTGCCTCGTTGGTAGCCTGGACGGCACTGGTAGAATCAGACTGTGCGGGCACTGGATCAAGACCTCCGATGAGAGCCTCTAGACCCTCAGTGAGTGAAGGAGGACTAGCAGGAGCCTCGGTAGCATCGGTAGTCTTTGTGACTGTCTCCTCAGTAGTCTGTCCATCGACATCCATGGCGCTATCACTGGCATCAGGAACAGAAGTCTGCTCGGCGCCATTGTGCAAGTCACCAGGGGCGTTGATGGGTGTACTGTCAGGAACGACAGCAGCGACTGAGGTGGTGTCATTGGAGTTGGCGTGCTCAGTGTTCTCAGCGGCCTTTGGGGTCTGGCTGCTCTCAGCTTGATTCAAGGTCGAAAGACCAGGAATCTGGAACGGAGATGCCATGACTGGCAGCAAGAAATGAACAGGCGCTTAACAATGGTGCCAGGAAGATGGAATGAGGAGTCGTTCTGTGAATGTCAAGTCTGAAGACAAGCTGTGGATGGATTGTGTTATCGCTTTGCCGGGAATAGCAATACTGAAATCTGCCTCGACACAACTTAGAAAGCAGAGCAGATCTATAGAAAAATCTGCAGCCCTTCCAAGTCGAGAAGGTCTGGTACTGTAGTGAAGATGTTCACCAGTGGTTTTCGTTGAACAGCTTTTTCAAGAAAAGTTGTTCTCTGAACTGCTGGATTTTTTTTTTCTTTCGCGGAAATGGTTACCTTGTATTAGAGGTGCCCAAGAAAAAATTAAGTGGATACAGCCCACTGTTGCTAGAGATTCATGCAGGGACGGAAGCTAGAGTAGCGCCTCGGTAAACCGATATTCTTTACCATGACCTGGTATGACAAGAAGTGTAGAACAAACCTCGCTGCGAGTTGCCGTAACAAGAGGCTCATCCTGGGCAATCAGAGCGTGAATTCCGTGTGTAATCTATCTCTATACGATATAGTACCCACAATCATGTAAGTATTACTTCTTTATAGGGCAGATGGGGGCTCTGAGCGCATGTCTGGGAGTATAGCTATATCCTAGTACCGGGGCCCTCTATACTACCGGGATTAGTGCCCCGCCGCGCGCCACTGGCCACTGGGCCACACGTCACAGCTGAGAACTAGCTGAGCTGTCGCCATTATTTCAGCTCTGGGGCCCCAAACTGTCAACACCTCGGATGTTCACAGCTACTCTGACTGCACATTGCGGTCTAATTGCGCGACAACACCTTCACGATGCCTGAAGCCATTGAGCAGAGGCAGGACTTTGTCCACCCTTCGGCTAGCCATGCCAAGAAGAAGTGAGTGAGACACATTGATGCGCTCACGCTCTCTTGTTCTGCTCTGCACCTAGCCGTCGCTAACTGATGCCGACTCTTAGAGCACCATCCGCCTTTGCGCTTGAGCCCATCAAGGCGTTCTACATCTTCCTTGCTGCCAACCTAATCGCCGCCCTATATGCTCCGATCCAAGACTGCGACGAGACGTTCAACTACTGGGAGCCTACACATTACCTCTCCCATGGCTACGGCCTGCAGACTTGGGAGTACTCCCCCGACTATGCCATCAGAAGCTGGTTCTACGTCGGTTTGCACGCCATTGTCGGCAACCTGCGACGCATTCTTCCTCACCCGACAAAGGTCGGCGAGTTCTACGCTGTGCGATATGCTCTGGCCTTTATCTGCGCCCTGTGCCAGGTTCTGTTCTACCGCGTCATCAGCTTCACCATGAACTCTAGAATCGGTCTCTTCTTTTTGATTGCGACCGTCATCACCCCTGGAAACTTTCACTCGGCCACGGCCTATTTGCCCTCAAGCTTTGCCATGTACATGTCCCTCTTGGGTGCTTCCGCCTTCATGAATTGGCGTGGCGGCCTCAAGACTTCTTGGGGCATCTGGTGGTTCGCTGTTGGCGGCATTCTGGGATGGCCCTTTGCCGCAGCGCTGTGTGCTCCATTCCTTGTTGAAGAGGCCCTGTTTGCCGTGGTCAGTAGCAAGGAAGGCTTTTATGAGGCATTTCTGCGTGTCACTCGTGGCGTCACTGCTGCCTTTCTCTTGGTGGTATGTCTCAGTCCATGGGAAGCTTATCAGCTCACTAGTGCTAACATGAACAGGTCGGCGATGCCCTGATCAACACCTTTTTCTACAAGAAGTGGGAAATGGTGGCATGGAACATTGTCAAGTACAACATCTTTTCTTCCGAGGGAGGCCCAGATCTCTACGGAACCGAACCGTGGACCTTTTACTTTCGCAACCTGGTCATCAACTTCAACATTTGGTTTGTGCTGGCTTTGCTGGCCTTGCCCCTCTTCCTGGTACAAAAGGCACTTTCAACCCGACAGTACGGTTTCCAGACTGGTCTTCGAACTATTGTCTTTCTGTCGCCTTTCTACCTGTGGTTGGGCATCTTCACGCTGCAACCACACAAAGAGGAGCGCTTCATGTACCCTGCCTATCCGTTCCTATGCTTCAACGCCGCCGTTACGTTGCACATCATTCTCAATGCATTCGGAAACTCGGATCCAAAGACATTGGTTGCAAAGATTCCGGCAAAGCTCAAGCTATTCATGGTGACTTCGGCCATAGTCCTATCTCTTGACCTTGGCGTCGCTCGAATTCTTGGACTGTACCAGAACTACTCGGCTCCTTTGAAGATTTATACTCCCCTGGGCGCAGGTGTCACAGGAGAAGAGGGAATTGGAGGAAAGGGAGACAGTGTATGCTTTGGCAAAGAGTGGTACCGATTCCCCAGCTCCTACTTCCTTCCCCGTGACATGCATGCCAAGTTTGTCCGTTCCGAGTTTCGAGGTCTTTTGCCAGGCGAATTCTCCGAGGCGCGTACCGGATTTGGTCTTTGGAGTGGTACTTGGCTGCCTACCAGTGGTATGAATGGTCTCAACCAGGAGGATCTGGGCAAGTACACCGATATTCGACAATGTTCATTCCTGGTCGACACCCACTATCCTCTGAATAAGGATCCGTTGCCACCAAACGAGCCCGACTACATCGAGGACACCGAGAACTGGGAAGTTGTCAAGTGTGTCCCCTTCTTAGATGCCGGAAACACACATCTGCTCGCGCGCGTGCTGTGGGTACCCGAGTCTGATCTCGTGCCTCAGAAATACAGACGACAATGGGGTGAACATTGTCTGTTGCGCAGGAAGAAATAGTCCTGCATAATCAGGACACGGATGACACTGTACATGAAGCGAAATCTATATATACTTGACGTCGTTCTATAGATAATTGGCAATATACCCTCGTGGAGGAACGTCCCTTTCAAAATCAAACTGAGTCACAATCTGCGGAGCTTGTGATTCTTGAAATGACACTCGCTGCGAATATAAAGAACTCTCGCCATCGTCCAAATACCATTCTGTCCTTGCTGATGGGTCGGTATTGCTCCGTGAAGCCTTGGTCGTGAACGATCCCCAAGTACCCCTTGGACTTGTCACTCGTTCTTCTGCATGGAAGGATGATCTGTCCAACACGCTCATAGGAAGTGTGTTGAAAGTCTCACAAAGACTCGATGCTGAGACATCTGAAATGTCGGCTTCGGGTGCCTCTACGGAAGTCCTCGCTGACCGCACTTTCTCGGCCTTTTTGATGGACCGGAGGATGGGACGGGATGCATCAGTCACGTCGAGACAGTTTAGCATGTCGCTCGGAGTCTTCGCCTGTAGCGTTTCCACGCTCTTGGGCCACGTGCCGAGGCTTGCTTCCTCGTGCGCCATGCGCTGGCGTTGGAGGTGGAGCATCGAGTTGGACGTCCACTCTAGGTGCGAGTACTTCTTGTAGCCCCAGCGATTGTGGAGGAAGGAGGATACGGGTTCTAGGAGGTAGGAGATTAGAATGATGATGCTGCCTCCGACAAAGATGAATGATAGACCGAATAGACTGAATGACCCGTGTGCCGTGCTCCGAACTTTCTGTAAAATTCGTCAATATTCATGTGTGATAGTGAGTCATGTAGACATGTTTGTAGAAGTGGGCTGATGATTACCTGACTACTGCAAAGCTTTTCCATCTCTGGTCCAGTAAATTTGAGCCAAGACTGAAGTGTAGCCGCATCTGTTGGTCCATATACATGCTGCACAACTCCTGCTTGCACGGCCGCCAGAGAAGTGTCCCACAGATATCTCATGTCGAGCTGCCACTGGTTGGGTGGCAGCAACGCTTGCTGGCCGCCCAAAATACTTCTTTGCGAGAGCAACCCTGACGAGCCAATTTGCTTAAGTATCTGGTCAAGTGAATTGCCAACACCGAAGAAAACGGTGGCAAAGTAGTCAAAGCGAGCTGTCTGGGTCGAACTAGCGTTTCCAGACTCAACAAACGTTAGAAACTCCGGGTATGATGTGTTGAAAAACGGTGCCACGCCGGCGAGGGCACCTCGGAGACTCTCTAAAGGCCCGCATCCCGTGGTCCCAGGGTATTCAGTGCTGCAGAATTGGTACTGATTGACACAGCCCATGGGCGATGCAGGCTCAGAGGGAAGATAGACGTTAAAAGCTCCTTCCTCTGTAGCTCCAGCACCAAATACGGTAAAGGGTTCATCTGCTGTGCGGTACCAGTCACCCGTCAGTGGATTCATATTCAAAACCCCATTGCCCGAGAGAAAAGTCAAGATGACATCCGCGTCTGTTCGCACGAGTTCGTCGATCGGTTTGAAATCGGCATTTTGGGAATACGCTGTTGCATTCCTTCTGTCCGCTGATAAAGAACTTGCAAGTTGGGTGTTAGAATTTTCTGTTTGATGAAGTGTGTACAAAGATGTCAAACTCACTTGACAAAATAAGTCGAGTATGCTATTATACTGTCATTGGAGAAGACTTGTTCATATTGTGACTGCACATCTGCAGTACTGTAGATCTTAGATTTGACACGTATCAGAAGCTTGAACATCCGGTTGCTGGAAAGAAAAGATGGGACACATCTGTAGCACTTACATGATCACGTGGCCCGTCGGGCGAGATGAAAGAACCATAATGATATCTGGTTAAGTTATGGAGTGGTGTGCTTTGCTGGCTTGTAAACCCCGAAGTGACCAGTGGCGCACAATGGAGAACGTTTCGCCACAGGATCCTTTCGTGGGCTGGTGCGTTGATGCCGAGATCGTCATGACTATCTACGTAGCCGGAATCCATTCGTATGTTTCCCGT
The DNA here is from genome assembly GCA_011058875.1 of Neopestalotiopsis sp. 37M. Lineage (NCBI taxonomy): Eukaryota > Fungi > Ascomycota > Sordariomycetes > Amphisphaeriales > Sporocadaceae > Neopestalotiopsis > Neopestalotiopsis sp. 37M. The sequence continues at coordinate 1,103,591 of SWKT01000001.1, read as the reverse complement.
GTTGGTTTGACACATGCTATCGTCAAAGGGACATGTTGCCTTATAATCGACGGTGCCTGGAAGTCGACTTCGAACCCATAGGTTGCAGTCTAATCCGAAGCTACCATTCAGATAACACTTTTGTGCGTAGTTGGCAGCCTGATCGAGTACTTCTGCAGCGTAAGCGAGCGAGAGATAGCGGTCGGAATTGACCTCTGGGTTTGACGAATAGTAAAAGCCGCAGCGCTCGCTTTTGATCAAGACTTCATCGCCAACACCAGTGGAGATTCGCGAGGATAAGGCGCCAGCAGCCACGAAAGCAATGAGACAAGTGCAAGCAAACAAGGCCGTGGATAAGAGCTTGAGTCCCTGCCTTGAATAACGGTTCTTCCAAAACAGTCGCAGTAGCAATTCAATGTCGCCCTCTGGTGCCGAGGAGTTACGCAGAATGGCCTGACGTTGGTGGTAGACCACGTCTTTGGGATTGGCTGTCGAAAAGATTCTGTGCAATGCAAAGCAGATAATCCTCCAGAAGCGGACGCCTACGAAGGCGACAAAGAAGGCTGTCAGGGCGATCAGAAAGTCTGCTTCCTGTCTTTTCAAAGTGAGCGTCGCTCCCATAATCGGTCCTCGCGACCAGTTCCTCCATGCTCCGATATGCGCGGGATACTGCAAGGCTGAGTCCCTGCTCGAACCTGAGATAAAATACATGGCTGATGTCCAAGATTCGCGGTCGAGGACTCATAGGATCATTGTTACTCGGAAGTTGGTCAAATTACGCTTGCAACAGCTGTGATCTTCCGGATCGGGATTGTCTATCTTGTTATATTCTGGGTAGTCGCACCACATAAGACATGGCGTTAATCCTCGCGTTCGAACGGCTGACGCTGCCGTACTCCAAAGCACACAGCTCGTAACAACTGTGCGATAAACCTGCATATTTCGCAATGCTGACAATCCCGGACCATACATGAGCCATTGGTAACACAGTTATCAATTGCACGTATGTGAGGGTCTAGCTGTAGTTGATTGGAGTTGAAATGCAGCTTGCATAATAATTGCATATTCTTGCATGTCGCTTCATACCCGTTCGGGTCGTCGTGGTCAGCAATCAGGGTAGTGCGAGCCTCGTTCTCTGTCGGCACCTTGAACGAGGGCATGATCTACAGTTGTGACAGAGAGAGAACTGTTTGCATTGCAGAGCAAATTCTGCAAAGCTGTATGGGTAGCATCATGTACGGATCCCTTTCAATGTTCAAGTGGAATGCGGACTCCATAGTAATTGTCCCCCGACTTCCGGATTTCGAATTCCGCGATTTCTAGTCAAAAGGTTTGACAGCCTCGCCATAAATGTCAAGCTGAACATGCTTGAATGCAACGAGTAAATGCAGATATTGTTGTAAGGGTTGTCTGAGAGGACTACACTATTCAAGGTATTTTGCCACTCGTTACGAACCATGGTTACTATAAATGGGCCACATCAAGGTGTATTCAACTGCTCGAGCACATGTCATTCGATCGATAAAGTGTTTCTAATTTTTCCCACAACCCAAAAGAAGAAATGGGAGCTTATCGGGTGTTCTGCCCCCACTGGTATCCCGAAGATGGTTGCATGACGATCATGACCGAATGGGGCCACATAGCTCTCAGGTTGGTAGAGGCGTTCGTCATTATGGTGGGTGGTAGTAGGTAGGTTCGCATGCTCCAATAGTCGTCGGCACACTGCATAGGACTTTTCGCAACTGTGAGTAGGAGCCGAAAGCTGATAGTACAGGACTGATTGGAGGAATTATCACTTGAAGTGTATTGCTCTGGACAAGCTTTGGCCAGTCCCATTCGCGGCAAAGAATATGGATTCTTGACGATATATATCTACAAAGCTGATGATTTTCAATTCCTCAAATGTAGATATATGTTCCCTTGCTGCTTGACTCTAACATCCTTAACAGGGCAGCAGGCGCAAGTGGGCCATCTCCAATGACATCCACTGTCTTGCATCGCGTGGGCACCGAGGCATTACAGAGCTGCCGACCCCAGTGAGGAGTACTTTCGCCACTACGATTCTCCTAAGGCTATGATATCTTCTGCCCGGTAAAGCGAATGGGGTACACTGGATACATCTGGTCGGCCCGAGGACGTAACCCTGATGCATCGACCATGCCGGGGAAAGCACTGAGTTGCTTGTCTACATACATCATGAGAATGGCATATTTGATGGCGTGCCTTAGCATGCACAATTATAGTCATAATTATGCGTCCAGTGCACCTGCACTTGAAAACAATGCAAAACGTGAAACATCACCTTCAACAAGCAAGAACTATTTGAAACAGCCAGGAAATAGTAGAACGCACCTTCCTGTTGTTTTGCAATGTTCTGGTGCCATGCGCTTGGGTTTTTAGCGTCCCAATACTCTGGTACCAAAAATTGAAGATCACGTGCACACATCTCGCGATGTATGTTCGACCATGATGAGCGTCAAAACAACAAAAAATCATCACAATCTTTCGAAACGCGCAAAAGTAAAGGTCCGCCTGGGGATCGAACCCAGAATCTCCTGATGTCAACTGATTACACCCTGAATGAACAGGAGCTGTCGTAGTCAGACGCAATGCCAATTCTGCCAACGGACCAATAGAGAAGCTTGTGAATTGTTTCACTGCTTGTTGAGAGGGGGGCACTTATTGGCAAATATGTTAGAAGTGCGGGGCCGAATGGTCAGAGTTTTCAATGGCGTCGGGGTGGTTGGGGATCGCCGTTTGTTGTGCGGATCGAGTCATTGCGACGGGAACGTGCCGGACCTATCATTGCGGGTGTTTGCCTATAGCCGAAGTGAATTGTTTCAGATTCATTTATGGGTTTGTATAGCTGTGAAAGAATTCGTTGTCTTTGATCGGTACACAATCATTGAATTCAAGTATGTCTGTCTTATTGTTCAATGACGAGGTCTATAGTACCGACATCTCCAGTCTCCCCACAATGCCCACGTTAACTTTCACTGATCAAGCTCTACGGAGTCCGGTGGGTGACAGGCACCTGTCGACTTCCACTGAGCCACCGGCAATCCAAGTCCACGGCAATGAGCGAGCATGATCAACTTTGACAATCTGCAAATCTTCGGGACTGATGGTAGCCGACGGATTTCAATAGGCCAAAGCTTTATCAACATTATGATATCCCAAATCATCCGAACTCTTGTCTTGGGGTGTCTCAAGTCATGCTGAATCAAGCTTAATTCTTTAGTCTCCAGTCTCAGCTTGGCGCAAAGGTCCGAGCTGCGATACTAGCTTTCTTCAGGACACGACCATGACCTGACTTTCCCTGATTGTATTATGAGGATTCTTTATCATCTAGCATAGTATCTGCTTTCTGATTTGCCGTACCATCCTTCAATAACAAGCCGTACAGGGTAAGCGACATGGTGTGAATCCATGTCCGTCCTTGATAGACACCTTCAGCGAATAGCTTCTATCGCATAGCGCTATGATCCCCATTACCATAAAGGCTTGGCGAACGCATCCCCCGCTGTGCTTACTGCTTGGACGAACATGGGCTCCCTCCACGTTTGGCGACCAGAGCACTGTATTATAGGGCTAGCTCTCAGCGGCGCTCGGCACGATTTTGCTTGCGCTTCCCCGTCCGTGTAAGTCGACATGTTTGATCGAGCGCTCACCTGTAGCTCTACCCTTCTTTAGTGGGACAAAACAACGGACGGCACAGCCTGCCATTTACAATATCTGTGCACCGGACCTATGTATCGCGAAACATTACCCCTAGGTATCTTGCAGCGGCGCTTTCAACTGCCGTGCGAACATCTTCGCGATAGTCTCCTCGACAGTAGTGTTTACACTGAGACGGACATCTACGCTCGTCCGATTTCGTTTTCAGGTGAGAAGAATGTCAACTCCGTTCAGGATGACTTCCGCACCATCCGTTCCCCTTGACACAAGATGCCCCGGCTGTGCACATTGACAAGACATTATAAACAACCTCGAGAACCACGACATCAACTCTGAAATGGCTTCTTTTCCATAGAGGCACCAAACAATGATTTACGGAAACTTCATCAGTGGTGCGGCTGCATTAGGACTTGCGGCAGCTTATGCCATTCCTGCAAGCGATGGATTTCCCAACCCCGATAATCAACAACTCATGCAAATACAAACAACAGCAGGCGGTTCACTATCAAATGCAAAGCCTCCGATAGAGCTGAGCGAGGAAGGCGTGGCAAATTTCCAGCTCATCGCATTCAACGAGCAATTTGAAGTGGCATTCTTCTCGTCATTGATTGAAAACATTACCAACAATGTGGAGGGGTATCAGTCAGCTCCAGGAATGAGCGATACAGCAGAGATACTCGAAATATTACAAACAGTCAAGGCAGTAAGTGAATCGTATGATGTTGACCTTTTACCGGAAGCTAATACCTCGCAGCAAGAAGAGCTTCACGTGATAAGTGCGCTCGAAGTACTGAACCACTTCAATGCATCACTCATACCCGCACCCTGCGAATACAAATTCCCTTCAGTCGATCTGGAATCGGCCTTGTCACTAGCCGTGACATTTTCCAGCGTCGTCCTGGGCACGCTCGCCAGCGCAGAAAAGTCATTTGCCGACAATGGCGACGCCAGCGGCATCATCCGCCAGGTCGCCTCCATCATTGGCCAAGAAGGCGAGCAGACAGGCTTTTACCGCTTCATGCTGAAGCGCAGTCCGTCCGAGAAACCGTTCTTGACAACCAACACGGGGCCATTTGCCTTTTCTGCGCTGCAGCAGTTCATTGTGTCGTGCCCGTTTGACATATCGGCGATACCCATCCCGACGTTTCCGGTGCTCGAAGTCATGACGACGCCCGAGGCCAAGGACATGACCCTCAAGTTCTCGGCCGACCTCAGCAAGTCTGGGATCAAGGTCGGCAGCATCTCGGAGGAGAATCTGTTCATCACGTACCTCACGGGGCAACAGCTGCCCATCTCGGTGCCTATCTCCAATGTCCAGGGCTTTGGAGATACCATCACGTTTGATGCCGAGTTTCCCTACACGGAGAATATCATGGATGGTCTGAGTATTGCGGCGCTGACAAAGGCGTCCAACTTTGCGGATGCAGATGACATAGCAGCGGAGACATTGGCGGCGCCGGGGTTAATTCAAGTCAACAAATTGTTGGCGAAATAGATACAGATAAGGATAAGCAAGTTTGAGAAACAGTCAGATAATGATAATAAGCAGAAAGGCGTACGAGAATGTCGGTTTAAATGTTTGGTTTGGGCTCTCATTCCATGAGTTCCATTGGTTAATGAGCAGACAGTTCGTGGATCAATGCCAATGCTAATCAAATCTTTGAACCGCGACCCCGACATGTAAATATACGTTTTTGAGCTCCTCCAAATCGAAACCAAATCCGGGGCCTGGCAACCATTCTGTCTCTAATTGTCTGTGACGTCTGGCCACTGAGCTAATTGAATCAAAGTTAGAAATTATTTCACAACAGCGCACCTTGCAGGACGCGCTTCACACAAGAGGCTCAAGGAGTCTTGAATAGGCGAGACGAAGCGTTGCAAAAGCTTGCAGGTACTCGGTATGCGGCATGATGGTTCACAGACGTTCAGAGAATCAACCTCGCTCATTGCCAAGAAACGTTCAACTACAACGCGGTCGTGTTTCGCAGGGATGTCAGAGTGAACGCTTTCATTTGGAATGCATATGAATGCAGTCACAGCCAGAATACGCGCTTCAAACTATTTGGGTGCTACAACGATGTGATGAGTACCTGAGGCTCTGGACAGTGACAGCGCATACTCGCGGAGTGAATTGACAGACTTTGATCAGCTACGGGCGCAACACCCTTGCGCCTCGAGCGCCTGATTGTTGCAGGTTCGGCATGTGTTCTGGTCTGTTGGCCTCACCAAACGCCCCCCTTGTATTCCAATTGGCAGGTTTCTCGCACGTTCCTTTGGCCTCAGTGAGAAAATTTCGCGCAATCTGCACAGATGATTGGATGAATCGCAGCGGGAGGCCATTTCTTGCATGCATACCTACATACGTACCAGCCTTGTTAGTGGTGGTGGCTCAGCTCTGAAATGCCGATTTCACAAACGCAAGCAAGTCCCCTTCGAAGCCAGAACTCCTTGCGCGACACGCATAAAAGCAGGAACAGGACCAGCTTTGCCAGCTTGTGGACTCAAAACCACACTCGCAATCATCGCTGAGGCGCACCCCAACGGTACAGCGACGGAAGACTCCAGCCAGCAAGTTGTAAATCAACCCCACCTACCTACTTACTGCCGTACAGTCGCTAATAATGCTAAACAGTTGGTCCAAGTTACAACTCAGCCCTGCTTTGCGCCTTGTTGGAGTGCATGGTTAGGAATTGCTGGGCACATAATCCACTATCGTTAGCAGAGCACGTTGGCGGAACGATCCCAGATTCTCAGCCTGAGATAGAGGTATTCACGGAAAAGCAAGGCGGCGGCGCTGCATTCCTGCTGCCTCTACAAGCTTGGAGACTCAACACTTGCATCTCCGTATCTTGCCACGTTTTGATGCAAGGGAAAAGCATAGTGCTTGAAGGTCGGGATCTCAGTTGCTGTTTGATGAACGAACGCGCCGGATTCCGTCGTGAAATCGATCTTGAAGAAAAGGAAGGAGAAAGAAGAAGGAGAAAGACAAAAAACCGCGGCTGCTTGAGTGGCGCGTAACGGCCGGAAGACCGTAGAATCTTATAGTAGCAAAGCAAAGCCAAAATGAATGGCTTGCATTGCACATGTTGTCGCTGCACGTCGATGCAGGACGAACCAAACTTACCCGAAGGGTCGCTACGGAGTGGATATTATCCAGAACATGCAATTACCTCGCGGCAGGAGGGTCATTCTTTCCCATATGATGTAACTAATGGACACTGGTTGTGGAAAACCAGTCGTCCAGAAGTCATCAATGCGGATTTGAAGGACTCTTTTGACCCGAGCAATACGCTATTCTGCCTAAATACACCGTCCGTCTCGTCTTTGGGTGACTTGGTTTGTCCTGCATCGGCCGTGTCAGCTTCGCAAGATAGCAAGCTGTTTGGAACAGAGTTTTCGTTGTTAAATGGTACTCTGTCTCAGATCGGTCTAGATAATTGCACAAACCAGGCCCCTGGACGAGATGGTCAAACGAAAGACATCTCGCAGGGCCTGGTAAGTGCACACCCAATATACTATTTCATAGTTACTTACGTATTCCAATCACACAGGCATATATCAACCATGGGCACATGCAGCCTTGCAGGACACCACAAGTCTTCGACCCTTTCCCTATGCAACTGGAAACTATCGCTGTGGATGAATTGCCTGTAGACATCCAGCCACCTTTGCGCAACAACATCCCGTACCTATTTGATCCGGCTCGACAACTTTCAACATATCTTGTAAGTGGATCCGCCATGGACTTAGGTACTCATCACATCTAATCAGTACATGTAGTTCGAGTCACCGGTTGACGGGAGCCTTGAGATTGCCTCATCGGCTGCGCAGGATCTATCATTCATAAACCTGGGGGATACTGTCAGCTTTGAAGATGTCTGCGATCAATCCTCATTATACGCAATGAGTGATGCGCAACAGATCCTTGAACTCCAATCCCTTCTTGAGCAGACACTCGATGATGCAAGAAACCCTTCAGCTAGGCAGCAACTATTCTCTGAACTGGCCACCAATCCGTCAGATTGGTACGATGAAGGTCATGACTCAGTTGATGGTCAAACACCGACACCGTCTCAAGGAGATCAATCCCCTGCCGGCATCCCTGCGATACTCTCCTCGTCGAGTCAGGGCAAGGGCAAAACGAAGATGATCAGCGTTTATTGCTGCCCACACCGCGACTGCGACTACACAGCCAAGATCTGGAGGGACGTGGAACGCCATCTAGGCTCCCAAAAGCATGGTGGTTCGTCTTTGCGTTTCCCATGTACTGTCGAAGGCTGCAATGCCCTGAAGGAGAATACACGACGAGACAATCTCAGGCGTCACATGAAAACGGTCCATGGCGTCATTATGCCCGAGATAAGAAAGGGACGTCGAGAGAAGCGCTACAGAGTGCAATCTCAGGCGCAACAGTGATTACCAGAGTTTGGTTCAATTGCCAACCAGGTCAGTTGAATTAAGGGGGAGGTCGAAGATTTGCTTGGTTTTCGAGAAACGAAACCACGGCATGGATATGCGGCCGCTGCAATGATGGAGTAGACGGCAGGACTGTTGAGTAAAAAGACTTGGAGAAGTCGTGGTATTGGGTTTGGCCATTGATATTATTATATTTCCTATAGTTGGTACGGCACAGACATGTTTTTTGTTTTCTTCCCTTTATTTATTGTAGTGGAGTGGATGAATTTCTTTTGTTCTTTGCAATAATAATCGAAAATTGAAAACAGAAAACTCGATCGCTTCCCGACCTTCTCTCCTTAAGTTGTATCAGTTGTACCAGATTCATCACTGCTAGAGGTATCTGGAGCTCTGCTGCTGGGTTTTGGCTGAGATGTGGTACCAGATTGATCCGCGCTGGCTGCTCGTCCATGGCGTTTATTTTCTATAAACTGACGGGTAGAGTCCAACGGTCTAGCGACATCAAGCAGAGCCATGAGATGGTCTATTTGACGTTTCTCATCATCAACATTTGTTTTAGGGTCAGGAGAAGAGGATGGAACCAGCGAAAACAAGTACATCATAATTTCTGTGAATCTCGTGAGACAAAGCACGGCTAGGTGTCCGTCGGTCATCAGAACACATACCTTTGCATAAACGCAGAATATCCAAAACCATGTAGGCGACGAGTCTCACGCTCCAAGTAATGACGAGTAGCGGAAGGACCATGATTGCACTTGAAACATGACTAAACAATCTCCACGACCAGACACCTTTGCGCATGGCAATGTGAGCCAAGGCAATACGTTTGACTGGTAGAGTGATGAAGAAGTAGGTCATCAGGGAGAGGACGGATGAGGAGGCAGTCTTCGACGAATCGGCCGCGTCGGTTTCTGATCCTGTTGTTGTATCTTTGACACCCTTTGCTGTCTCGGCGGAAATTTTCTCGGATTCCGTAGTCTTTCTCGCGCGATCTGGTGGAGCCCTTGAGCGTGCTCTGACCCAGCGATTGAACCCCGATCGCCCGCGCCTCAGCATCTTAATCAGCCCATCTACATTGAATAATGCAAAAATAGTGACGATGAATGCTACAACAGCGCAAATGGCCATGCTGGTAATCAACGGACCATCTGGGCTCCCGCTCATGCTGAAGAGGCCGGTCGCGAAAGCCAATGGCTGAAAGACCACTGTAACATAGGTGAAGTAGAGAACGTTGCGGGACTCTTTGCGGCTCCGTTCACTTTGGGCCTGCTCCTGGATCGACTGGATGATATCTATGACGGACTTCACGTTCTCCATGCTGTTTGCGAGCTCTCCGATCCTCCTGTTGATGTTGCCTTCCATCTTAGTGATGATGGTTCCATACTTTCGCTCGTCATTCCCTGACCATCCAGGCTTCGCTTTACGACGTACTTCTCCCCTGCGACTCCAGTCACAGATTGCTTGCATGTTTTGCTTCAGGCTAGCATGAACTAAGTTCAATATCCGTTTGTACTTCTGCCAATGGACTGCTTCGTCTGCAGATGCGTCATCTTGCCACGTAGTAGACGACGGGTCTTCTGGCTTGATTTCGAGATCAGCACAAACCGTTTCAACCACGGACTTGGCGCCAAGGGATATGCTCGCGATCACGGCATCAACAAACATCAATTCCATGACCCGTCTCTGCCTACAAGATCTGTCGTTTGGCTTGACATACTCTGGGAAAAGACTGCTGATCCCTGACCCTGCGAAGGACTGGTCCCGGGGGTCATAAGCAACAAGCCAACATGTCCAATATCGATCAAAGAAATCCCCCAGAAAACGAAGGCTCATAGATGCGCGTTTCAGCCTTTTGCTTGATAATTTGGGAAACTTTTCTTCGACTGGCGTTGGTAAACCAGCTCGGTTCCTTACGGTGGCGTCTCCAACGACATAGAAGCTCAAATGCAGCTCAGTCTCCCAAATATTTCGAATACTTTGGATGTCTTCGAAAAAGAGATTCTCGTAGTATGCGTGTCGGTCAAAGAATGTCGATATAGCAGCTCTGTCAGCTTCAGGAGCTGTCAAGTAACATGCCAAAGCAGCTCCAGGATTGGCTGTAGAAAAGATGATAATCCTTCTTTTAGCGCCGCCGGGAGTCCGCCCTCTTGCGAGACTTTTCTGCAGGTGTTCAGGCTCATAAAAGTGGCCTGGCCATTCTTTCAAACCCACCAAACTGTAAAACAAGGCCCATCTGCGCTTCGGAATATTAAGGATACACGCCGTGCGGAAATTTGTCCGCTTATAATCGAAATGAATACCGTTTGCGACAACCTTACTGACGGCGTTTGGATTGCGTTTGATTTCCCTTTTGAGCGAGTGCAAAATTTCTTCTGTCTCGATCGGTTCATTGCGAAAGAACACCGGCAAGTTGTATAACCACTCGTCTTCAAGGCTGGAAACGTTGCTTGATTCTACACGATTGTTCAGAGGTACCTTTGCCTTCAGGTGTGCCATTGCCTGTAGTTGATTTGCATTTGGCGAAGATTTTCTCATGTATTCTCCACCATGATTGATAAGCAACGGCTTTTGCAGTGTCTCTGAGATACCAAGAGTTGTTTCGGACTCGCCAAGATTGGCAATTGGTCCATCGTTATCAAACGCTAAGCAAATGTCGCTCATGTGAGTGAGGAGAACATAAGGAACCTCAAAAAGACCATGGTAATGACGTCGTTCATTGCCGACATCAGGGATGAATCGTCCCCCTTCTTGTATCTGTCCAAGGATTCCTGGAACGAGACCATTATAACTTGTTGCGTCCAAAAGAGTCTTGACAGCAATTCGTATTATGTCTCCTGGAGGTTTGCCGGTGATACTAAAGCCCTGGGCAGCCATGACTATGGCTAAGCCGTAGCGCAATGCGTTGTCCCATTTATTTTCGTCATTTTCTACAAAACAAGCCTGCGCTTGAATTGTGCTGGCCCAACTGCCAGGAAGGGATGCTTCCTTCGTCCCGAGAACCTCGAAAAGAATTGTATCCTTCGCGTGCAACAGAAATCGTGACTCATTCAATGAACGCGTCACAGCCAACATTCTGCGGTGCGGCAAGTCGTTCGAGACCTCAACTGTAAATCGTTGAATAATTTCATTCAAGACACGATGAGATGCATATATTTCCTGCAAATAGAGCATCCGCCTTGCCTCGACCGATTTATGTCTGAAGTCCCGGCGCGGTTCGTCTTGGAGGGGGTCCTTTACACGCATATTTTCCAAGCGTCTCAAAGACTCGTATATCCAGATGTGATCATCAAGCCGGTAGGTTTTGAAAGGCGCATCAGCTGGGTCGCTTTCGTTGACATCTCTTATGTGTCTTGGCCAGGTGCACTTTCGCCGGCTATCAATCTTTTGCAGATAATGTAGCCATGGTTTTCGAAGATCTTTCAAAACGTCATGCACGAGGTTTTCGTTCTCGCCTTGGAACGTATCCGCAAATTCTGCAGTCATGATGATTCGAAATGGGAGATAATTGGGGTATTTCAAAACGCATCTAGCTTTCCCTTTTTTACCCGACGGAAGGTGCAGTTCATTGTCGACGTTGTCAAAGTCGATAGGGTCTGCTGATTTTAACCAGAGCAAATGACCGACACACACTGCTTTGATTCTTGACGCAAGTGACTCAACATAAGCATCACCTGGTGGCAACGAGCGAAGATGTCTTGCCACAGCAAGCAGGAAACGAAATGCAAAGCTAATGCGACACATGAGCAAAAATGGACGTGCAGATAACGGGGCATGAGATACACGTACAAGATAGCTGAATTGGGCCAGATCTTATGGTTTGAAATGTCGCCGGTAGTGATGGCATATCCGATAGCGTTCCTGGCTGGCAAGGGCACTGGTATGGAGCAGACCGAGAGAATGTGTTCCAAGTGACGAAGTATGATGGCATTCAACCTTTCAACCACGACTTTCTGAAGGTCATGAGGGACTTCCTCATGAAAGCCATTTGCTTGAGCCCTGCCATCTTGGTGGTCAGTTCTCGACTGGACCTCCGGGGTGACTGGCAAACGAAAGGAAGCAAATGACACTGAACCGGAAGCAATATCCAACAAAGCCAGACCAGCGTCAATGTCATTCGCCTGAATTATGAAATCGGTCCATGCTGTTGGCGTGCGACCAATACTCATCAACTTGTATGCCGTCACGACCTCCAACTCGTGTAATTTAGCTCCTTGATCTGGGTTTCCTGGAAGTATCTTCCTCCAGCTGGCGTTATCATTCCACACGCAAGCAACTCCATCGACAAATATGGTTGTCATGACTCCGATGCCCATACACTCGGGGTCGTTCGGGTCCCGAACATTATCGTCCTTGGAATGCGCTATAAAAACCCAGCTACAGCCGCCTGGGCCTTGAATGCTATCATATCTGCGTCTTCTTTCAATCGAATCAAGGTTGGAATTTTGTAGCCACATATCCTTGGAGAAAGAAAAGTCTACCGGCCGGTCTTCGTTGTGCTTGTTTACTAGCAGGCATCGCTGGATCAGACTGCCTTGATGGATCGTCCATTGCACGGTTAGCCCAGTAGTTGAATTCTCGAAGTCGTATTGCGGCCACCGATTGACTAGGCAACTTCGTCGGGGTGGCTTGTCGTACACAAGATCTTGGAGCTTCAATCCAAAGCTGAGGTCTTCGAGGTTTGTACTTGATACCAATTCGGCAAAGTCATTCAACTTTATACCACCATGGCGTTCGTGGTCGCGTCGATTGGGGAGAAATCGTAGGAACCATTCCGGTCGATCATGTGTGACACTGGCCATTCCACTCTTCCCGACACCGAGATAACTGGCAAATCGCATGACTTGCCCGTAAGCATTGACAGTAGCCGTTGTGCCCTCGTTGCCGAATGAGAACGGACATTCAGCGTCCCGCTGATCCGATTCATTTTCCGCGTTCTTGGTTTGTGCCTTTCTGGCTGCGCGAGCACCATTGGTCGTGGATCCTGTGCATGATTAGGCTACTCAATTCGTTCTGTCTGTTGACGGTCCTTTTCCTTCACTTACTATTCAGTCGACACTGAAATTCCTCAGCATCATAATGAGGTACAGACTTCTCGTCCCAGTACTGATGTCTGGACTCGGACGCTGTATCTTCTGCAGGAGCAAGGCCAGTGTGCAACATGGCGCAACATCACTTCATGAGAAGATATGATAGTCAAACGAGACAGCAGGCTTTTGAGCTACGACAAGACCGGCGAGGAATGGCAGAAAACTCAGGAATACGCAATACCGCTCTGGAGCGCCCAGCAATGTAAGAGGGAAGCACGGCGCAGCATGAAAGTGGAATGTGCTGTCAATTGGGCATTCATACCGGAACCGCGACCAGGCGTGTGTAGTATCCCACAATCTCCGATGACTGGTTGTTATTCTGCACAGTCTTTGCGTGCATGGTCAAATTCGGCAGCCTGCACCTACCCATGTTCCAAACCCCAACACATGAGAAATGCCAAGGGCTCCTGCATTTTATTGCACGATCAACACGAGCGTCACGGTTGCTTCTGATTTGGGAAGTAAGAGAGCTAAGATGACATATTAACATATGAAGTCTGCTTAGATTCATCGGGTGAAGAGCCTATCTTACTTCGTTATCATCGTTGATGGCCAATGAAGTCAACTCTTCAGTGTGTCAAGCTATGGCGGGATACAAGTAAACACCTGCCAACCTTGTCAGACATACATGTACGCGCCGGAGTGGGGCGTAATATATGCACTCGGACTGAATTCGTTTGAGATAACGCAAATTCCCGTTGGGCCCTCCCGTCGAGTCATCCATGATTCGGTCCGACAGTCCGGAAAAAAGATTGCGTCAAGTCGGTATCCCGTTGGCATTCCATCCGGCGCTCTTCACGGTGCCGGACTTCGCAATTTGCATAAAATACCTGCACAAACACGCGTAAGCACATTTCACTTTGGAAGATGAATACAAGGAATGGCAAAGTGAACTTTGAAGGGTCACAAACATATCGATGATAATTACAATAGCGGTTCTTGCTAATCATATGTCAGAATAGTTTGAATCAGTATATTTCCTTACTCTTGGGGCCTTTTCTCCAGGAACCAGGCAATTGCGTGATGCCTCTTCGTACCTCAGATTTTGGACTCACTTGTTCTCATGTTTCAATTGATCATCTCAAGACAAACTCGACCAATTCCACAGCTTACGAATAACGCAATCTGCCGTCTGGTCCAGAACGGATCAAGTACATTATTGAGCATTAAAGGTTTGCGTCAGCTTGTGCCGAACTCTCGAAGCCAGACTTCGTTGTGCCTAGGAATCGCAGCACCGACTCGTGTGATACACATGCATCCATCGCCAAGTCGCTGCCGGGATCAAACCTCGTCCCATATTGAGTAGCAACTGGCATACAAGATTGGCTCTTTCGCAATACGAAGTGCTCATAGGCTGTGCACTGCGGGATACTGTTCAATGGCGTCACCTGCACGTCATTGCAACCCCGCGATGCACCTCCATGTTCCTAAGAACTCTAAATGAATGGACATGTACGCTTGCTGGGTACATGCTCACTCCAGTGATGCCCGCAGGATCCGAGTGTACCCCAAGAATCAATTCAATCGAGAAAGTGCAGGAATAGCTATATAAGTAGGGAAGCCGTATTTCGTAGTTGAAAGAGTGCTTCGCAAGAGGGACTTCATATTCTATATCTTCAACAACTCACCTCTAGAGATACCAAGCTTGCACCCAAGATTACCTCAATTCCACTAAATCATCATGTCGGATCGTATCGTGCACCAAGACGCTGGCGACAAGCTGGCTGAGGACTGTAGGACAACCCCGCAGACTTGATGCTCTCATCCCCAACGGCGAAATAGTGCTGACAAGAGACTTGATTCCAGCAAAGCGCAACCTTGGAGGACCTGGCCCAGATCAGGGAGCTTCAAAGCAGTCATCACACAAGAGTCAGCCAGAAGCCGACCATGGAAGGGACCAGCAGAAGAAGGTTGGCCGAGAACAATATCAAGATCTGAAAGACGCCGGAAGCAAGTGATCTGGACTCGACTGATAGCTGGGCATATTCAGTCTACGATAATCAATTGACTATAGCCTTGAGTTGCTCTTTTCTAATGCCTGATTATTGAAATCACTACTCTTGTCACTTCTTTCCTCAAATCTCGAGTAATGCCGGTTCAGTTGTCGCGTAATTAGTAGACTGTGGTACTTCATCAATGCACCAAGCATGCCCAGGCGATTCCCTTCAGCTACGCAATAAATATAAGGGTTTCCTGTCTAACAGCGATTGTCAACTTCGACTGTGATTCTTCTAGATTGACATGACCATAAGCAGGGATGGAAACGGCGAGAGCCAATGAGCAAGCATCCACCGGATCATATAATCCAAGTTGTCATGTACCGAACATGGCCCGAACCAGATTGACTAAATCATAAAGTCGCGTGAAGGTATAATGCACTATTTCCTATTGTGTTCCAGGACTCTCTGGGGTACGGACCCATGATTCCAAAAGCTCGAGTCTGTAATGCACACTTCTTGATCTCATCGCACTGTAAGCTGCCACATGTGAATGGCTTTGGACGAGCTTGAACTCTGGTCAGATTCTACATGGAATGTACCGTCCTCATCAAAACTGAGTGATTCCAAATCAGTCTCCAATCTGACCATGATACGTTCGTATCGAATCACCCGATGAGAATGTGAAAGGGTTTTGCGCGGGTGCAAGATTGCTCTAATCTAGCGTCTCTTGACGAAGGGGGAGCCTTTGGAATCCTTGACTTGGCATGTGCAATCTAAAAGGCCCAAGAGAGATTACAGATTATCACGATTATCAGAACACTATATGAAGACGGTATTCTGGAGCGGTGGATCATTTCCCCCTAGCTTGGGAGATCTTTGTCGAGAGAACTTGTGGCAGTCTAATGCGACACTTGCACTCTGTTGTTCGATATGGGCAAGTCCCTGCATGACTACCCTTGCCAAGTGCTGACAATGTCCACTATTTCAATGCTCTGATATGCCACAACGGCATTGGTGAAGGCACCGCCGCGCGCGACCAGTCCTACGGAGGGCCGGGATCCGTGATTGGCCATCATGGTACGGAAGGGCGCACTCGTGTCAGATTTGATCATCGGAGCCGGTTCGGCGACTATGCTCACGGCAACCTCCACGTTGCATTCAGCTATGTAAGCAGGCGCCTAGTACACCTGGTATATGAAGTCGTGCCTTTCGCTCACCGTTTGTTTGAATAATACTCTAAAATAAACTGAACACTCAAACTTGCTGCTATTTTCTAACAAGCTTGATCCTGAATCTCACCGTCTCTTCACCCCACTGCCCACAATGACCTCCGAGCCAGAGATCATCTTGTATGATTTGGCGTGCATCAAAGACGTCTGTTTCTCTCCCGTTGTCTGGCGCATCCGCCTATTGCTCAACTATAAGAATGTCCCTTACAAGACTATCTTTCTCGAATTTCAGGACATTGAGCCCACTCTCAAAGAGCTGTAAGTTATTGAAACATTCTAATCGCAGACACAGCCAAGGCACATAGAGCTTTTCTAACATAAACCATTCTAGCGGTCTGGAACCTAATCAAACAGTGACCAAATACACTGTCCCTGTCATCCAGTACGTTCCAACTGGAGAATACATCATGGACTCAAAGCCCATCTCCGAGTTTATTGAGAAGACCTACCCGAGCCCAGCAGTACCGCTGACCTCGGACCTGGGCCGGGAGATCGAGACCAAGGCGCGCGGCGGACTGGGATTGACGTTTCGCAAATCACTGATGCCACGCGAAATCCACATCCTGTCGCCGCCCGCCCAAGAGTTCTTCCGGCGCACGCGCGAGGCGTCGCTGGGCCACCGCCTCGAGGACCTGCTCGAGGGAGATAAAGAGCAGGTGGCTTGGGCCGAGTCGGCAGAGGGCATGCGCGAGGCGGGGGAGCTGATACGGACCAACAGCGCCGAGGGTCCCTTTGTGCTCGGCGCTCGTCCTAGCTACACGGACTTTTTCCTCGCAGGATCAATGCAGTGCGCGCGGGTCATTGACGAGGAGGTTTTCCGCAAGTATCTGCGAGGTCCTGGCTTCAAGGAAGTCTATGATGCCTGCTTGCCATGGATGGAAAAGAAGACATGATTATGATCATGATAGATGGCGGGGTTTGTTAGACATCATACCGAAGGAAGATGCAGTGGTACAACCCAGGACTACAGGAATCATAATTATATCCACGGCTAGCTTGTTCGCCAGTCAAGGAGATGAATGTGATCATGGGTCAATCTTGTTGAAATGATTCTTCAAAGTAAGGTCGTTGACATCCATATTGGAGATGACTCAAAACAATTCATTAAAATAAACAGACGCATGCAATCTAGCGTAGCGTAGGAGTATGTAATAAACTCCATTGATTTCTCGGAGCAATTGTCTTTTCTTGCGGCTTGGTTTCTTTACTTGTGGCCATGAAGGTGGGGCTGGCAACCGGCAGCCAAGGTGGATCTAGCGGGCTTAGCGGGTTTGTGGCTCTCGAAGTAAACAAACGCGGTCCGGGAACCAATGAGGGCGGCGCTTAACCCAAACTCGAGTGTCGCAGCGTTAATTGGCATCGACCCTCATTCACATCTCATCCCGCTTTCCCAACTCCAGGATTCCATAACTTGCGCACTGCGATCCACACCCCGTGCAAAAAGCTAGAATAGTGTCCTTCATTGCTCTGCTCACTTGGCCCCTCGCGAAAAACCAGCGGCGCACAGAAGCTCGACCTATTGTTAACGTTCGGCGCGGCGCATCTCCTTGTCCATGTTATTCTCTCCTTGAAATCGGTTCCTTTTGCGACAATCTCCGAACAGCGACGCGCTGCCAACAGGGCAAAGATGGAGGATATCGACTACTTCACCCAGGATGGCCGTCTGGCCTCCTTTCAATCAGTGCCATCGGCGACAGGTCGCAAGACAACGGGAAAAGGCAAAGCCTCAAAGGCCCTGGCCTGGCCACACAAGGGAATCGACGCAGACGCTGTATGTCCAGACGCGACCTATGAGCGACAAGCGCATCCGGAAATGTACTGACAATCTCATTTTCTAGCTCGCCCGCGCTGGTTTCTACTTTGCTCCAGCACCCGACTATCCCGACAATACAGTCTGCTTTCTATGCCACAAGATGGTCGGAGGATGGGAAGATGGCGATGATCCAATTGTAGAACACCTGCGATTGTCCCCCGATTGTGGTTGGGCAATCGTCGCGGCCATTGAAGCACGTACGGGACATTACAATACCGAAGACCCGAGTCTTCCGCACATGGTCGACGCCAGAAGAGCCACCTTTGGTGACCGATGGCCCCATGAAGGGAAGAAGACATGGAAGTGCAAAACCAAGCAGGTGCGTTTGACTTCCACCTGATGACGCGGAAGATGACCTCTAACGTACCTTCCAGATGGTTGACGCCGGTTGGAAATACACACCCACTGACGAGTCGGATGACATGGCAACCTGTACCTACTGCCAATTGGCTCTGGACGGATGGGAACCTAGCGACAAGCCCATGTGAGTACCCCCAAATCACCACTCATCAACTTCTCACAGTCTCTAACAACAGAGCTTCAACACAGGGACGAACATTACAGGCGATCACCCGAGTGCCCATTCTTCCTCTTGATCAACCAGTACCAACAGGCTCCCAAAAAGACTGGCAGGGGCAAAGGAGCTAGAACCTCCAAAGCATCACGACTATCGTCTCAATCTGTAGCGACTATTGCGTCCGAAGCACCATCAATGTTAGATCAGCCTGCCGACTATGAGGACAGCGTCATGACAACGGCATCAACTGCAACAACTGGCGGCACAAAGAAAGGACGTGCAAAGAAGGCAACAACCGCCACCAAGGGAAGAAAGACCAAGGCCAAGAAGGAGGAGCCAGTCAAGGTCTTGGAAGATTCTCCTAAAGACGAAATACCCCCTCCGCCACCGAAAGCCGCGCAAGGACGCAAGAGAAATAGTGATCAAATGGACGACTCTGCGCTGACTAATGAGGAGGCACCGGCACCCAAGAAGCGGGCAACTCGCGGCCGCGGCCGCCCCAGCAACACAACAACTGAGGCATCCGTGATCGAACCTGAGCCAGTGGAAGATATGACAGACGCACCTCCAGTCCCGCCTGCAAAGGTTACAAAGAAGAAGGGTACCAAGACGACGAAAAGCACTAGAAAGGTATCGACGGCATCTACCATGTCAAATAATTCTTTCCATAATGCTGCAGAAGAATTTCCAGACGATACCGAAATAGATCGACAACTGCAAGCCGATCTAGACAGACCCCTATCCGACGATGAGATGATCACGGCCGACTCTGATTCGGAACGTAAGAAGGCCCCTGTCAAAGCCAAGGGAAAGAAGACGACAGCTAAGAAAGCGACACCGGTTGTCGAGGAATATACTTCGGATGACCACGCCATGTTTGAGCCAGCACCCGCCGAGATGAACGATGCTGATGCATCTGCTGAGCTGACGAAGCTCCAAGAGCAGATGGCTACTGAAGAGCAACAGTCCTTGCAAGTTCCCAAGAAGGGCCGCAAGGCGGGCACTACTAGAAAGGCATCAAAGCAGACCAAGGCGCAAACGGCACAGAAGGCAGTGGCTCAGCCCGAA
This sequence comes from Neopestalotiopsis sp. 37M, assembly GCA_011058875.1. Taxonomy (NCBI): domain Eukaryota; kingdom Fungi; phylum Ascomycota; class Sordariomycetes; order Amphisphaeriales; family Sporocadaceae; genus Neopestalotiopsis; species Neopestalotiopsis sp. 37M. The sequence continues at coordinate 1,083,864 of SWKT01000001.1, read as the reverse complement.
ATGCAAATAGATGACGAGCCCGCCACCGGTCTCGAGGACACTACAATGGATCGAACCGATATCAGTGCCATCAGCAACGGCACTGTCGGCAAGACGTCGGCGGCGGCCGCAGCGCCAGCACCGAAAAAGCGTGGCCGTCCAAAGAAAAACAGCACACAAGCTGCTGCGCCCCCACCCGTGCCTCAGCCTGAGCCTGCCACCGAGGATACACAGATCAAGCTACCCGTCGAGGTCGATCAAGTTGATTTCGCCGATCCCCTGGAGAAGGCCGCGACACCCAGAGTCAGTCTGGGCCCAAAGAAACCGCGAAAGAAGTCACTGCCGCCCCCACCAGTGCCCGAGGACGAGCTTCAAGCACCTACTACACCTGGGCCCGTTATATCTGCCGCCCCAGCAGCCAAACAAGCCACAGTCTCGCCGTCACAGTCGCCGCAATCTTCAGATGCAGAAAATCAGCCCCCTTCATCCAAGCCTTCCAACACATCAGCGTCAACCCGAGTTACCCAAATCCCCGAAGCCACAACCCCTGTGCAGTCGTCACCTACCAAGCGCAATGACAACTTCCTTGTCGGTCTTCAAAGTAACAAGCCATGGTCACCTATTGACATTGATCTTATCTTCGAAGAGCTTGGAAAGGAGAACGCCGTTCCAGGATCGAGTCTGCTCAAGGGAATGCAGCTTACCAGCCCCGAACAAAAGATGACTGTTGAAGAATGGATTCATCACAATGCAAACCTGGCGGAACAACGGCTCAAGATTGAGTGTGAAATGATTGTGACCAAGTTTGAAAGTGCAGGCGGGAAGGCCATGCAGTCTCTAGAAGAACTGGTCGTGGAACAATGAGAAGTAGCCATCTGTGCAGAGGCTGATGGAGTATATATGTCAGAGTCATGAAGAACGGCGTTTGGAAAAGTATGCATCACTGGGCATGCTATAATTCTTTGCATACGGTACATGCATGGATAGTCATTTTCTGTTTGATAGCAATGGCATCGTTTTTGCCTTGTCAAAGTGATTGACGTGAGATCCCTGTGTTCCGTACCTTGCAACGGGGTTGCTATTCATGATTGGGTAGCCACGATACTACATTCGACTCGTACTTGATTACTGGAAGCATTCGATACCCAACACCATTCCGCCTAGCCAGCCTGTCACATCAGAGCTCTGATCATAGCAGTATATTTGGTCCAGGGCAGAGCCAAGAATACATTGTTCGCCTGGGTCAAGTGATATAGTGACTTGTCATGCGGGAGCAATACAGCCAGTGCATCCGAGGATCCATTCTCACAGAGACTAGGCTTTTAAAGGATATAGGTGATATGTTTGCTAGCATCTATGATGAATCTTGGGAAATGATTGGCTGTGTTTGTGGAAGCTTGTGGTCTTTGAAGGTTTGTGTCATCCCTGCGATAATGCTTTCTCTCTGACGTGGCTGGACATCGTGGACCGATGTCAGAAATGAGAATAGACAGTGCCGCTGATTCATTATTTCGTTCACCGGGAGTATTCTTCCGACCATTGAGGAGTTTGGATGGGACGATGAACAGCGGTTCTAATTTCGTCGTGTGTGGCAAAGCTTGTGGTTGCTCGGTCGCTTAGAAGTGAGACTTGAGACTCATTCGTGTACCCAGCGTCGTCGTGAAATCCGCTGTGCTGTTGCTCGGGCTGGTCGGCTTGCGAGTCCGGGTGCTCCTGCAGCGAGTCCACCGAGAGCAAGTCCATCTCTGAAGCTCCAAACATACCCCGTGTGGGATAGACGGCCACTGGGATGCCCGATGCGGTGAAGGCTAATTGTGGTTTGATCTTGGCATATCGGATACGCTCTCGTCGCCTTGCCGGATATCGCCAGACATGACCACCAACGATACACATACTAAGCAACCTGGAAACGTTCAGTTTTTCCCATTGAGTCGGACGTTCAAATGATACCTACATTGCGGGCAGCCCAATCAAGGCATAAGAGGGCGGTATAGAAATGAGCACAAAAAGCGATATGTCCTTGGCTACGTCAAGGATACTTGCTACCATAATGCATGTCTCGATTATTGAGAGAATCTCGATGCGATAGCCCGGAGGATGTTCATAAAGCGAATGTATGATTCGCCATATATCCCATGCCATAAACAGCGATGCAGAAAGAATCTGGAGTAGGGTCAGTAGGCTGTAATAAACCTTTGGGGCGAGGACGGAGCGCCTGACGAACCTTCTCCGACCAATAGTCTCTGACAAGAAAAAAAGCCTCAGCGGCTGTGATGCTACTTTCGTAACTCGTCGACGGGAGATACATATACTTGAGAAACGAGAAGGGCCAGATAATTAAGCGAATAAATCGTAAGGACTTTCTCCAGCGTTGAAGAGTAAACAGGCGTGACTTCTTGCCTGCTCCCGTCGATGTCAACGTCGTCTCATATGTTGTTGGATGAATGTCAGGTTCCTTAAGATGTGCAGATGATGTGTCAGGACTGGCTGCTTCTGTGTGTATATTTCGAGACTCAGGAATACGTCTCGTCGGCAACTCCAGATCTTCATTTGATTGTTGTCGAGCATACCTTGCTCTCCAACCGTTCCACCCTCCCAATAGAATGGTAGTAGTCATTATCAGAAGTTAGAGAAGCTTGAAGGGTTTGTCAGATCAATGAAAACCTGAGGGGGAAAGTTTTCCATCGTATTCCTGCGGAAACGTAGCAATCTAAAATGTTGTTGACCCCGACGCCATAGTGTGCGGCTGAGCCAGAATATCGACACCCTCACAACTAGCAATGTGAGGCTCTTGCCTTTGCAAAGGCCTGCAGGTGATTTCGATGGCTCTCGACTCTGCATGCCAAGACCCCCTCCAGGCTTCTCGGGGCAGATTTATTGGCTCGCAATCATGAGCTTACGCATGTGGGCTTACGGATTTGAGTCTACGTTGATGATTCGTTAGGTCTGTGCCAGATAACGATGCTTGTGTAACACCAAATGATCTGACTTGGCAAGACCAAGGATTTTTCAATAAGGCTGCCAATCCCCTTTTTCATGCATCCATTCATCCTCATAACCACAAGCACCTCCTGACACATAATGACATATTTATTCTTGTGTACAAATTACCTTTATCAATCTTTCTGAATCATCTTGCTATTGATGCTTCCAATTGCTAATACTGCTCAGCATTCATCATGTGGAGATTCAGTGGTCCTCGTTGGCGAAGCTGGCGTCAAACGGGCACCTTGAATGTCCTATTCGCCTCTCTGTGCGAGGTAATCCTGCTAGTGTGTTTCGCTGTGTCTATATCAAAGAGCGAGGCACCGACTATGAGCTCGACCAGCTCGACCAAAATATTTGAGGGTTCATGTGGCAAGGCCTCAACCATCAATACCATTCTTCACCTAGGACTCAATATTGTCTCAACGGGCATCCTAGCCTCGTCGAACTTCTTTATGCAAATCGTTACCTCTCCATCAAGAAAAGAAATTGACCAAGCTCATATATTTCTCCGATCCCTAAAAATCGGCCTTCAATCGCCCACTAATTTACCTTTTTTATCACGAACGAAACAGATTGGTTGGGTTCTTTTGCTTCTTAGCAGTATCCCTATACATCTCTTCTTTAACAGCTCCATATACAACACTGCGTATCAAAGTCTGGACTGGAATACCACTATTGCGACAAATCATTTTGTTAAATACGGCATCGAGAATCAAACTTACTGGCTCCCTGGAGCTAGTTTAGCAGTTAGTGGCAGCTCCTCTCCAGCGCAATTTAACAGCACAGCGGTCTATGACGCATATTATGGAATTATTGAAGAGATTGAAGAACCCATCCTTGGATTCGGAAATTCCATTAGGAAGGGCTACTGGAACCAAACTGGGGATAACGATTCACGACAACAAATTGCAACAACAGCACAGCACTGTGCCAATTGGACCCAGCTTACTTCGCAGGCATGCATGGACGAGTTCCGACCTTATAAATTCCAAACTGAGTACAAAAATGTGGTCATTATTGTCTCATCTGGCCAATCTCAAGAAGAGGGGTGGAGACGAGATCAAATCTTCGACATCGATTCTGAGAACCTGACAGACTACTGGGATGCAAAGGTACCGCCCGACGTGGTCAATTCACTCTGGTTTTGGACACCTTGTACCGTGAGAGACGCGCCAGAAGATCATGGTGTTTATGACTATGTTTACGGGAGTGACGACTACTGGGGACACGAAAATTTCAAAGAAGAGCTCAGAGCATACGATCATTCGTGTGGTCGGATCTTCGGTTTGAACACATCCCAACCCCCCTATCAAGCAAAAGTAAATGACGTCGTCCCAATATCATTCACCGATGATGGTCTAAGAGGAAACACTACAACCGAAGAGCTGTCACAGGGCTACAAGGCACACTTGGGATCGCGAAGTTTGCAAATCGACCATTGCTTGGCGGAACCGGTGGTTTGTCAGGTCAGGGCAGCCAATACCCTGATCTTGATCGTGGTCATCTGCGTTCTATTCAAGATTGCTACTTGTTCATTCTTGTTATTGACGCTGAAAGACGTCTCGCTCGTGACCCCCGGAGATGCCATTGAATCTTTCATCTCGAACCCTGACCATATCACGAATGGCCTTGGGTCCTTGGCTCTCCATGCAGCGCAAGGCCTCGAGACCAATCCACGAAAGGTGTATTCTACTGTCAGAAATCCGGAGCTGACATTATCTCTGCAACCACGCCGTTGGGTTGCTGAAGCTCGCCGTGTGTATTCTGCTGTGTACCGCGGCATATGGGTTCAAGCATATTATCCCATTTTTCTTCTGTTGGCTGCTCTCCTAGTAGGAACAGTCTTTTCCGGCCTTTTGACCGAGGGCGAGTAAGCAATTTTAAAAAGATGAACAGGTCGTAAATCGACCAAAGCATCTTTCGATTGTTCGGCATGTCACTAACACGTTGCAGTTATAAAACATTTGGTAAATCTGAAGACCCCCATACGTTGGAACTCGGATATGGACAATTGAGTTACCTGTCGACCTTGATTGTAGTCAACATACCTCAAGTCCTCCTGTCATTCGTATATCTTACGATTAACACGCTTTTTACACAACTCCAAGTGGAGCAAGAATGGAATTCGTACGCGCACGACTATACCCCTTTGCGAGTGTCCTACCCTACTGGCGAGCAGACAACTACCTTCAGACTCCAACTCCCGTACAAGTACAGTGTCCCATTGGTTGTTATAAGTATCCTGATGCATTGGATTGTGTCCAACTCAATATTTCTCCTCGTCATTGAGGGTAGTACGTATATATTTCCTCCCAAATACCTAATTAGTACGCTTACTTACCCTTGAGGTAGTCGCCAGCTATGCTTCTGTTGAAACCAGGCCCGACTTGGCAAAAGACATGGGCGTTTCCTGGGACGCGATGATATCGATTGGTGTTTCGCCCCTGAGCATCCTCATCCTCTTCAGCATTGGCGTTGTTTTCGTACTATCTCCTTTGTTCTTCAGATCCCGCAAGCTGAAAAACGATATGGTGGTGGGAGGGACAAACAGTCTTGTTCTTTCAGCTGCCTGTCATGTCCCAAACATATCGAGGACTTCGAGTAAGTGGCTATAACTACTCAAATTGACAGAAGAGTTCCATGCTAATGTCGGTCGGGGTGGAAGAAAACATTTCAAATATTAAGAGCAGTTCCTCATACCAGGGCGTTGACGAGGAAAACCAGTACCTCATAGAAGTGGCGAGAGGCAAAGTACGCTGGGGAGCCATGTCACTGCCTCAGGATCTCGCTGCGAAAGTGAAGGCCAGCGACGACGAGCCCGTCATGCACCTGGGTTTTGGTACAGAAGAGCACAACGTTCGAGCTCCGCAAACGGGAACATTATACGCCTGAGCTTGGTGTAAGGTATCGAACAAATATGTGATTACTTGGCCTACTACATCTTGCAAGGATTCGCGACACTATACTCATCTCATTGAAGCCGCCCACGAGTGAAACAAGATATCTAAAGGTTGTCCTGGTGCCCAATTCGCTGTACCAGGCAATGACAACCCAAATTTAAGGCGTCGCTGCGTAGGATTTTGTAGTATTCAAATACGAGATACGTCAGGTGTTCGATTCTCGAATTTATGCCACCTACAATGTCCGGCGGCTTCCTTTTTTACTGTTTTGCTAAGCGCCGAGGAATGGTATGAAATGAGATGAAATAAGCGCCGCCAAAGATGGGTGGTGCACTTGAGGCGCAGCTCGCTTCAGTTTGGTAACAGAAGACCCCTGGTCAGGAGGAAAAGCAAAATGTTGAGGATTGCAAGAGTTGAGGATGATTACATATGAATAGTAGCTTGGCCTCTCGCTCTGGAAAATCCATGATTCTAGCGATCATCAGCCATGACTCCAGCTCTGAATGAGATGCGATGCATCAGTCACTAGAAGCACTCTCAAAGAACTGACCGAGTCAGTGAGCCCTTGCGCTGATGGCAAAAGAGTGAAGACGCCAGCGGCAGACGCTAAAATTTGATTGGCCAAGAAGAGCCAGTGCTGAAACCGTCCACTGATCTTCCGCATGCCCCCACTGACCATCTGGGGTTTGGTAGGGGTCCTAAAGCCTATCAACTTTATTCTTGACAGCGGTACCGTGGTGAATGTGGGTTTTCGCTTGGCTGGGAGAAAAGCCTGAGAAGTGCACGCCACTGAATGGGAAAAACACTCGACGTATCATTTTGAAGAAGATGTAGCAGATCAGCCCTCTGGCTCGTCTGGCTTCTGGGCGATTTCCAGATCCGGTCCAGATTCGGCTACTTCGGATTCTGCATTTCTGCTAGGATCAAAATTTGGATCTCGATGAATGGTCGGTCACTTCGATAGTTGCCTGTCTGGCCGCCTAGGAGGCGTCGCTGCTGAAGAATTTCTTCACGGGCAGCTCACAAAATCTGTAACATTCCATTTCTTGCATCTGGCAGTCTTTGACTTCTCTTTTTGTTTTGATGACAAGTGACTGAGCGCCTTGAAGCTTGCTGGTTGACTATTGCGGCGTTGCCTCGTCACCCAATCGACACAATCACTCTGGAGTTCTTGACGGCTGGACCTCACTACTACTGCCTGTTGTGAATAGAGAGCTTTCGCCCGCCACCCAGTCAACGCGCTTGACTCAACGGACCACCCAGCAACCAGCTCGACGTTGGATTTCTCTGTTTGGATCTGTGCATTGCGCGTCCTAGCTTTGCTCTTTTCATTTGTACACCATTGCAAAGAATATCGCCGGTCTTTGGGCATTTCCCGCAGGCAGCGAATCTCTTTTGGTCATTCACTGCCCTGTGCCGACTAAATCACCACCATCGCATACAACAGTGATGAGCATCACCGGCAATAACGTATAAATACTGGCATTTCGACATTTTCGTCTCAAACCTAATTTCGTCTCTATTTACGCCAACATATCTCTTAAGCAACACACCCCACCATGAGATCGCTACTACTCATCGCTTGTGCTGCCGGCAGCACGAGCGCTGCCTGGCTCAAGTGGACTGATCACTCGACGCCTACTTGGAAGCCGCCCCAGGAGACGGGCGTTGCAGATGCTACTGATTCGACCACCGGTTGGACCCCAAAGCCGACACAGGGACCTGGCAGTAAATCTAAAGGTGAAGTCGTCCTAGATCTGCTTCGCCGCGACACCACAACCGAATGGACCAACTCGAAAACCTGCGGCTGGTTATCTGGAGTTTCTTGTAAGTTTGTCTTGCCAGACTTTTATAGCCTCTCTTCTGACAAGTTTGACAGCCTCTGCATGGAGTTGCGACGGCGACCAAGTCTGCGCAACCAACAGTGACCACGCAGTTGCTTGTGTATCTGGTGACTACACTCCTTTCTATGTCAGCTGCCTCAACTATGAGGCTTATCAGCAGGGATCGTGTGCCGACGGTGGACCAGAAACAGGATGTTGGTCAGTCTGGAATTACCCATTATCTCCGTCTTGAACAGCAATGTCTAATATTGTGCAGTTCGGATAAAACGCAGTCTGAGTGCATGACATACATGTGGACTGGATCGCCAGTCCGTTCGCAGTTCAAGTGTGGAACTGCCACGGCTGTCATCACATTGCTTGATGAGCCCCAGTTCGTCATTGATGCCTCAATCTCAGCATCCAAGGCATCAGAGTCAGCTTCCAAGGCCTCGGCATCAGCAGCCTCAGAGTCGGCATCCCGAGCCAGCCTGTCCACGTCGACAATGAGCGACGGCACTATCGTGGTCACCACGGCCAACCCGCTCACCTCGGCACCAGTCGTCAGCACCACCAGCAACAACACTACTAACGTTGGTGCCATTGTCGGTGGCACGGTCGGAGGCCTGGCCTTTTTGATCCTCCTCTTGCTGCTGTGCTGCTGCCGCCGCCGCAGAAAGTCCAAGAAGAACAACTACAACGTCTCGTACAAGCGCAACAATAACGAGAAGACGACCGTGTACAACCATAACCACGGCCGCCGCGACAAGCGCCGCGGGGAGCGCACCCGCAGCGAGCGCAGCCGCCAGCACGACCGCAAGGCTAGCCGCGGCCGCAGTCACAAGTCCCGGCCCAAGGAGGTCGTTAGCGACGACGAGTCCTATAAGCTGGGATTCGTCGACGGCTTTAGCGGCCACCAGAACCAGAACCATAACCCGGCTGCGCCCCGCCAGGCCCATGTTGTTGATGACGAGAGAACCGTCTACGCTCCTCAGTACCATTTCCACGTTTCCGGTGGTGCCAGACCTGGCCGAGAGAGCAGCATTGTCGAGACCACCGAGCAGTATCACGCCATGTAAAAGGGCGATGGTGTTGCGTATCAAGAAATCGGTGGTCACTCCATTGCAAGGAAGCAGTTTCTTGCAGTATATACTAGCATACGGTCCTCTGTTTTGTTCTCAGGTACCGGAAGGACTGTGTTCTGAACTGAGGACCTTTTGTCTCCCACATGTTGGACTATAATTTCACACACAAGACATGGATCATTGTGTCGCATTGTTTTCAGTATACCCATCTCCACCAAAAGGTGGATCACTCGTACCAGAAGTATAGAGATCCCAAAGTCGCGCTTGTAATTCAGACAGTCGACGGCATAATGAAGATATGAATCATGATTTCTCGCTTGCTTGAGATGTGACTGTGCTGGCTGTTGTCTTTTCTTTCATTTCCTGACTTCGCTTTCCCTGCATTTGGTTACTCAGCCACTGGAAGGCTTCCATTAATCCGTCACCGGTTGGCATTGCTGTTTCCGCCACATGCTAGAAGATCTCATCAGTCGTCTGTTGGCAAGAATTCCTTTTGGATCTTTCTTACTGAGTTCATCTTGGGTAGTATATTTTCAAAGTGACGCTTGACTTCTTCAAGTCCCATGGATTGCTGAATCGAACGATCAGCACATCATCTCCTAATGCATTATCAATAGAAAACTTACAGGCAAATCGGACTTATTAGACAAGAGGAGCAACGGCTTGACAGCCCCAAACTCCTCGCCCTCGGAGCACAAGAAGCGATCGAACTCCTCGCGGCTCTCGACGATGCGATCGCGGTCCGCCGAGTCCACGATCCAGACCACGGCATCGGCCTCAGCGACCATCTTGCGCGCCAAGCGACGCAAACCCCCGGGCATGCAGCCGCCAATGTCGTACGCGTACGTGGTCAGGTTGCCACAGCTGACCTGCTCCACGCTCACGCCTATGGTGAGGATAAACGTTTTGATGTCGCCGCCTCCTGGTTGGGTCACGTCTTGCGAGAAACATGTCCGCAGCAGCTCCGTCTTGCCGACGCCGTCGAGGCCGACCACGAGAATGCGGCGCGGCGTAGTGCCGGGCAGCGTGTCAAAGAGGCGGGATACGGGTGTGCGCGAGGAGCGGAGGCCGCGCCGGATGAGCTGGTCGCGGAGCCAAAAGGAGATTGTCTGGCGCCAGGTCTGCTGGACCGGGAAGGGGAACATTTTGAAGTCTTTTGTGCCGGCCATTTTCACTGTCAATTCAAAGGTGTAAGCTCCTATGTCCTGATGATATGTCACATCTTTACAAATTTGAGGTTCCTTGATTTATTATAGGCGGTGCCAAAAATGGCTGCCTGCGCCATGGTGAAAAGTGTCATTTCAAGAATAGCTGAGGCTTAAGTTAAGAGCGCTAAATAGTATGACTGAGTTGCCCGGAGCTGACTAGGATCCACTTCCAGGAAATACACCTAGGCATTAGCAACAAAACAATAGATCAGATCGATGGATCTCTGGAGCTTCATGCCCAGAATCCGATATCTGTCCATCTCCAATCAGGCAGATGAATTAGGTTATGGATAACACCAGGAACAAGACAAGTAAACAATCTGATATGAAGTGAGGTAAATGCCTGATTTGTGTCCTTCACTGTTTTCGCTAAACTCGCCAGCGGCCGCATTCACTTGTTTAGATCGTCTTGGAACCGACATGGTAATTGCGACTCAAATGTTTGGGGCTGTGCTAATTCTTGTATGCACTTGTATGAATTTGAGTGCATTCTGCCACAATACGGAACATCGAAAGCAATGCAATGAGTAGTTCAATCACAAGCAAAAACACTTCAAAAATGTTGTGGCCACACAAGTGGTCTTGCTGTCAAATTTGGACATGCTATTTTGTAATATATACAATTTTTGTCATATTTTCATAATGAGAAAAGTAATCCCAACACACTACAACTCCTTCTCATGCAACCCACACCACAGAAGCTCCCAATCACGATTTCAGGCAATCATGGCCCTCAAATCTCATGAAAGAGCGCTTACTGGTAGCTGGCACGGTAGGCATTCCACTGGTTGTACATGCGGGTCTGCTGGCCAGCGGTGAACTCCTCGTAGCAGGTGCTATTGAAATTGTCAGCAAATCGATATACTCTCAGTTTCAGAGCGTGGATTCAACTTACTCGTCAGAGTAGTCCATGTAGTTGTGGATGGGGTCAACACCACCACCAGTGCAAGTGTCACGGGTAGCGGGGCAGCCGGAAGCAGCGGTTCTCTCCGGGGGAGTGTCGGCAACGGAGTCGCCGACGGTGCCGCAGCCGCCCTGGAAGGTGTGGTAGAGACCGAACCAGTGACCGACCTCGTGGACGACGGTGTAGCCGTAGTTGTAGTCGGTCTCGGCGCCTCCGGGGACGGTGGAGGCGAGGATGGTGCAGCCGTCCTGGACGAGGATGGCGTTGCTCGAGACGGTCTGGGGCAGGTAGCAGTAGCCAAAGGCGTCGAGGTCCGAGACAAAGTAGATGTTGACGTCGGCGTAGGTGCCCTTGCGCAGCGCCGTCTTCATGGCCGTCTCGGCGCCGTCGCGAGCCCAGACCGAGTTGACGGTCCAGTCGCGGCCGGCGTCGACAAAGGAGATGCCGTGGGGGGCGTAGGCCGTGTTCATGACATCGAGCTGGTCATCGAGGGTGGCGTTCTGAGATGCGTGATTATGTAAGTATACTATATATGAAACCAAGGCACACCATATTCAGGATGATTTTAGGCAAAAATGAATACTTACGCTGAGGTAACCAGCGGCCTCGGTGGTACCAGAGGCAACGACGTGGAAGTAGACGTTGGTCTCAATGGTGGCCTGGGCAGAGAACTGCTCACCAGTAGCCGTGAGGTGGTTAGCCTCCTGGATGGCCATCTGCCGGGAGATCTCGAGCTGCTCCGCGGTGGGATCGGGAGCGGCACATCTCTGTTTAGCCGCAGCCGTGGCCACAAAGGCCGAGACGACCATAGACTTGAGCTGCATGATTGGTTCTGATTGGCTGGATTATAGAGCTTCAAGTGGCTTTTACTTGGGAGGAGGTCTTGGGAAGGGGGGCTAAGATGCAAGTTCGGATGCTCCTTGGAAATCACCTTGATGGGCAACGATGACGCCGGGGAGCTCTCTTATACATCTTTCAAAAGATGGGACGGAACGTCTATGCTGTTTATCACCTAATAGGAAGGTTGCCTGAGAACATGTCCAAGAATACTAACATCGTTGTCGCTCTCAACTTGATCAAGAATAGCAACTGTCCTTCCTGATTCGTCACAAGTTCTAGTCGATCATGAGATCGGATGCCGCCGGTCGACTTAAAATTAACCATCATTAAGACTATACACTGATCATTTGCGAAAGTGACAGAGCGCGTGGCGAATGGCCGGTGGCAGAGGCAAAGAGCACTCATAGGTTGTGTATTTCATGCAGGGGAAGCGAATTGGTGGTGGAGAGTCAAGTCTTAGCATTTTCCTAGATAAGGTAGTGCAACCTCTTGGAGATCAGGGCCGTTGCTTGGCAACTATACCAGCCAAGATGGTCGAGTATAGCACTGCCAGAAACCTTGGCAACGAAGGAAATATTGTCTGACAAAGTCTGGTGGATGGCTGTATACTTTATATTTATAAAGACCCATTCAGACTATTATTGTTACAAGTCTAATAAGTTGTGTCTTCTTCTGGATATGATCAAACATTAGCGTGCTGTTTCTGGTGTTCGAGTTGCCAAGTAATGCCAAGTATAGTAGCGGCGGCAGTGTGACCTATCCACAATGCGGCAATGAGACCTCCCTAATCTGGTAATCGCCATTGGCAACTCGAGCTTGGCAAACTAAAGCTTGATTCTCATTGAACCAGAACCCCTGAGAAGGGAGGAGACCAGGAGATCATTCACATAATTGGTGGATTTTGTCCATGTTGAAATCTGGTGGTTATCGTTTGGCATGGCAGATGTAGAATCACAGAGTGAAGTCAGTGGTCATATCTGTAGCGAGCTCGCAGACGCTACTGGTACACTCACTTTTGATGAAACAATATCATCTGAATGGTCCAGTTTTGACTCAGATAGTAATCAATCTGATTAGCCCATTTGATGGTGCGTATCGAAGTCATTAGATAATAAGCCTCTATCAATGATAGCCTCGGGGTGAAGTCGCCTCGACCGGAACAACGGCACCGTGACAGACACCCGTACTGTTCTGTTCAACGTTTCGTCTCTCATCATGTTTCCTTTCTCTTCCAACGGAGGAATACTTGGAACTTTGACTGATGATTGTCAGCAAACTCGTTCACGACTCTATGAGCTTGGTGGAGCTGAGTGTGGTATTTATCCCAAGGTTGCTCTGACAGTCTAAATATGCCTGCTCACCTTTCACCAATAAATGCAAAAAGATAGTGCGTTCCAGCTGTAATTCTTGATTCGATCATCCAAATCTATTGGTATGCTCTATCGCACTACGTACTTCTTTACAAAAGGACTTGGGAGGAGTAGTCCATCTCAAGCTTGCACAGATAGCCACTCCTGACTAAATGGATAGTCAATGTATCCTACAGGGCTCTCGGCGTCATAAAACGTATGGCGGTTGTACTGATTGAGCTCCAGACCCTTCTGGATACGGAACGGCAGATCCGGGTTGGCCAAGAAATACCGACCAAAGACCGCCGCCACCTCTACCTCGTCGTGGTCCTTTTCCAGGAGCGCCTTTGCCGTGTCGGGCTTGAGTCCGCCGGCGACCAGGACCGGGGACGCCTTTTGCCACGCCTTGAAGATGAAGTCGTTGGTGTCGGCAGACTCCGTGTCCACATTACCAGAGACCCGCGCCTCGACAATGTGCAGGTAGGCGAGCTTGAGTTTCCGGACCTCGCTGACCAGGTGGGTGAACTGGGGGACGGGGTCGGCCATGCGCATGCCCTGGAAGTCGGACCAGGGGGAGAGGCGCAGACCGACTCGGCTGGAACCGACGGCCGCGACGAGGGCCTCGAGGACGCGCAAAGGGAATCGGGATCGGTTTTCTATGCTACCGCCGTACTCATCGGTGCGCTGATTTGATACGTCTTGGATGAATTGGTCAACCAGGTAGCCGTTGGCACCGTGCAGCTCCACGCCGTCAAAGCCCGCCTCGATGGCGTTGCGGGCAGCTTGGGCATAGTCGGTGACAAAGGACTCAATGTCCTCGGCGGTTAACTCTGCGGGCGCTGGAAGGCCGTCTGTCGGGATCGAGGAAGGAGCTTTAATGGTGAAGCCCTCGGCCTTCGCAACATCTGGCTTCGCGACGCGACCCAGAGCCCACAATTGTACGTAAATGTAACTGCCTTTGGCGTGTACGGCGTCGGTGACTTGCTTCCATCCGGCAATCTGGTGTTTGCTCCAAATGCCGGGGACATTGGCATCACCGGCGGCTTGTTGTGATATAAAGGTGGCTTCCGTGATGAGGAGGGTGCCGGGAGTTGACGCGCGCTGGCTATAGTATTCCTTCATGAGAGGGAGGGGAACGTGTTGCTTGTCTGCTCGGTACCGCGTGAGTGGTGCCATGACAACTCTATGCTTCAACTCCATGTTGCCAATCTTCAGGGGCTCGAACAGCTTTGAGCTTGCCATTTTGTCTGCTGGTATTTGTGTGTGGGTATGTTCGTGTAAGGTATGTATGATGGATTGTAATTGGGGTGCAAGAATGCACTATACAGAAGACGAATGCTTCAAATCAGATATGAGGGATGAATTTAATATCGATACTGATTCTAGAGTAATGGATTCACTTGTTTCGAGATGCTCTATGGTTTTATACAATACCAATAAATCATACCAAAGCTGTATCATTTCTGAAAAAGTCAAAACTGACTTGCCACTGCACCTAGTATACACAAGCACCATGATGACATGACCAAGACGAGCGAGTCTGCAATAAGATGCAGGGAGAAAATGCTCCCGGCTTAGTCAATCTGCAGACGGAAAGATAGCTGTGGGCGCTATTCCTACAGCTATTATCTTTACAAAGCCCGAATTCATGGTGTTGAATCAAGACAGGCTTGGCAGAGCAGCAAACTTGCTTACGCAGTGAGCGAATCAATGCGCGGTGCCCTGGGACCAAGCCTGCGAGTCATGCGACTCGACGCCCTAGTGCACGGCTACAGCCCAGCGGCATCTGGTATTTCAAATCCCGATAAGGTTCTGACTATTGGTGATGCGCCCTGTCAGCATCTAGAAAGCCGGGGAAATTTTCGTAAGCCAAGGGAAAACTAGAGTTCATGGCTGGAAGGAAAGGGCAAAGTTCAGGTGCAGAGTACCACGCCCTTACGCCCTTTGACAATATCAAGTAAAGCGCCGGCTCCCAAGTTTCTGGGTTGGGAGATCCAGATTCTAGATGGTGGAGTACCGTGGATAATGGCAGAGCTTGTGAACCCACTATTCGCTCATGTCACGACTATTGATGGCCGTGGTGCTTCTGAAGAATGTGCTCAGGCAGAACTTCAGTCCGCAGTCACGATCTTAGAAAAATTTTCCGATGCAGAATCAACAAGCTCTGACGGAGAAGTGTCGGGTTTTCGCTAGACAATCATGAAAAAATTATTGCAGTGTTTGACAGCCAACCGGCCGTGCCGTATGCTCGGGATAGCTCCACAGACCCCGGGGTCGGGCACCTGCCGAGGACCCGGGAAACGTCCGCTGAGACAAGGCACATCGTTTATCATGCGTGTGGACTTTTACCGGCATTCGCTACTTGCTACTTCTAGGGATTATTGACAGTATAAGACGCTTGGCTAAATTGAAAGAGACGCTTACATTATATATCCTAAATCATTCTAGCGAGTGGTGTTTTGTGTCCGTGACGTACCAAACCATCTGGCAGTAGATATCCGCCTGTTTTCTGTTGAGTAATCATTCGATTCAGTTTCAGTTCAAAATTGGACAACGAAGTTGGTTTTGCCATGCAGCAGGGCGATCCAGAGATGGCCCAAGACCAGAGCGAACCGACGAGAGGCAACAATCAACTCAATCGCCACGACGATACACGAGACCTCGAGCTACAAAGACACTCTACAGCGCAGAGCGTCGACAATAATGATACAACGGATAGACTATCCGCGACGGAAGCAGCCTTGAGAGAAATGACACGAATACGCTCAAACAATGGCCATGGCTGCGCAGATCTTCAACAAGACACTGACGAAATCGAAGGGTCTGGCGCCGAAAAGACAGATAACAACGAATATCTCGTCCGCTGGGATGGTGACAAGGATCCCTTCTGCCCACGGAGCCGAGGACTGTTGCACAAGTGGGTTATCGTGGTCATTGTTGGAATGGGAAGTCTATGTGTGTAAGTCGAACCATCCCAGGAGAGTCTTCTCGTACATCACTTGTAATCCATCACCAGAGTTTTTCCCCTTCTGCTGACGAGGTAAAGGACATGTGCGAGCTCGATTTACACATCTACCTATGATCAGATCACCGACGAGTTCGGGATATCCACCATCGTTGCGACCTTGGGGCAGTCCACTTTTGTACTTGGGCGTCAGTAATCACCTGTTCGCAACGAGAACATATCATGGTCCAAGTACTGACAGGCTCCTTACTAGTATCCTTGGGTCCGCTTCTGCTGAGCCCCTTGAGCGAGTTCTACGGTCGGCGGCCCGTCTATATTGCTTCATGGTAAGCGCAATGATTCATGTTCGAGGTAGAACGATGAGACTGATGATGGAGACAAGGGCCATGTACTTGATCTGGCTTATCCCGTCGGCAGTAGCTAAGAATGCGGAAACTACCATCATAGTAGGTATTTGCGATAGTCTCATCGTCATGGCATATAAAGCTGAATGTGCGTACAGGCCGCTTCTTTGACGGATTTGCGGGAAGCGCATTCCTCAGCGTCAGTGGCGGCACAGTGAGCGATCTATTTCGACCAGACGCCATCCAGGCTCCCATGATCATCATATCCATGGCACCATTCGTCGGCCCAAGTCTAGGTCCACTGCTTGGTGGTTTTATCAACTACAATGTGGACTGGCGATGGACGTTCTATGTGGGTACTAGCTATTACTGAAGACTGGTCACCGATACTGAACTTCTTTCTGCACAGGTCATGCTCATCTGGGCTGGAGTTATGATGGTCTGCGTTGTTGTACTGGTGCCTGAGACTTACCGTGAGTGACCGAGACGCTTACTTTGACCAGCGCCGACTTGCTAATATTGGAACAGATCCAATCCAGCTGCGAGAAAAGGCACGCCATTTACGGACAACGACCAAAGATAATAGATGGAAGTCGCCAATGGAACTATCAGAAGGGTCGGTTCTCGAAAGTATCAAGCGCTCATGCTCTGTACCCTTTCAGCTTCTCATTTATGAGCCCATTTGCCTTTTACTGTGCCTCTACTCAGCGATATTGCTTGGCATATTGTACTTGTTCTTTGGCGCCTTCAGTCTAGTCTTCGGAAACGTCTATGGCTTCAACCTTTGGCAGATTGGGCTCGCCTTCTTGGGTATCTTGATTGGAATGATTGCTGCATCCGCCACGAAGCCGGTTTGGCACCGAATTAATATGCGACTACTTGAGCGCAATGAAGGAGTTTCGGAGCCCGAGTTTCAGCTCCCATCTGCTGTCGCTGGCGGGGTGCTCGTACCCATTGGTCTATTCTGGTTTGCGTGGACAATATATGGGCAAGTCCATTGGATAGTGCCGATCATTGGCTCTGGTGTATTCGGCATGGGGTAAGTAAAGCGCTTCACTCCTCCTGAGGGTGCTGACTTGCTGAATGAACATAATTGACAGATTTCTGCTTGTGTTTACTGGCATCTTCACGTTTCTAGTCGATGCGTACCCTGCAGTCGCGGCATCGGCGCTCGCGGCCAATGTTTTTACTCGATGTGCATTTGCTGGTAAGTGTCAATATTTACGCCAAACACGTCACCGAACGAAAGCTTACTCCTCTCCGTACAGCGGCCTTTCCTTTATTTGGAATACAAATGTATAACAAACTAAACTATCACTGGGCATCCAGTCTGCTTGCGTTTCTTACCGCGGCCATGTTACCGTTTCCTTGGCTGTTCTTCCGCTATGGCAAACAACTAAGAAAGAAAAGCAAATTTGCTCAAGCCTAATGCGCGCAAAACAGTTTCCACTTAGATTTAGACACCATACATCACTCTACTCATTAATTATTAATCGCTATTCATGCTAAAACCAAACCATCACCCGAGCCAAGCTCGACAAATTCATAATTGGGTGCTTGCTCGCCCATTGACTTGGTTTCTTTCTTCACCGCGTCGACTACCGTGTACTTGGTCCGCCTCAACAGAGGCGCGATAAAACCACCGCCCTTCTTGACCTCATCGTGGGTAGCAATCCAATACTTGGCGCCGCTGGCACGTACAGCTTCGAGCCCGTTGAGGGCGCCCAGGTTGAGCTGCTTGGTCATCCATATCCGGACGTCGTGTAGACCGTGAAGAAGAGCTAATGTCTCGATGCCCGAATTCTTGACTGCGTCCAGATCGGAACTCTTGATGCCGTGTGGAGAATAAATGACTGCGCGAGGGGGCGTGACGCCTCCGGGTATATCACCGACTGGCGAAGTGAATGCAATCATGACGGCCGAGTGGTAGTACAGGGCATTGCCCGCAGTAACCACGCGACCTATGCCAACCCATGGTGGAAGCGGCGCCACGCTGAGCGTCGCTTGCCAGTCCTTTGTCGACGACGAGAAACCCGGGGTGGTCACAACGCGCTCAAAGTGCTTCCAGGACTTGATGAGCTCGGCAGCCTTTTCCGTGGCAAAGACGGGCGTGGTGCGTGGCAGCTCTCTCAGCGTTGCCTCGTGGCAGTGATCTGTGAACTCGTGGGATATCGTGACCACGTCTATGTAAGCAGCTTCAGGTTGCTCGGCCGGTTCACCATTCGGCCCCGCCTGCTCCGACTCTGCCAGCAGTGTATTGAGTTCTGCAATCGTCTGTACGCTGGGTGCCACGAGGTGCCATTGAGTAGAGAACCACGAGGCGACGTCTGATTGTGGCCCCTGGAGCCATGGATCGAAAAGTATATTGAAGCGTCTCCGGCCGGCTGGTCGCTCGGCCGTTGGTGGGTACGGCAGACTCAGCAGCCAGGTCGTGTCGGCGTTGAGGTGGATCAGGACCGGCGCGCCACAGTCTGACAGCGTGGACTGCAGCTTAGTGCGATCGCTTATGCTGTATATTTGTGGTGCATTTTGGACCGTTGACATCTCTGAAATAGCCATTTCTGTTGAATATGGAAATTTAGGAAATGCTATGGAAAGTTACACGCGAATGCGTCAAAGCAAGTACCGTTGCCTACTGAACCAAGTTCACTATTTCTCGGAATAGATGTCCCCGCAATCTATGACGGTCATCCGACATGTGCACTGGCACTGAGCTTCCTATTTCTTGGCCTGCTCCATGCTCAAAATGGCATCATTAAAACCCGGCATTATCTCCGAGCGGCTTGGAATGCTTTCGCAGTCAGGACGGATCTGGGGCTTTCCGAAGTTCATAGCAGGAAATTATCAAGAGAATGAGAGCGGGAATTCATGATCGCAACGAAGAGATAATAATGATCTTATCATATTGGAGGGTAAAGTTTGTACAAGACGCCATACTATATGCACTCTCCCCACGTGGCGCATAGGAAAACGCCATCTCCACAACCCGGAATCAATCATGTACTGAAAATGTACCTACGTGTTTTCAAGGAGCCTGCCTCAAGAAGACGTACATGGCTGCTAAAAGCAGTAAAGGCACCATAATCGTCAAGAGTCGCATTTGCAAGACAATGAGGAACTCAATGACCGGCAGCAGTCTCTCACTACCCAAACATCGCCTCCACGTGGGCTGGGAACGTGGTTCCCGCCTGTGAAAAGGACGATTTGCCTCAAGATCAACGTCAGTGTCATGCAAAGATTCATTACCATGATTCCATTGCGAGTGGCGGTGGTGATGGTGATGTGTGACATCATTTTCTAGACAATATTCACAGTAGGCTGAGCCTAGTGTTCTTGTCGAACTCGAAGCAGACAACGAAATCGGTGTATCCTCAAAGCCAGCCCGACTATTCCCTTGAACACTGTCGATGCTCAATTTTGGAAATAGAGCAAGGGCTCGGCGAGTGTCCACCGTGATTCTCGGTCTACTCATTGTCTGGTACGAAAGCGGCGCTGGTTGGGTTAGGAGCGGTGCGAGTTCTAGTGGCACAGGTTGGACTAGGACCGCCATTTTCTGCTCTGCGCGATATTATATAGATACAATTAGCTTGGCAGTAAATGGTCCTGACCGCTGTCCACAGAAACAGTACAAACAAACAAATGATATTCCGGAATGCGCTCAATAGAATTGTTCATTGCAGCAACTACAGTGCCTCTTATGTTTGCTGTCAGACAAAGGCTTCCTGCCAGACAAGTTCCCTGTAACAAGGTGAGTCAAGATCAAGGGCGCTTTCATGTCTCATAGTACTCTTTGTTTGCCCCTGAATGAGGCTTCAATCGCTAAAAGATGCCCAACTTCTCAGGCGGCGCGGACCACAGTGACTAGAGTAGCTTCGGGGCATTTCGAAGAATGGTATCAAGATTCTTAAACCATGATTCTCGACTCCGGCTCGGGTCACGCCCTTCTACAGATGTCAAAGAGATTGTATACCATATTCGTTGAAGTGATTGATCCGTCACGATAAAATCTTTTTCAAAGATCAATCAATGTCCGCGTTATTCCAAGATTCGTGCTGCAAGGTCTCACGCGCCGGAGTTAAGAATTTACAATTAGAGTAAAGTGTCGGAAATAACGTGGTGCAACCATGTCCCGAAACCCTCTCGCATTCGCTTGCATGCGGCGTGCCCATGATTGAAATTCTATAGGTACCAATCTCGTCCACCTAATCCCGACGGATGAATTACATGCCGCCCAGGGACCATGAAGGATACTTTCTCACTTCGCATTCGCAGAAAAGAAGGGTGATGCACAGAATGGACAATTAGAAGTATGAATACTTCAACCACGTCATAGAATGGCATTTCATACAATAACTTGACGACATAAACATAACCTAATCGAGTTCAAAAGGCTCAAGAAAACGCACATGCGCAGCCTCCTTGATCGATCTAGTATTTTCAATTTGATCTTTTCCACATTGAAGCTTTCGCAGATCATGGTCAGTCTGGACATTATACGCAAGGCCAACGCCGAGCTGGTCAAACGCCAGCCTCTAGTAGCCGTCTTTGTCGGCGGGACAGCGGGCATTGGCGAGTTTGGCGCGCAGGGACTGGCCAGGACGCACGGCAATGAGGGCAAAGGCCTTCGTCTGTACATTGTGGGACGGAATCAGGCTGCGGCCGAGAGGATCATTGCCTCGTGCCTTCAGCTCTGCCCGCACGGCCAGTTCATCTTTGTCGCCGCCGAGAATCTGGCCCTTCTCCATGATGTTGATCGGGTCTGTGCCGAGATCACGGCCCGCGAGAGAGATGAAGCCGCGAAGACTGGTCAGGAACCGCGAATTGACTTTTTAGTCATGACGCAAGGTCTGTTGAATTTCAAACGCAAAGGTAAGGTCCCAAATTCACCCAAGGTACTGGCAGCAACAAGAGATGGCTCACGCTTGGACAGACACCAAGGAAGGACTCGACGAGACAATGTCCTTGTTCTATTACTCAAGAATGCGCTGCATCGTCCAGCTGTTGCCCTTGCTGCTGCACTCATCTCTGCCGGCGCGCGTCGTCTCAGTCTGGAATCCCAATCTCGAGGGCGACTTTGCCACTGAAGACATTAGTTGTCGCAAGCCCGGAAATCTCAGCTTTCGACGTGTTTCATCCCAGCTGGGCAACATGGCGGCCTTTTTCTTCGAGGAGCTTGCCCGGAAACACCCTGGGAAGCTCGCCCTCGTGCACCTCTACCCAGGATTTGTCCTCACTAACTTTGGCCAGAATGCATTTCCGGCGTGGTTCAACTTCTTGTATCGCTACCTTGTAATGCCCGTGATACGTTGGACAGTAGCGATTTCACCCGAGGAGACTGGTGATCGCATCACCTTTCTGGCTTCTGACCGATTCCCGGCTCGCGGCACCACCGCGAATCAACCGTTCAAAACTGACAACGGCCTTGACATTGCGGTTGCCGCTGACGGTACGATGGGTGGAGGCACGTACAGGGTCAACAAAAACTCAGAGATCCTTCCTCCAACGACTTTCAACAAGAAACTGCGGGAGAAAGGTGTCAGTGAGATCATATGGCAACATACAACAGCAGCATTTGAGACGATTGCTAGCGGGCAGGTGTTCAAGGACTAAGAAACTCGGAAAGAAAGACAGATCTCCGAATCTCATCTTTCGATAGATCCCGATAGATTTGTATAATATTACATCTGCCGTCACCATCAGCCGCATCAATTGTCGATCTTTGTCCAACCATTCCTACCCGCCAAGCACATGGCATAATGTGCAAGTGTGGGGGTTCTTCTGCAAGCCCCATAACTAGCTCTTCTGGTATTATACCAGCCCTGCAATAATAAGAAGAAGCCTTTCAGTGACCAACATTACTCGCTGATCAAACCAATTCTTGTAGATCAGTATAGGGACTAGATGCCTTGGAACATCTGCAAGCTAGCCACTACCATCGATAGTATATCAAATCAATCCGGCAGTGCCTCCGTTTTCTTATAAATCCGTAAATCCGCGACGCCGTACCGAACGAATAGTAAACCACATGACCACCGATCTAGCGTCCGGCCCGTCAAGTGTTTACTGCATTGGGACATCGCCTGAAAAATATACTCTTGCCTAACATTCTTGGTGCCATTTTCCCCAGTTCCCCCAGTTCCCCAGACCTCTACCGCCTGCTTGGGTCTTTTTTGTGTGTGTTACCACCCACACTATTCACAT